>LR990138.1:5505571-6114245 GCA_905147285.1 Hypena proboscidalis | reverse complement strand
GACAATTTTAATTGGCTTCATGCATGATGTATGGCAGTTATGACGTTATGAGCCACAAGCGTGGGCTTCTGTTATTGTGAGATATTTTTGCGTTATAATCCAGATACAAACATTGTATTTTATGACGTATTGTTTTTCATTGATTGTAATGTGTTTTGTGCATTAGATAAATGAAAAAAATAAAATAAGGTCAGCCGGCAGATTTTGTGTGAGTTAAAAAGTATTTGGTGTATATTTTGTTCTATGTAGTGTATAATTATAATGACCTATAATTCTACTCTAAATAGAGCCTAGGCGGCATAAAACCATAAGATTAGGACAAAATATGCTAATTTATAATAAAGGTCATAAGCGAATCAACTTTTTTTGCTGACAAAAATATCGATTAATATGGAAATGCTCCTGGCAGTGGTATTTTATTTTAAATGTTTTTCCTTTCAAGATTGCCTACTTCATTTAAAACGAAATAGACCATAGACGACAAAGATTAAATTAGGCATCAAATTACAATCATATGTTTTTAGTTATGAGATATATTGTCATTTGTTGCCTTGGCATTTAACAAGTCGCGAGCAATAACTAGAATTTTCAGAAATTATGAACTGCAATTTCTGTTAACGGATGTGATAACAAACTATTTAATAATATACTCATTATTTATGATGAATTGAAATACACAAACTAGTAATTATTAACGCTTAATTATTTATCTTTTTTTTATTATTTGGCCCGATATAGCAAATATCAGAACGACTTGGAAGTCATGGGGAGAGAAGGCCTTGTTCAGCAGCGGGTCATACGCGTAGGCTAGATTTTTTTTTATCTTATTCACCTTATTTTATTCATAAATGGATACTTAATTAAGTGATTTCTATTCGATTAAATAAATTATTATGAGTAACTAGAACGTGACAAAGTTTTCCTCATAAAACACCTTGTTATGGTCAATTTTATTTTAAGCTTAATGTGAGTTATAAAACAGATCATTACATTGTAGTTACACTGAATTCAACTTACAAGGTTCTATAATTAAGTTATTACAATGTATCTGGCTCTATGCCATTAAATATTTCAAATAAATTATAAGAAAGTATAAAAAAGTTCTAATATTGTGCTATACAAACGAATTTTGAAATACTAAGAAACAGTTGAAAAAATTACGGGCAGTCGCTTCAACCAACCAGCTACGGTCGCCTCTTGCCAGAACCCTAAATTTCTCAACTGTATGTTACGTAACTTCGTGACGTCACGTTCATTCATTTGTTCCTATCTTAAGTAGGGTAGAGTAAGAATTATTGAAATAATTAAGGCCAATTTTGAACATAAAAAAAATGATTTTTCTGTATCGATTTATATTACCAATTTCTAGTTTCTGAAATTAAAGGAATTCATTTTCTATATATACAAGTTGCAAAAAGGTTGTATGTTATTCTAAAAAGACTAGTAATTGATTTCTGTTACGTCACAACTCCAGTACCATAATAACATAACAAATAATAACGCTGAGTATACAACCTTCATGACGTCACATAATAAACTGTGTGCGTCTGTGTTTATTTACTTACACTACAAACCATATTAACAAGGTTGTTTTACGTACTTTTCTCTAAACAATGGTTAGGCTTTAGATTACTTTCATATTTACTGGTGGTAGAGCTCTTGTGAATGAGCTCGAGGGCTGCAGCACCACCGTCTCACCTTTAACCTGCCGCCAAATAGTAGTGCTACTATTACTGTGTTCCGGTTTGGTGGTGAGATATGGCCCTGAAATTACTGGCACATGAGGCATAACACCGTAGTCCTCAGCTGCAGCGACGCATCTATAATCTGCTTTTGTGGATTGTTGATGTCCATGGGCTGTACTCCACTTACTATCAGATGGACTACACGTTCGTACGCTGTGGGCGTAGTATAAAAAAAAAATACGCAAGTGTTTATAAAAACAAGCATCACATAACATAACATCACGCCTATATTACCCAGAAGGGTGCGGCAGAGGTGTACAATACTCACATTTTACCTGTTATGTTTAGGTTACATAGTGAGTGAGTGCTATCCAACTGGCACAATTCCATCTGCGTGCATTATATGCATTTTCTGACGGAAAATTCACAAATAACTCTTTGCTCGACCCGGGAATCGAACCCGACACCTCGTGGTGCGAGGCGCGTACGCTAACCTCTAGGCCATCGAGGCAGCAAAAACAAGCATCATCGGTTATAATCTATTGATTTACCTCTTTATTATTTAACTTTAAAGTAATCGTTACTTATACTAAGAAACAGTTGAAAAAGATATGGGACCGGCAGGATTTGAACCTGCGACCTTACTGCACACCGGGCAGCCGCTTTAGCCATCCAGCTACGGTCGCCTCTTACCGGAGCCCTAAATTTCTCAACTGTATGATACGTCATTTCGTGACGTCACGTTCATCCATTTCTTCCTATCTTAATCTGCCGGTCCCTCAGAGTAAGTATTAGGTAGAGATGACATGAGCATTTAAGTTGCGTACACCCGTAAAGGACGGCAAGAAAGTACAGACATTTCATGGGGTTACCAGTGGTACCCAATTTTCCCCGAAATAATATTGTTATGCTAGACCTTTTCCATTTGTCAATGTACTAGGCAAAGAAGTCATAATTTGCAGTACTAAAGCGGCTAAAATTACTGGCACATGAGGCATAACAGCGTAGTCCTCAGCTGCAGCGACGCAACTATAATCTGCTTTTGTGGATTGTTGATGTTCATGGGCTTGTACTCCACTTACCATCAGGTGGACTACACGTTCGTTCGCTGTGTTTTTTTTCGCTTTCTCAACATTCATACATAAATAAAAAATAAGGTACTTGCAAAATAACAAATATAATAAAAAATATATTAAATAAGACCAATAGACGTTGGAACCAGCGTTTAATTGTGAAGTCAAATGATGAAGAAGTGGGTTAAATAAAACTCAAAATTAAATATGATTTGTATTACTATCCCTTAAACAAAATCAACTTAGTATAAAATTTCTTATTTTTACTTGCTTGTCTTGGTTTTTTTTGTCCAATAATGAATGCGTACATTCAGATACTTTTTATAATATCAATGATAAATTATCACTTCGAACTCTGATCTACACATCATTTTCTACTTTAAGTTAAAACATTGAAACTGACAAGATTAATAAGCTTATTAATATGTCCTACTGAGTATATTATATTGACAAGAAATGCGAGTATATCTTGACAATGTAATAATTTTACTAATACTTACATTGAATGATCGGCAACTTTTTCCAGCAGAAGGAAGAACAGGTGTAACATTTACTTCAGTATTCAGAACCTAAGATTTGTTTTATGATCAATTAAACAGTAAATATCCACCGTCCCTACTGCAATTCCCGACTTGGGTTAGTAATAGAAGTAGTCAAAGCTTCATCAGCCATTGGACAGATTTGCACAATAGATAAGAAACTAAAACAAATTATACAGTAAAAATACATAATTAATTTGTATGCAATTTGTTTGTATCGACACATACATTATGTGTGATAGTATACCTACTGATGTAGAAGGTATATCTATTGTTGGTGGGTTCTGTAAATTATAATGCACTACTTAAGTAAATCTAACACGAAAAAAATACGCACGACTAGTAAGAAGCATACTTACATTACATATGTAAAGTGTCGATACTGAAAATTCATAAAGATAGGTCATTCGTTGGGTCTGTCTAAAACATCTATTTTCAAAATGTCTTGAACATATTTTAGAGTGCTTAGTTGGTTCTCAATCTTGTCGTCCTGTAGATATTATCCACATAATTATGTCGTACGTGGGCTTCTTTGGGCAATCTAAAAAAAGATTTACAATCAATTATAAAAACTATATAAAAATTAGGTTATTTAATTATTCTAGTCTTTATTGATATCTTGAATATTATTATTTATCACAGTGAAAAAAATTATACACGAATTAAACTTTCTCCTCATTCCCAAATTCCAGGGAAAGTTTCCACTTTTGGGCAGATATCCCTAGAGAATATATAACCCAGCCAAACAGAAAAGTAACTATACCAATGGCAAATTCACATGTTTTTATGATAACAATAAGTTTTATGGTAAATATTTCACAGTTTTATCGAATTCTTTGGTGTGAAGTTGTATGTTGACAGTAAAAATGGAGCAAATAATACGACATTATTCTAACGATACAATTTTTTAACTGTCACAACGGTATACTACATTTGGTAGTGTTATACAACAAAACGTGATTTTTTAGAAAACTTATATTACTGAAATTAACTGTTTATTTGTATTGATTTGAGAATTGTCGGGCAACCAGATTCTAAGGGGATGCATTACTAACTGAAAACAAGCTATCCTAAGGTTTGAAGTGATACTTACTTGTGAAAAGTTATATTTTCCTGTTTACGCTCACTGCGGCTTTTGCAGCCAATTATACAACACTGCACCATGTTTATTGTTCACTACAGTCACTACGGTATGTTTAGGGCACGGAATATGGCTATGTAACTAGTTTAAACTAGGAAAAAAACGACTTCTTTCCACTACCGACACGATATAGGTTAGGCAAATTCAAATTGGGCAAACAATAAAAAGCTGTACGGTGACAGAGACAAAAAAATAATATTGCTTTCTCTGTCGTTTCTACTGATATTGTATATGGCCATCTCTTTTTAAAGTACTATGGTTACCATGGTTACGAGCCATGCCAAATCCAGTACTATCCTTCATCCAAGGCCGGTCCCATATCTTTTTCAACTGTTTCTTAGTATAATTTGCTAAGTATAGCTAAATGCTATAAAAATAATCAATTAGTAATCGTTACTTAGTTATATAATTACTATCAATTTTTAAACAACTCGTCTCAACTTGATGATATAAAACATTCAAAGCAAATTCTGTTAAATTGGCTCTTAGTAACAGATAAAACATAATGTGTTTTAACCGACTTCCGGAAAGGAGGCGTTTTTATATTCGACGCGTATATTTTTTTATAAATATTATATATTTAACAATTATTATAAACAAAATAATGTAACTTAATTCTCGATACGAACTTTTATATTATTTAATTTTGCAAACGATGTACTCCTTGTATATTTACTAATAGAAAAAAATAATAGTCTCAAACGACGCCGGATTTACATAATGTTACTAAATAATGTAAGACTAACCACATATTTACATAACTTAAATAAGAACGAAAAACCATTTGCATAGTAACAAAGACAGCCATTATTTCTACTGCTAAACCATAATTTATACAAAACCTAAACTTGTTTTTTAAAATGGTTTCTATTAGAAACTTAATTTTGTATTCGAACTTTCTGGTAGTATTCAAATTAGTTTTTAAAAATTTAGTCTCGGTCATTTGAAAATTTGGTCAAAGATTTGTTCTGACTCTGGATGTGCTCTGTGCGTGTGAAATGAATGAACACCCCCGCGACACAGGCGTTATTCCTAGTGCGGAAAAAACCTGTTTAGTTTCTCAAGTATCGCTAAATACGAGGAGCCATTTTATCAAGAGCGTCCTAATAAATCTCAATATCCAAATAATTAATACCTTTTTCACAAAAAAAAACAAAATACTAAGGCATCTAAAAACAATGCGTAACACATTATTATTCCTTGCCTAGGTTCTTTACGTCTATTTACAAAGTCGCGTACGTAAAAAAATTCTGATCGACTTGGTATTACACAGTTTATAGGAAATAGGGCTACAAATCAAATACTAGACAAATCTTATCAAGCCAAGAGCATAAAAACAAAATTTACCCTAATTTCAGAAGTGTTTCAGGTGTTAGATATACCTTACTGACAGGAACATAAATAAAGGTGACAGCTGTGTTCTTTTTTCAAGTTTTACTTGTGTCACTTAAATATTCGATTAGGATATATCTTATATGGCGGGCTTAATCTATACAGCACCTCTGAAACTGCCCCTTACACTACTAAAACCCGAGGAAAGTACGTTACTTGCTTTTCATTTGAGAAGCAGGCATCGGATAGCCATGACAGATCACAACATTATAAAAAGAAAAAACTTTCATCTACCCACATAATCTTCCGCTTGATAAGAAGCAGACTTAAAACGTCATACTGATCATTCTGACGTTCTCCCACGTCAATCTCTAAGGAATAGGCCAGACTTCCTCTGCCAGCCCATTATCCTGATGACTTCGGTCATTATCCTATTTCGGGACCACGTGCCTGTTTGGTGCTCAGGTATTATAGTTGACAGATTGTATTGACAACTGGCCTCCAGCCGCGGGACCGCCTATAAAGAACGTCATTAAAAATGGCCTATGTTTAATCTCGGTGTGCGAATTTTCATCAAAATCCATTGAGCTATTTTTGCGGGAATAAGGAACAAACATCTTAGAAACTTTAAAACAACCAAGATATTGACATTTATAGGACAGTCTTAATTGAGATTATAATACATTCGTGAATTACAGTAAAATTAGGCATTATGATTGATAATAATCAATAATAACCAATAATTAATTAATAATATTTATTTATTTCAGCTTGACATCCGGCCGTGCGTCACTTAGTCAGGCCACCAACTGAAAATCAGTGCTGTGTGGTGTTGCACCATTTCAGCTTAAACTGAGTTGGGGACCTTTCCGATTCCAGCATAGAGGCAGCATGCTACATTTATTAGCTTTTAAGTATCTATCTTGTACGTCGCTTAATAGGTATTCTAGTATTGTGTACTTCTCTGTTTTTATTTTTTGTTGTCCTGTGCTTGTGATCGGAATAAATGCTTTCTATTCTATTCTATTCTATTCTATAAAGCTGAAAATTTGGACGAAAATTAATAAAGTTAATATAAACTAAATTTGTGACCGCATAAACTGTAAGAACTAATCATAGGATATGAAAGAGAAGTAAAAGAATAAAGAGTAAAATTGAAGTCGGTTAACAATAATGTATCACAGGGTATACGATAGAGAGCAATTGGCGAAAGTATTTCAAGCTTAGAAATAAATTCGATAATTTGTTTAATCTTAGTCACATACACTACATTTCATTGTTGGTCTGGGCAAATAATTGGCTGATATTTTGTTTCATCATCATCATGCACATATCCTTACTAATATTATAAATGCGAAAGTTTGTAAGTATGGATGTATGTATGGATGTTTGTTACTCTTTCACGCCAAAACTACCGGGTCGATTTCGATGAAATTTTGCACACATGTAGCTTATAGTCTGGATTAACATATAGGCTACTTTTAATTGACATACCACGCGGGCGGAGCCGCGGGCGGAAGCTAGTCTGTTATAATAAAGGTTGAATTCTTGTTTGGTAACGCCTCCATGATATGTTCAAACCAAACATGACACTATCATCATTTATCGTTCGTTAGGACGTCTTCTACAATTCTGCGCATGACATAAGCAGTACATGATATAATCCCACTCACACGCCCACCACTGTGACTCCTGTGACGCCAGGATCTACAGCGGTAACCAACTGAAAGGCACCGTGCATGACACACGGGCAATCCCAGGGAGAGTTAAAATTATCTTGGAACCCGCAACGAATTTAATCAGAAGTATATAGTTGGAGTTGGAAAGTATGTATCTTTACTTTACAGTGATGATACATAAGCAGCATCATCACTCTGCATGCGCGTGATTTGTAGAATGTGTAGCGTTTGTTTTATTGATAACTCAACAAAGATTGTCTATGTGCTAACGGTTTGCAGCAAAAGAACAGATATATCTTATTGTCTACGAGAAATTAATTATGTTCTCAAACAATGTGCCGTCCAATATTAAAAAATATTGAAACAGTAAACACCCAGAATGCACAATTAAAATGAATTATTAATTACAAAAAGCGATAGCCGAGTGGAAGACCGTAGAACTGCGAAGTCAAAGATCTCTGAATCGAACCCACGGTATACACCTCTGTCATAAGTAATTAAGATCGATCTTTTAGAAGATACGTGTGTATTTACCATAAATTGACGCACGCAAACGATGAAGGAAACATCGTGTGAAAAACTGCATGCCTGAGAGTGATCTTAAAATGTGCTCAAGGGTGTGTGAAGTCTACCAATCTGCACTTGGCCATCGTATTAGACTAAGGCCTAACCCTTTTCATCATGAGAAGAGGCCCGAGCCTTGGAGTTAGACATTTATTAGATACAGGGCTGCAATTAATATTAACTACAAACATGGATCATGAATAATAACTTCTACAGTCATAGCACCAAAATTTACAAAATTATTATTAGATAATAATAAAAGCAGATAAAAATACAAATGTAAAGAAAGCTGAATTAAATGCTGACGTTTTTTGAACGACCAAAGCATTTCTGGAACTAGAATGCCACTCATCTTAAAATATCAAAAAAGATCTATTATAGTAAATTTGGCAAATAATTATATAATAATTATAATAGTACTAGCGCACATGGCCAATTAATTAACTGCATACTATTTGCCTAAGAAGAATACATCTAAATCAGTACTTAACAAACATAATGACATTAATTTATTACATAAAATTAGCTGATTACTTTGTCCTTGAGCTTCAATAATCTGAGATATAAATCAACATAAGCAAGCAAACTAAAGATTACGCTATTGTTCAAGTATGTAAATCTTTATTTTCCGGTGTTTAAATTCATCTCTGCAAATTGTAACGATGGTACGTGATGTGATTCTTAATAGCTAACGAGTGGATAACAATTTGTTCTATATTATTGAAAATAACGTGATGGAAACACGTTTTAGTGTTTGCACTGGTATTTAAAAACAAAATAAATTTGATTTTATTATTGTTTATATTGATGACTGATTGAAATCCGTCAGCCAAATCCAAATAAAGTATTCCTATTTTTATTGACATTTTTACAGAAAAATAGAGTCCTTTAGCGCTGTAGCCGCTCTATGGTTCGATATCTGTTTCAGAATATCGACATACAATTTTGTCATTATTGCAAGATTGTTTTATTAGTATCGCCAAAATTCCACGGTCTTAACTTAACTGCATCTAATCTACCAGACGATTTTACCCATACACCAAGAAAATTCCTTCCTCCTTCTGTTTCTTAAACACTTGCAACTGTGGGTCTTTTTACAATTCTATGCCACTTTATAATACTTCAATGATATGCAGTTTTTATTAAGCGCCACATTGAGCAGGTTAAGATGTTATCAGTAACTGGTTAGCAGTCGGATTGATGGCAACAGGAAGATGGAACAATTGAATGTCGCTGCCTAGTTGAATTCTTGATAACATCTTTTGATTGCAAGGCTATAGCTGCCCACATGTAAAGAAGAAAAGTAGAAGGAGACTCTGAAGTCATCAATAAAGAGATGCTAAGGATCAATCTATGAGTATCTTAATTAGAAAGATAAACAAAACTTTTTAAAAATATACTAATTCTAACCTTGTTTTGACAATAATAAGTCGAAAAAAACTTAGCCATATCAGTTTCATTAGCTAGCTAATACAATATGTTTTGCACTTCTTGCTGGCAATTGTATAAATTGCTAGCAATGTCCAAAAATATTTTTTTCTCAAACTCTTGGCTAAAAGCAATAATAGTAATAATTAGCATGCAAGAGCTAGCTTTAAATATATAATTATTGATGTTATTTAAAAAACTAATCGTTTCAGTCAGAATGGAAAACTTCTGTGAATTCACAGTGGAACCAACACGAGGTAAGAAACTGAGACTTATTTGCATTTACTTTGTTCTCTTGTTTGACAATAGATTTAGTTCCTCCGACTACATTCAACATGTTTCAACAATTGTTATTCTACAATTTCTCTATGGAAATTTCCAAGATTACTAGAAACTTTAAATGGTTGAAGATTTGAAATTTGACGTGTTGAATTAGCTATTGTAAGAATTGGTGGTAAGGCTGTCCAAAATGATAATACAAATTAGCTAGTATGACTTATCCAATTCTTAAACTTTAAGGTCGCTCCTTTTTTATACCAAGCACATCCATTATAAACTTTAGGTTTACTGGGTTCTGATGAGTTGCATTGAAGATTAATTTTGCCAATTTCATTTCCAACAGCACAAATAAAAGTAAGTATTGTTTGTTACCAACTTTTTTATCTTTATTTTACTTCATTAATTTCGCTCAAAATTAATGCCTGGGGCCGTAAAAATCATCCTACACGTCAGTAACTGGTTTAGCCTCTAGTTCTGCGCCCGCGCAGGTAACCCTAATTATATTTTTTGTACTATTGACGTCAGTTAACCGTTGAACCTCAATCAAGCATGACAATTGCACCATCGCTCCACCAAATGAAAAGTCAATTAGTAGGATTGTATATTAATTTAATGATCTTTCGATCAGTAAGTACGTCACTCACAATTACTTCATTAAAGTATAAATGGTACTCTCAAGGCCGTTTACAAGTACCTTTCATAATGACTGTCGCATTTAAAAGCTGTACTACTACAAGAATCACAGTCTCGTCCATTCACGTGGTATTCGTAGTAAGGTGTCTGCAGGTAATTGCGAAAAATTCGCGGGGGTCGTAGTGTCATTACTTGATAGTTTTCCGTAGTATATTCTTTATTTATTACAGTGTTATCTATATTTATATCTCTCTTTTATTTTATTTGAGTGCATGTAGATGTCTTAACATTTTATATTCTGAGTCGATAAAACACTTACAATAATCTGTTATAAATTCATATTTGTCGGTAGTGTTTGTTTAAAAAATACAAGTTGATTCCACTACCATATCAGATCATCAGTCAGCAGATAAGCTTAAAACAAACATACGCTATCACCATGAGGTAACAGCGCCCTCAAAACTAAATAATAATGTGCATTTCATTATAATGACGTAGGTAATTAAAATAGATGACGTGTTCTTGACAGCTCTCATTAAGGTAATTATACATCATAAATGAATTATAACATATTATTAATAAACTTGATTTATAAATACAGACGTAGTTTTCAATACATCAAATGAGGCAAACACAGACTAAGGCAATGACCGGACGGAAAAAATAATTGCTTGTATAGTATTCCAGTTTAATTATGATGTTGATGAAAAACCAATGTAAGGTTTTGTTTCAGTTTAGTTTTGACTAAATAAGTGTATCTGATTCATTCAAAGAGACGAATGTGAATAAATAAGAATAAAGGATGCAAATCATTTTGACATCATTACATAAAAATATTGTAAGCATAACATAGTTTGTATATTAATTTACCGGCTCATTTTAAGCTCAAGATTTGAAAAAGCCTCAAAATCCTAAACTATTATTAAATATTTTGTTATTGGCATACATAACTCGAAAAGAAAAACCGAGACAAAAATAAACCGACTAACTACTACAAAAATGTCGACTTGAAAATTGAAAATTGCTGTAATAGAAGATCTCTAATCTAGCATCAAAAATTCATTTCACAAAAAAATTAACAAAAGCCAAAACTAAAAAAGAACCAGTATCTACGAATAACTACAACAATATCGTTTTAAAAAAAATATAAATTGCTGTCAACCTCGAATAAATTATCAACGATTAATTGAATGCTAACCACAAAACAGTAGGCCGATTCCTGGTGCATCATAGTAACCAGAGCACCCATTAAAGCAGTTGGTTTACAAATATAAGAGATGAATGGACTCGCATGTGTCAATCGTTCACCTACAGAGGCTACAGAACAATGATAATGCGTGAAAGTTAGTAGGTTATTGGTACACCCACAAGTAACGGGTGTACTTGTACATGTGGAGAAAGCAGCAATATCGAGACATGATCGATAGCCAATAAATGTCATTATGAGACATGTTTTTATTGAGGTAATAATGGATGCCGGCAGAAAATGGATGATAGTAGAGATGGCCGCTACATAACTTTTACAGTAGCCTGAAATACACGAAAAATTTTGTTCACAATAGGGTGAATGGAACACATTCAAAATGGCCGAGAAATCTGTTGTAAAGTAATAATCGTTAGCTGTTCTTCCTCTATAATACATAAATGGCTTAAAATGGCATTAAATAAAGTACATAAAACAAGGTTGCTTAAAAAAGCGAAACAAAAACATAACGTCATTATGTTTTTTCACCAAAAAACTAAAATTATAACATGGGCACATATAAATAGACGCATAGAACCTTCTTGTCTCGGAAACCAGTTAGCTTAGGCAACTTACAAATAATTAAATTATAGATATATGAATACTAATGAAGATGATAATAACTTATAGGTTATTTATGGAAATTGAAACGCATTTAGAAACATTCATTCAACATTTAATCAATCTGCTGCTGAAATATTCTAAGCGTTGAAGTGAGAAAATATTTGCATATAATTGATAAAAAAGAAAAATATTTATCACTTCATTCGGGACAAAAACTTCATACGTCTAGCTCTTTCATTAACGTATCTAGTGTTTTTGAATGAGAATTCAACCAATATAATAAACAAAAGTAACAACAACAAAAGTAATAGACAAAGTTCAAGCTATAAATTTTAGACTCTAAGATCTTTATCTTTGGGTTTGCGAACCGCAAATTTTTCTACCGATAAAATGTGGAATTTAAATTTAGAAATTACGATCTTGGGCAGTCGAACCGTTAAAGTCGGGCCAAAACCGGTCACTTTTGCGTTTTTAATGTTTTTATCATCTTTGCGGTTACGATAAATAAATACAACAAGCCTTTAAGTTGAAAACATTAACATCCGTAAAAAGAACATTAATGTCCTTATATATTTACTACATTTTATAACAATGTAAATGTCGCATCTTGTTATGTTTCAAAGATAGAAAAAATGCTGGCCCCTTCAAACATAATAACTATTTACGTTTTCGTTCATGAATTTGCAATTCAATGTTGTATGTTAATTACCCATTAAATAGTTTCGCACATACTCGTATATCTTATCATTCCAATAGTATTTTATAAGCTTTAATAACTATTTCAAATCTATTCTTGAAGTAATCAGCTATTAGCATTATTGTAATTTTGACTCGTACGATACGAAATTCCAGTCCGGTATCTTAATTCATAAGCGTTAATTTTATACGAAGTGATGATAAATTACGTACGCCTTGAACCATTGTGGCTGGAAGACAATTAATAATAAAAAAAAACATGAGAAACCTGCTTTGCGATTTAATTATTACTATTAACAAACGACGACCACAGAGCATGATGCAAACTCCTAATAAAATTGAGAAAACATTTTCATTAAAATTAAATTTTACCTTTGGCGGAGTTGGCTCAGGAACATCGGAGTCCCACTCGGAACTGAGGTCATCACTGGAAGCTTCAGTGTAATCCTCGGACCACGGCACTTCCAATAGGGACATCTTCATCTGGTCGTAACCAGGTGACAGAGTCTGTGGGCCATAACCTGGTGGTAGTGGACTAGAAGCCCTGCAGTCCTCACAATTACAAGGTTTTGGTCCCAAACTCTCCTTCGTAGGCGAATCATCTTTGATGTTAGATCTAGAACTCTTTCTCGAATCACGTTTCCGCGCACTTCTAGGAGACAACCTATTATTGCACTGTGGTGGTATGTAGTACCTAGTAGGTTCCGATGACCGCCTACCACTTCTTCCTCCGTCTGGAGTCTCTATCTTCACGGGGGGGTGCAGAGACATCTTTTTGGTGAGCTGCTGCTTTTCCGCGTCCGTGGGCCTGTCGTCAGAATCCATGGTGTAACGTATAATGGGAATGGTAAAAGTGAACTGTTCCGTGCACTCCGGCATTATGTAATATCACTTCACAAACCGTCTCCCAGTGTTTGGTTGAGAGGAAAACGGCATCTTAAAGGAGAGGAGCACTAATTGTCACTGTTTTTATGAGTAATTGCGAAGTACGCGAGTGGTGTGCGTGCGAGCGTGGTGAACGCGGTAGGCTTCACGCGACGCGCGCGCGCGACTGACCCACGATGACTCTACCAAATGCTGCGGCAACGTCGATGTCAAGATATGCGGGTGATAGCCCAACACCCGTGCGTTTAGAAATCACCAAAGCCTTGTGCGTGACTCCAATGTAAAACGCAATGCGTGTTGCAATTTGAACTGTTCCTGATCCATGTCAGGTGCAGCACAGTCATAACTAATATTGCCTTTTTGTCGGTACTTAGATATCCTTATAAGTATAATTTATAAGTCATAAGCAATTACAGTTCGTGTGAAAACATTTCTAGTCTGACCAGTTATTATGGTGAGATTTATGAGTAAAATGACATAAAAGTGTTGGAGTAACACATGTGCCTTAATGAGTTTGTTCAGCATTAGTGTTAATAGAAAATCAATTGCAAATTGTTTCTGAAGTTGAGTCATCAGAACTTGTTTTTGTGAAATAATGTACCAATTTTGGCATGATAACAACAACGAAAATTCTTAGGTAATAATAACATAAGTATGTAAGTAACGAGCTCTCATTAGGGATAACAGTGCTCGTACATGACTGATATGAAGCGATAACTTTGAACTGCTGAACTATAACCAATTGGCTAGATATTTTGACGCTGATACCCTTGCTTAAGAAAAATGGACATCTTGGTTATATAAAATTCCATTGATAGTAACCCGATAAATAATATAAAACTTTAGCATCAGGGGATTGTAATTTAAATCAACTACAATTCTTGTTATTATTAAGTTTGCTCTGGAAATCGGGATAGAAGCCAAACTATGTCGTTATTTTTAACCGACTTCTAAAAAAGGAGGACTTCTCAATTCGATTCGTATATATGTTGCTTTTTTTTTTTTTTATGTTTGTTCACGGATATCTCCGTCGTTTATGAACTGATTTTGATGATTCTTTTTTTGTTGGACAGGAGATGATTCCAAAGGGGTCCCATTGTCAGCATGTCGTGATCTGATGATGGGATCTCAGAGAAATCGAGGGCAACCCTCGAATTTTATAGGCACATGTAATGTTTTTAGTGTGTTTTTCAAAGCTACACCAGTATTTACGTATTTTTTTATGGATGAGCTGATGATGGAAGGTCAACTCCTCAATGGTTAGGAGTTAAAGGATAATTCTTTCACTACTGTACACATATTCAGACTGCTAGTTATGATGTCAAGTGAGCTGTTGGAACGGAGATATTTCAAAGATGGTCCCATTGTCAGCATGTCATGATCTGATGATGGGACCCCAGAGAAATCGGGGGCAACCCTCATATTTTATTATCCGGGGCCAGAATTTACGCTTGGTCGCAATAATTTTATGTGGTTGAGCTGATGATGGAAGGTCAACTCCTCAATAGTTAGGAGTTAAAGGATAATTCTTTCACTACTGTACGCATATTCCTGCTGCTAGTTATTGTGTAAAATGAGCTGATGATGGAAGGTCGTGACCCTCAATAGTCAGGAGAAAGGATTTAATTCTTGTTTATTATAAATAAGTTTTTCGTCTCAAGTAACCAGCGTCTCCTCATTCGAGAAACATTCTTGCTCGGTCTACCCATCACTTAAAATCGTAAAATAAAATAATTTTTAACAAAAAAAAAACCGACTTCAAAACGTAGGTAAACTAAAAAGCAAAAAATAAATTTACTTCGCACAAAATAATACGTTTTTTCATTTAGTTAAATAGAAATTATTAAATAATTATTTTATAATTCTGAAGTCGGTGCCAAGTAAACAATTAATAACTCTGTATAGATAATATATCAATCGTTCTAACAACATTTTCTAACTGAATATTAGTTATATTTCTGTGGTAAGTACCAATACTGGGCGACCGCGCACTAGCACAACTACGCCTCCCTTTTTGTGTGAACTGTAATTTGATATTGTAGAAAGGTTGTTTTTACTTGGCACCGACTTCAGAATTATAAAATAATTATTTAATAATTTCTATTTAACTAAATGAAAAAACGTATTATTTTGTGCGAAGTAAATTTATTTTTTGCTTTTTAGTTTACCTACTTTTTGAAGTCGGTTTTTTTTGTGTATAAAATGTGTGTTATTGGTAATTCAACGTATTCCTTGCAGGGTGTTATAATATGGTCAAAATGCAACAATCTAAGCTTCTAAATGTTCTGCTGAAACTCAGTAATTTTTGAGATATTAAAATTTTTAGATTTTCGCTGAAATGTTCCAGATTTAGCCATTAAAAAATGTATTGCAAAGCAATGTGAACTGCTTATGTAATTGAATTTCCATTTTTATTGCAGTTAATAACTTAGTAGTAGTAGTTGAATAATTAAAAGTTCAATCATACGAAATACTTTTCTTTACTTCAATGCAACTACTAAATAATTACGATTATGAAAAATAAGTGACTTATAAAATTTGTTAGTGTATAACTACTTCTGTTATTGACTGTATGTACAGTCAGCAACAGCGGCGCGGTTGTTATTCTTTGAAAGTCTGCTCTATAATAAAAAACGTGTAAACATACGTTTTGTATTGTAAATTAATGATCAGAAAAACTTTAAAAATAAATGTAAAATAAAAGTGTAACGTAATGTAATGTAATGTATGTGTAATGTTTTCATCGAAAAGGTTAAATATCTGACCCAAAGTGACAATGTTCGATTTCAAAAGTAAGTAAAACACATTAAAATTCGTTTACGTAGGTAACATTGCACAGTTACGTATAAAGTGACACCTACGCAAACCAATACTGGTTACATTTCACCGAATAATACATTTACATTGGTGTTTTATTTATATGGCGTGATATTTATTTCTATCAGTTAGCAAACGGTTATATTGAATTGTGTTCTCCATAAACCATTTTTAAGAATGAGTGAGTGACAGTAATTTCATGGGTTAAATAAAAATATATGACGTTACATAGAAAATATATATAGAAGTAAATTAAAACTGTACAAAATGTACTTAATTAGTAGATTACTAATATTTACTTAATAAATATATTTAAAGTGTCACATCCTGCGACTGAACACTGTTAGCTAAAATACAGGCTTCTGCCTAGTTTAGTAAACAGTGCCAGTACCTTTAGATATGTACATATTATGTAATAGAATAGCGTCAAACAACAATATAAGCGAAATTATGTATTTAGTTTATTTGTGTCAAATAAACTAAAAAAAGTTTATTCTATGAATACTACGTCTACTCTGTGAGTCAGACGTCAAAATTTGAGCAGGTTGCATTTACATTGCATTATACTCAATTATATTCACTATAAATATGGTAATTATATTTCCAACATACACACATAAATGAGTTTCAAAATGTTGTGGATATTCATGGACTCATGTAAACTAATTTATCTACCTATGAGATAAAAGCAGAATCCAAGTTTTTACTAATATTACGTACGTTAGTAATGTGTTTATGAAATTGAGTGGTCACCAAAAACAACAAATCGTGCGACCCATTTAAGATTGAATACATTAAAAGCATAATTATTTTTAAGCCGGCTCAGTATTTTTATGTGTAAATAAAAAAAAATGTTTACCACCACTTCCCACCAGCTGTACACATTGACAACAAGCCCTTTCGCTACAGGTCGAAAGAATAAACAACAATATATAAAACGATTTGCTTCTTTTCCCGTATCGTTATAAAAGGCACTGAGAATACAATAGGTTATAAATACTCATATTATTTATAACCTTATTAATAAAAATAAGATATAAAATTCTTGTATAGTTTTACGACATCATTCCAAGCGAAGAAACATGAATTTTTAAAAACGTGTTGTAAATTATTTCAAAATTTGTAAGCTGTGTACCCGTAATTTTTGCACATGAACAAGTTTTATTGAATTATATTTAATTATAACAATATTCATGTTGCCAATATAAAACTGGCTTATTTTACAAAATACAAGACTTTACATATTTTATATATTACATAATTATAGTTGATATAGTTATACATCTTATACGTTTAAAATGCATTGCTAAGCCGCCCTCCGCATTGGTATCGATAACGCCCAAACCTATTTTTTTTTTTACTAGCCTACGGGTGTGTCTGGGCACTGCTGGCCAAAAGCCTCTCCACATGACTTCCAAGTCTTTCTGTTATTTGCTATCACTGGCCAATCGTTCTGAAATGTATCCAAGTCGTCCCGCCATCTCCGTTTGGGCCTTCCTCGTCGATGTTGACCGTCACGTGGTACCCAGTTGGTCGCTTTTTTGGCTCACCTCTCTGGACTCGTACGGCAAACGTGGCCAGCCCAGTCCCAGTTTAGCCTGCCAGACTTTTGCCCTACAACCGTGACACCGGTTTTAAAGCGCAATTCTGTATTTCTGATAATTATGGTGTAAACCTAATTATATTTTTTTTTTTTCATCAATTTAGAGGTAGTTCACGGTAGCATTTGCTTGTAATGTAACATTACTGATTTGAATATTACACTAGTGTGTGTGGGAAACTAATCATTACAGAGCGTAATCTGTAATGATACAATTCGAAATATGAAATGTTATGCGAACAAAATTGACATTGCCGGCGAATGCTTGTCAATCTGGAAGGTAGTTTGTAAGTTAATATTCAAAATTTCAATTTATATTAAAAATGGCAGTCAGCTATAAAAAGTTTATAATATTTCAAATGCCATTTTCAATTCATTGTGATTATCGTCAATACTTTAATTGTTAATTGGTACTTTACAGTGCCTACGGAAGTATTAAAATTCTCTTACATTTTACGATCGCCTCGTATTGAATTCTGGCCCATTTCATTTTATTTTATTGCAGTTCGTTGTCTGTTCCACGAAGACAGTGCTGCCACCAAGGTTAAACATTGTTTATCACTTATCAGAAGTAATAAATCAACATACAATTTACAAAAAGTGTTGTCCTGTCGTCCGTAAATTTTGTACATTTTGACGTCACTGAATGCTTATTAAAAAAGAACCTGCTAAGTGCGTGTCGCGCCACGCGCTATAGGGTTCCGTAGTTAGTCGCTACAACATATTTCGGACTAAAAAGGGGTTACTATCTGTATAAAACAGGTAACAACTTCGGAAATGTCATTATTTTCATTGGTATTATGTACGAACTATTCCAAGAAACTGTACATTACAATTTGGGCCCTCATTCTTCTTATACTAATAAAGTTAAGTTAAGTTTTTTCAGATTTTTCAAACCAAAGATAGAAAAACCTCCGAGCAAAAATTTGCTTATTAAGGTTAATTATCTCGCAAACGGATTTCTTAAACAAAAAACTGTCCTAACAACCCTTCAATATTTTTAAAAGACCTATGTAACGATACTGCACACCATGTGGGTTAAACGAGATAAAAAAAATATCCATAGACGTGTAGACGAAACACAATTTTTTTTTTTTTTTTTCATTTTCTTTATTTCCTTTTTGTCGGCATAGTTTATTTTCTTATAAATGCAAATTTAAGCTTTCTAGCACTACCTATACCTCAGACAGACGGACATAGCAAATCTACAAGGGTTCCTTGTAGGTACAACGGAACCCTAAAAAGATGAAAAAGATTTCTACTGATGGTAGAGCTTTTTGAACGATGGGAACGACTTTTTGAACGAAAGGAGGGACTATCATAATCTCAGTTGCCGCCAAATAGTAGTCCTTAACTACTGTTCTTTCAATATAATATTATTATTATCTTAAGCTCAGTTTCATTATGCGCAGAACTAGAATATATTTCTGAATTTTAATGATCTAATTAAAAACTCGATCCTCCTTCCAAATTAATGTGATAAATGTTATTAAATTAAGTATTAGGTCACAATCCTATCTTGAAACAGGTTGCGGTAAAAAGAAGCAAAATTAACACGATAGAATAATTTAAAAATAACGTTTTTTCCTTTTCTTTATTTTTTCGGTTTAACCTATAAACATATTACTAATACCTAGAAATTTTACTCTTAACGTCCGCACATAATAATATGACGCAACAAACATATATAATTTTGTAAATTTATTCATTAAAAGCATGTTTTTTGTGGTTTGTGTAGAGCCCGGTATTGCGTATAAAACGCAACTTAATGTACAGGGTACAAATTTAAAAAGTGATTATTATAGTGGGTACACAATTTATTGCATATTATGATAGTTAATTTTATGCGAATTCTAGTGACATTTTCATTTTTTATTAATTACTAGCTGACCCGGCAGACTTTGTACTGCCTCAATCGATAAATAAATCAGTCTTTATAAAAATAATCTTACTCATAGTTAACAACTTTCGTATTTATTCTATTTTTTAACCTTCTCCGGACTTCTAAAAATAATTCTAGACCAAAATTAGGCAAATCGGTTCTCGAGTTTTAGCGAGACTAACGAACAGCAATTTATTTTTATATATATAGATAGATAGATAGATTAATTTGATTGACACATGTCAGTACCTATATGTCCCCTTCCCTCTCACCTCGTTTTAGCCAATAACTTCGATTTTCAAAATGGCTGACATCCCCGCTTCAGGTACATAAATTTGTTTATGAGTAATGATAATGATTTGAAGTCAAAGTTCGAAACCATTTGAATTTGGAAAGAAGAACAAATAATGCTTATGTGGTAAATTTGCAATTTTTATAGCAATTTCCACATGTCTGAATTTTTGGTAGTTTTGGGTTTTTTGTATTATTAATTTCCCTGTCTATTAAGGTTACGTTTCCAGCTATGGATCTCGACTCGTATATCCGCTTATGGAATGCAAATATTCTTTGAAATTTGCATGAAGTCATAGTGATATTAAACATTTGGTGGAAACTGTTACCCAAACTGAGATACATAATTAAATAAATTAAAGAAAAACCCCAAGAAGATGTGTAAATTTAGGGTTCCCATCAAGAAGTTAGAGTTATTTTGTTAATATTTTTCTTCATTTGCAAAATGATGTTTAAATATTTACTTCCTATACCAAACAAATGCCGCATATTTTTTATTCCCTTGCAGCGTCTATCTTTCTCAGATGTAACTTGACTTAGATGGACAATGCCATGGAACATAAAAGGAGCCGGGTCGCCTGAACGTGGCGATAAAATCTTTCAGATGTCTATTTTCATACAAAAGATATAAATATAACTGCATGGTCGAAATCTAATTTTAGCTGATCAGATAAGCTGAATTACTTGTTTCATAGTCCAGCTTGTCTTGAATCATTACGTGCATGCAATACTGCGATCAAAAGGTATTATGTAGCGTTCAGGTTATTTATAAAGCCATTGTTTTGAAGTTTTCATGTAAAAAAGGGCGCGCTCCCACCGCCAGACCGCTGAATCCACCTGCCGCCGCCAAAACTCCCGTATCTGACACCACCACCATCATCGCCAGGTGTTTCAGTGGGCTCGGGTGAAGTCAAGCGTTGATGAGGCCTCTGATGATGATACCCGAGTCTGACGAGTGAGTCCGACCCAAGACCTCACCCTTATTTAGGGCGACGATTGTCGCTCATCCCCGAACTGACCTCAGCCCACCCCTTTCAATGTTGAGTGAAGACTGGTAGATTCATGTGTATGGCAATCCCCTAAGTTTACCAATCAATTTTATCTGACCCGTTATGTAATATAACAATCATCAATAATATTGAAGATAACCTTAAGCTTCAAGCTGATAAGATTATGTATATCGTACAGAGTATAAATTAGCGAAAGAGGTGTGTGGCAGAGACGTGCTGGAAAGATCACAAAATATTTGCAATCTCATTACATTCATAGGTTCTATGGGTTAAAGCAAAGATATTGCAGATTACAATAAGTATGTCGTTTTACTATTATCTAAAATGATATTATTATTACGTGACATTGTATAGACGATGTCACTCGATCAAAGCACTCTAACACTAGAAAAGTTTACAAGTATAATTTCAAGTTTAAGCGACACCTAAAATAAGAATAAAACATACACTTATAATCACAAAATAGAAAACTGTACATACATAATTCAATGTCTAATGACATCAAAATATGACTTTATTTGCATTGTTGAAAGACGTCAGGTTACTCGGGCACATCGAATAACATAATAACGATGTAAATGAACTCTATTACGTCAATTAGAAACAAATTCTGTATATTATCGTATTACAATGTAATCGGATTTGAATTTTAAATGCGGCGGCAGCAATGCAAGGTTACATTTTTGTCTCTGTTTGTCTGTTTTTAACTACAAATAATTCTAATTTATCAAAACCGTACCTATAAATGAATAATGGTGTCGAAAAAATGGTATGAAATCAAACTGCCATAAAACTAGTTAAATAATTATAGTGTCTACTGACTGACTATTTGCGAAAAGTAAAGTATGGATGACGTTGCAAGATTTAGATTTTAAATGTTGTTAGTTTATAACTTGGTTAAAAAATTACCCCATTATTTAGAACATTCGACTATGCCTTTTAGATTTCTCTTACATAAAATAAGTCAGGTAATAAATTATGAATGTGAACCCAAAGAACAGTACTAGTATTATTGGTCCGATAACTCTCCTATTAATATTTTCTAGGTAATCGACCCCTGTCCTTATTTTGTCCCGTAATGCCTTTCTTTTAACCTGAAGGTATTGCACCCTCTAGTATCGTTGAACTGCTGTTTGTAACATTTAGATTACTGAACCAGTTCTCGAAAAATATTACTCTAAAAAATGAACGAAGTCTCCTAAATGGGACTTGAACCTTCAAGGTGATAAAGGACTTGCTGTACAAGAAATATTTAAAAATATTGTGCCAAGTGACGATTCTTTTTTATGCATATTTAAGTATTTGATTCTAAAATAAATCTAGCATAGTCACCTTTAACCAAACCAATAGCAGATAACAGTTTAGTTAAAATTTGGGAGTACGAAAACATAAAATGATTATTCAAATATTTTCAAGAAAATATAGTTGATATTCGTCTGTTTTCTGTCCAAATATCATAACAACTTCAAATCAAACTATTGACATACAGCAGTGGAAATATAAGTATAATACTACGCAATAATATCTCGCCCACAGTTTTTTTCAGTTTTACACTTTTTAGCGGTAACGTACTAAAAGGAGGTAGACCTGGTTACGCACGTAGATTTTATGTGTAGGTTTTCTAAACGAGAAGATAATTGGAATATGTAGAAGGCTTCTTGTAATCACTTTTATACCTTAGAAGCAGTAAATAGAAGAAATTATTTTTTTTTTATTTATTTATTTATCGTACACTCAACTACCATGACAGGAAATTCCCAATGCGATAGTTTATGATAATGACAATAAGAACGCCATCACATTTAAGTTAATAATTTACTGCAAACAAAATATATGTAAATAAAAATCAAACACCGTGAATCAGTCGAATATGGCAGCTGAATAAAATTATAATAGTAAAATAAAATATCGGGTAAACGCATTTCACGTGGTCTTTTTTATGAAACTAAAGTCAAAAATTAAAGTCAGATAAAAAGAAGGAATGACATCAATGTGATTGGATTACTAAGCTTAGCTTATAATTAAGTGATTTTTTTTTTATATAATATTAAAGTTGAAAAATTAAGAATCCAGCAGGACTCGAACCTGCATCCCCTGGGTATACGCCCCAAGTGCTTTGATTTTTTTTTATTATTTTTTTATTTATATTTGTACTAATATGTTTATTAGTACAACAAATATGTCTTATAATTTCACAGAATTCATTATGATAGTATACAGAAGATAACAAAACAATATTAAGCTGTCCATAAAAAAAAAATTTTCTTTGTACGCAGTTTCTTCTACATTTTAGAAAAATAACGCCTGAATACCAAGTATAAGAAATAATAGTAATCAAATGACTAGCAGTGATTTTAAGCCTACATGCACATAATTTTAAGTCGAAATTGTAAATTTATTACATATTTATTGACTTTTGCTTAGCATATTGACAGCCCCCGGGTAAACTAATTTGTTAGTAATTCATCATTCATATTTGCACAATATCATAAAATATATTAGTTATATTATTACCTCTTTACTAAGCTCAATAGAAAAACACCAAGAAACTACTCCACACGAGATCGTGAATTCTTGAGAATCCTATACAAAATGCTTGTATTTATGACCGAACAATTAAATCAACGAAGAATAATATGTTTTGTTCTTTTGCATATGCGCCTTGGCATCTAAATTGATTATCTCGTCTGCTTCTTTTCATCTAAATAATACTTTATAAGTGTTTACATTTATAAACTTATTAACTATTTGTGTCAAACCTACCGCTTACTTACCTTATATTAAAGTATCAAGCGTCGATAATGAAAACATTAGCATTTTTTAAAGGACTGTAAAAAATATTCACTTCAAGCTCTTAGAATATTAACTAGACCTTTTATACCTAAACTTACTAAATTACTATAACTAAATTGCTTAAAATAAAAATGAGTTTAGATATAAGATAGATATTTGTACTCTCCTCCCCTTTCTTCCTACCCTCTCAGAACCTGTAAAAATAAAACTAAGTATTCCGTATGTCGTGCAAGCAGACATCCCAAAATAAGTCTGCATTAAGTAGTTGCTTTTTTACAATGTTTTAACTTTTAATTTTTTTTATTGTCAGAGACTTACCAATTGACGTCAATGTACAAATTGATGACATGTGTCGTACCGTACATGAAGGGCTTAGCATAAATTAAACAAGTATTTAATCATTAATTAGTATAACGATTGCTGCGTTTGTCTTTTAAACGTCTCGTCGTCACTGAATGCTTACGACTATTACGCTCTACATCCGATTCTTACACCGAGCGACCGAGATCATAGCTAGGACCGAACTTTGATCGGACTAGGTCCGAATCATATGTCGATTGTTTTGAAGGATAAGAATCAGGTGTTGTGCAAAAACGCCCTTATTTGTTTAAATAATAAGAATTATAAAATTTCGTTGTTATAGAGTGATTAGAAAGTGAGTATTAGTGAGATATTTTGATTGATTTGAGTAACTAATTCAATAGTCCCCGATAGCCGTTTGGCGTCAGGGTATCAGCAATATAGGTTGCACCAGAAACCTCCCCTTGTGCTCTTTGACTGCGGGTGGATAACGGCAGTTGAAGGGCCGATACACCCCGGGCCGGGAGATGATGTTCTCCGGCGTTTTCGTTGCATGGCGCAGCGCAGCGGTGATATAGATGAGGTGAGTCGTGGATGGATAGATAGCAGTTAGCCCTCTACCCGCAACATGACCTAGCGAGACAAGGCGACTCATTTGCGTGCAATCCAATGGCATCTGTCGTTTTGAGGTGGCCCAAGCCTTCTTTGGGGCATAGCCACGGTGGTCGCCGATGACGTATTTGCGGTTTCGGCGGCCACCACCACGCGGGTTGATGTCACTCGGCTTTGTTTTTAGTGGGTTAGGGCTTTTATAACCACACCGTAACCCCTAACAGTAAACGGTCAGGTTTTTCACCGCCAAACAAAAAAATGGTACCAGCAATATACTGAAAAATGTCCTTTCAAATGTTATGAATTCGATACAGATGGCAAACTATTGTCACACGAGACAGACAGATAAACAAAAGGTATTGTAATTGAATAAGTGGCTATAGATGATTTGCAGTTGGTTAATGCAAAACAATGCTTCTCATTCACGTGTTTTTGCATGCGTTCTGTTTTCCCCATATTTACTAACAAAACAACTACTTAGATTTTCTATTCTATATTCATCCGACTAACTGATATTTTATCCTTAAGAGCCAGCTGGCAGGTCTTCTTTTGGCAGGATATGTACCGCAAAACACAAGTGCCGTTAGTTTTGATGACGGAGGCCAAACATTGGCTAAATAGGGAAATTTTAGTCCATCCGAAATTATTGCTTTGTAAGGTGTATAAGTTAGATGTAAGCGTTGCCTGGTCGACCAAGGCTGACTGAGTTTGATAAAGAATTGCCTTCCCACAGGGATAAGATGCTCTGCTCTTCCATAAGTTAAATTTGTCTTTTTTAAGAGAACGTCAAAACGCGTATTCGGCAATATTCATTGGCAAGTCGTTTAAGGTTGACATATAGTAAATACGTGGGCACAATAACAATTAAAGTGGGTACGTACCACGCAGCAATCAAGCCTTATTGGTCATCATTGGTCGTAGGTAAACAACATTAAATGCAATCTTCACACGTCATTCAATGCATAATTTGTATGTAATGAGAGTTTTTCGGTTTATATTGAAATATTAACCATATATGTTGGTAGGAAATTGTAATCTCGTTGCTGTCTGTTTTTTGAGCTTTGAATGTATGAAGCCTATTTTTGTAGCTTCAAAGCTACTAGCTTATGCCCATGACTTCTTCAGCATGGGAATCGATTATTCCTTGCAATTTCCTACAAAATTGAGAAACTTTCCTCATACATTTTACCCCATTGGGTAGTGGAATTTCCAAAAACTTTATCTTATTGTTAATTTATGTCGTATAAGGAACTTATGAGAAGAATTTCGTGATATTTCCTTCAAAAAATTACGTACATCACATATATAATTACAAGCCCTAATTCACCCACTCATCTCAGGTGTAATAATTCAGTTAATTGACGTCATTTAAAAAACTGCTATGAGCTTATACCCTCGTATTATTTTTTCTTAAATATCATCATACAGACATAGCAAATTTACAATTGTATTATGTACATAATGTAGTATATAGATTAAAATATGTATTTTTTATGTTACTTAATAGAAAGTTACCATCAGACCAGGGTTGGAATGGCCATACATTGTTTGTTCTGTATCAGTCCAGTAGGAATACTTTATAGTCCATATTTACAAAACTAAGAAAACGTACCTATTGCCAACATACATCATAAATTTTCCACGTGGAAATTTTAAAAAAATCCACGTGGAACGTTATTAGTAAAACAGTTGTTTTGTCATTCGAGGTCATAACATTACGTGGAGTACAGTTTTTAATTGGTAATTACGTACGAATAGGTAAAAAAAATTACAAGTGCCGCAATGACGTCTTCATGAAAATGCTAGATTTATTACCGTACCTAAACTTGTCATTACCAGCACTTCTGAAAGTATTTTAATACTTGAAGGCTAATATAATTTCAACTAATAGATTTATTATTACCACCGGGTCGTAAAACTATGGCATAGACAAAATCTATATATATAAAAATGAAACCCGTTTTCCGTTGTCACGGCATCACGCGGGATCGGCTGAACCGATTTCGCTGATCCTTTTTATGTTGTGTTTGTTATAGTCAGGAGATGGTTCTTATGAAATAAAAGATTAGGCAACTTGCGTGGAAAATGATAAAATTTAAGAAAACTTATTAAATTAAATTATTCCATTAATTTTCTAATGATTTCCTAACGTAACCTTTTGACTGTATGAACTTTTTGAATGTACTTTATGGGGTTTGACATAGCATTGACAGAAGGCGTGCTGCAAATATCGTCACAGATAATGTATGCATAGTTAGGACAGGACAACGTCTGTCGGGTCAGCTTGTAACTAATAAATCTTTTCGTTATGCAGTTTGCAGTGAGCGTGAGTAGTGAAACGGATTCCGTCTATATGGGGGTAATAATTGGTTCCTGGGTCTACCACCCCATGAGTATCTGCCAATAATTTATAGGTACTTATTGCAGTAACGTTTGGGCCTAACTTTAAAACCAATCATAACACAGCAGTGTTACAGTATATCCTAAACTTTGTACCAAAATCAAAGGGACAAAAAAATTATCGAGTGCACTCGAAAAAATTGTTCGATTCCCGGTTGCGTAAGCATATTTTCAAAAGTCTATGAATATAGTTTAAATTGTTTGTTTTAGTAAAATCTTCTATGTGGTATAATTATTCGTGAATTTGACATTTTGGTGCTCGATTGTTGTTTCTCTGATTTAGGAACAGAGTAAAGAGGGTGATGATGCCTATCTCGAGATAATCTTGCAATATCTAAGCATCAAACCAAACTACCATAACAAGAGTACCAACAGCTACAGACTTCAGTAGTAATTACACTCCCGATTATTACTTTTAATTCGAAACATTGAGGTGCCATTTGCAGCCATTTTATTGGCATTTCATCGCTTTAATGATGGGCGCCAATTTTGTAATTTTACTTTCACCTTTTATGATTTACCGGCGCGATTTAAAAGCTGCCTTGTTGGTCTAGCGGTATAATTAATGTATCGTTTACCGTGAGTTCTGGGTTTGATGCCCGGGTCGGGCAAAGTGTTATTTGTAGCAGCACGGAGTTGGTATTGCTCCCGGTAGATGGCGATAGGCCCATCCTTTATCCCATGGGACTAAAACATAACAGGTGAAGGTGTGGGTGTTGTACACCTCTTCCCAACCCTTTTGAGCATGATGTTTTGTTATGTTATGTTATGTGTGATTTAAATCATTTTCGAGCAATCATTTAGTATGAGTTTCACAGTTTTGTGTCATTTTTTATTTATTTAAAAATTGTATAAGAGCGCCGACGTATTCACAAACCTAAATGAAAAAAAGCAACGGGATAACCATTTTTACTAAATTCACCCAGTTGAATGAAGTTTACACCCTTTTATTTTAGTTGTTCACTTGCAATTGAATGACAAATATGACTTCAACAAATGTGATGTGTACCTATCTTACTCACGCAGCCCAACAGTCTCGCGTTTTTGGGTCAAAAATATCATCACGTTATGACCATAAATGACCAAAAGTTATGTTAATCGCTGCTCATATTAGCTATTGAGACGCATTTAGAGATTCCACTTAGTAAGTCATTCTAAATGGATTTTTATGGACATCATTCTAAAATTACTGGTGTGGCAAGGCGGCTGGTTTCTATAATATTCCTCATTGTGACGGTACCCGCACGCGAAGAAGACATAATAAATGACGAATGACATTGACAACGTCAAGGAGTGACACATGATACAAGACAGAAATGACACACTCGTCACAAATGTCAAAGAGCTCTGAATCGCGATAACGTGTTTACAGCGAGTGTAAAAACTTCTACGCCATAGTAAAAACTGACTGCAATAGATATGCAAGTTTGTATTTCATATTTAATAAGTGTAATATACCCACTATTTAGATATATAACTCACTTATCCATAACTGGTGTTGTAAGTCTTTACTATGACTTAGAAGTTTTTGCCCTGCATACCCAACTCATTGGCCGACTGTACATAACATAATTACAACTTCCAAGACCCTACCGTTAGACAGCTATCGGCGAGGCAATACCACCGAGCCTGAGGATCTTTGCTTTGTGGTAGAGGACCATCCCTGTTCCTCTACTCTTATCATTTCATATCCATTCTCCAAGCCAAATTACATTACGTCGTCTTCTAGTCTAATAGATTCAGCTGACTATATTGCGTAGAGTGAACGCCATTAGACCTCCACAATCCAGTATCTATATATATCTATCTATATCGTCACGATGTTAGACTAGTTGTCACACTTTCAGACTACGCGTAATGACTGTGTCTACGTTCTCGAAACAATAAAATTTTACTTCATATTCTAATCAACTTTTTTCTACTTCAACGTTTATCTAGTAGTGTACGTTATGCACGTATTGATGTTAGGGCATTAAAATATCACCAAACTGAAACACTTCTTTTGGTGGTATGGTCATAATATTCTTCACAGAAAGGCTTTTAAGTGCTACTTTTTGCAACTTTTTACTCTTAATAGCAACATCCAAGCTACCAAAAGATTCAATCCACGAAAAATTTCTGACATAACTGATAAGACGGTCTTAAAGTAATTTTAATGCTCGAGGAATTTTAAATATTTCCTTCTATCCTTAACCATCAATCCCTTGGTACTTCTTTTTATGACACCAAGACAATACACGATTACAATTCGGGCTTCCCGAAACGAATTAAATGAACACATTGACTACAATAGCGGTAATCAGAAAGTCCTTTATGACATCCGTACTATGAACAGTACATGATGAGGAGCACGTAACCAGGAATTCCACGGCACGTACCGAGTACGGAAAGCAGGATGGCTTAAAGAGAGTGGTGACGTAGTTGTGACGCACGGCACGACAAATATTCGGTGTATGTCCGGCCACGGCACGGACCCGGTTCGTGATAAACTGCTTATTGTATAAAGGGGTCTGATGTATCTATGCAATTCGCTTAATTGACCCACGAATATTGTGGTTTGAGATAATCTTTCCATTTCGGTACAACTTAGTATGTAGCAGTAAACATATTGGAAAACCACTTATTATGGTTAGTTGCGTCGCGCTTGAAAATATGCTTGTGTTTATACTAAGTTATCTTTTGGAAGATAGATCCAGGCAGAAAAAGGTTTGTTCTTCGTAATAGAATCACGTAATTCAGGGAGTCAGGGAAGTCTGATAATTTTATAAGACGCTGTACTGTAATCACGATTGTATGTAGGTACAGTACACAGGCATAAATTAAAACGTATTTGTGATAAAATGTTGCTGTTATTATTACATTATTATCATTCGAAATAATAAAATATTTACGAGGTAGGTGAAACAAGCTATTAATTCCTTTGGCAATTCTTCTTGTATCTTCACAGATACGTAAATGGTTATCGTAATTTTATTGCAAATCACGCACCTCCATTTATTTCGTCCAAAAGAAGAAACAGGGCGAACCAAACAAGATAATAGTCCAGCTTGAATTATTCCAGCCCAGAAAAGGCTTAAGACAGATTGTTACATTGTCCGCAATGTTTATTTATTGCCACCTTGACAAAGATATTACTCTTCCTGAAAAGTATCTTGTCATTAAAAATATGCATTTTATCGTCCGAATTGATGAGATTTGACTCGTCAAAGCGATGTTAAATTTACTTTATGGTTAGCAATTTTTTTGATAGATAGATAGGATAATCTTTCGTGCACACCAAAAAAGACACAATAGTTTTAATGACTTTAATTGGATTTTGACAACTTGTGAAAACCATATCCTATCCTCCTGTAACTTAGATTCTATAATATAATATATCAAATAATATTAAGAAAATACAGGAGTTAATAATATTTTCATTTTTACTACCATAGTTCGGCAGGATTTTGCGATTCATTTTGATTTTCGCTAACTTTGAACTATGCAAGTAATTTGTCGCCATCCTCTTATTTGTTGGGACTTTAAAAAAAAATTGATGAACACAGATATATATAAATATTACACAGATATATTAAATATTTCTTTTTTTTATATAATACGCCCACATCGAACGAACGTGTAGTCCACCTGATGGTAAGTGGAGTACAGCCCATGGACATCAACAATCCACAAAAGCATATTATAGATGCGTCGCTGCAGCTGAGGACTACGGTGTTATGCCTCATGTGCCAGTAATTTCAGGGCCTGATCTCACCACCAAACCGGAACACAGTAATGTAAGCACTACTATTTGGCGGCAGGTTAAATATGAGACGGTGTGGCTGCCACCCTCGAGCTCATTCACTAGAGCTCTACCACCAGTTATTTTTTTGAAACTTAACATTGTAAATAACAAAAATAGTACAGAATTTGACATTCTCTCTCATACCTTTTGCTAAAAATAACCTAACTAACGGCTCACGTACTAAACGCGTGTTTGGCGTACAAAATAGTTGTACCCTCTATTCACATAGGTAACTAGTCAAACTTCTGAGCCTTTTTGCAATTACATTGGGGTCAGCTTCTAGTCTAACGGATTTAGCTCATAGAATTCTACGTAGAGCGCCATTGGACCTCCACAACCCAGCACGAGGAAATACGATAATCTTTGTGAGACTTTCTGGCCTCTGACTGTTGTCAAGCAGCAATATCTAACGAGCTAAAAGACGTAGTAATTACTTCTGCTAAGGCGTTCACACATAGCGCGATCAATATTATATATTTATATATTTTAACAAATGATCTTTATCTTTATCTTTAATATTGGTGTGTATGAACGCTTCTATACAAGCACTACGACTACAACTTTTTATTTACCGAAAACGTAAAACACGTCGCTCCAGCATGACCTCAAGGATATGATGCGTATGGAAAGTATTCCTTCCCATATTAAATACGCAGTTCTAAATGTCAGCTGTTAACCATCCGTACACGCGTTACCGTCACGCACTTGGTGGTATGTTGTACTCACTGTCCTCAGTCAGGTTTACAGAAAGAAAGCCTTAAAGAGAGTCGTGACGTCACGATGACGCACGAGCTGCCGGAGTGGGCCAGCCGTGTCTGATGACGTCACCAGACTGGATTGCGGTATACATACCCGTGTTTGGGTAGTTGCATCTGCTTTATGATACTCTATAATATAAAAAAGGTACTCAATCGTATATTATGTGAGATTTAAAAATGAATTTAGTCTGAATTTAGATAAACTTTAGGCTGGTCAGACTAACCTTGAACCAGACACTGATTTTGTCACATAAGCTAAGCTCAATCAAGTGTATTTGATGTACAGTCTGCAATAAAAGTAGCTGAACAATTTAAAACTTCCAAATTTCTATACAATTCACATTGCTGCTGGGCAGAGTCATGAAGAATTTCAACCATGACCACTGACGTCACAGGAAGGACCGGATTGTGCATATACATTACATACCTTTGTTTTGTTAGTGAGTGTAGGTATATTATGCTTGTAATGACATCATATTTAACATTTTATTGTGGTAATATTTTTTATGTGTGATTCATTGGCAGGTACAGAGCTTTAGACTGCAGTGAACGTTATATTATTATTTTAGGAAAGAGAAAGATTAAATTATAAGTGGAAATATTTGATTGCGAGAGATTGAGAAGAGAGAATAACTAGAGGAAAGATTTGTTTTTTGAAGTTTGTTTATTACGATTTAACTCGATCGATCTATTTCAGTAAACTTTTCAGCACTTCCATTATATCATGACATAACCTTCTAATGAGTGTCCTATATTTGTCCTAGGTGACATTCTATCTCCATGTCGTTGCCATTATTATTAACATTAACCGCATAATGGCTACTGACAGTTCAGCTACTAAATAATTTAGCACTGACTAGCGCATACATGCCTCATGAATCTTGATATACGTTTGACGCAAATCTAGCTGTTTATCTGTCTGATAGTTTATTGCCTCTCGAATCGAATTTTAAATGCGCAGTTGCTAAGCCTTTGAGGGGCGTGAATTCAAATTCAAATTTATTCAAATTCAAATTGAAATCATTTATTTTCATAGGCCCCAGAAGGCGCTTGAACACGAAACATAGAACGTAGGCGTGGCGTAGAACAAAAAATGATACAAAAATAAATCATAAATAATACTAAATTATACTAATTACAATTTCAGCTGAGCGTGAGCTTCAGCATGTGAGACTGATGCCAATTAAAAACAATATAGAGTACAAGTAATAAGTATTCGTATGCTTCTAAAAGAAACAAAAATAAGACATGTAATTTGCTTGAAAAACAACGAAAATAGGCGCATAAAATCGAGATAATATTACGTACAAAGCAAGCAGTTTGCTAGAGTGGCGACGATGGGGTCACAAGCGCCCTCCAGAAAGACCCTAAATGCGTTGGAGTGATGATATTAAAAGGATAGCCAGGATAAATGGCTCCAAATTGCAGAAGACCGCGATTAATGGCGTAAATTGAATGAGGCGTACACCCGAACGATCGAGGCAGGCTAAGAGAGAGAGAGATTACACGCAAAATAATAATTCCCTACCTATATCCTTCATAAACTTTGTATGACAAGGGTGCATTCGTTGCTCTAAGCCGTGACCCTTCCGACCTTATCACTGAAGGGATGTCTATTTTTACGCCCGCCCCCATCGATACGCCCAAAGCTTGGCATTTTACCGACATGCCTAATATTACCGCCTCCATAGAGCCTTAATAATAAGAGGAGGTATCATCACCACGTTATTTTTCTAAGGTTGTACTGAGAAATAAATTGCATTGAGATTCTTGGGTCGCGCAAAATGTTATTTGTGAACTTTCATAGCAGCTCGGAGTTGGTATTGTGCCAGGTGGATGGCGATAGGTTCACCCCCTATCCCATGGGACCTAAACACAACAGGTGAAATGTGGGTGTTGTACACATCTGCCTCATCCTTCTGGGTAATATAGGCGTGATGTTACGAGACAATAATCTAATATACTTATTTTTTTTACATTATAATACTAATGGACTAAATTATCGGCGGCATACCAGTAATCATAAAGAGAATAAATTATTTATAATGGAGTATAAGTAAGCAATAATCATAAAATGAGAGATTTGACTCTTCTATAAGACTATCTTAATGAAATCAATGCCATTGCAGAATCAAAGATGTATTTTATGGCTTATCGCTTAAATGAAGAACATATAGAGCCACATAAGCTCTTGCCCATTTTTATCAATTGATGAGGCAAGCGTTTGTATGTAGTTACTATGTGCTGCAGTAAGCAGATTAGGGTTGCCAGATGGCTGGGACAACCAGGATTGTCCAGGCAATAGGCATTTTATTCTGTCTGCTTTGTGACGGTTTTTCGCTCTACCAAGGTTAATAATAGCAGCCCTGTATCTAATACATGCTGCTGCTGGACTTGGGCCTCTTCTCATGATGAGAAGGGTTAGGCCACCAGCACGCTGGCCGAGTGCGGATTGGTAGACTTCACACGACCTTTAGTACTTTTAAGGCACTCTCAGGCATGCTGGTTTCCGCACGATGACCTACCTAGGTTGATTGCGGTGAAATATGCTCATAGTAGGTTTGGTGTTTTTTCTATGAGAATTTACTACACCGATCCCGCGTTGAGTAAGCAGAAAACAGTCTAAGTTTAAATAATTAATTATGCAGGCAAGTATTCTGTGGGTGCCCTGGAGCACTAATATGGTGTTTGACGTCATCCGAGTCAATCGTGACGTCATGAATCGTGAATATTTAATGGTTTCAGATGAACGAATTGTAATGAGGACGACGACTTAATGGATTGTTCCAAATTAGTCGGGAATGTTTTATGATTTATTGCCATCAGGCAAAATAGTTATTTTAATTATAAATCTAGATGATATTGTAATTATAATTTTGAATTACTTTGAATTAAAACTATGCACATAAAGCAAAAATCCAATATTTATAAATCTCATGTCGCTGGTGCAGTGTTAATTATTGAACTCGACAAAAACGGCTTTACTAATATAATGAAACTTACTTATCGCGAAAGTAATCTGAGTAATGTTTTTGCACCTAAAGTTGCAGTATGTTTACTAAATTACTGGAAAACAGTTTTGGCTCTATGATATTTACACGATTTATTTTGTTTTATTTTTTAAAGTTTATTCAAACACTTAATTTAATATTCCATACAATCCATTTTAATTAAGCATTGAGGACTAAAAGCAAGCAAAATAAGAGATGAGGAAAAAAATCAATGATGATCGTAACGCCATCTATGAGTAAATGCTTAAACAAATTAAACACACATAAAGCCTTTTCCGTTCAGCGGCTACGAAACACGGTAAACTAAGCTACGAAGCCTTAATAACTGCAACCTCGACCGGTAGATGGCGTTACAAGTTCGATAACACAATGAGCTGTGTGGATCGGAATGTTTACAAACAATAACAACAAAGATTGTAATACTTATTTATTACGTCGCAGTTTTAAATCGTAAACATGAACGGTACATTATGAGACATGTTTTTTGCTGTAGCTTGATATTATACTATTGCTGTAGCTTTCTATTGCTGTATTTTTTTGCTGTAGCTTGATATCATTATATGGTACAGTTTCCATAAACGTGCCTGCTTATAGAGTTCTTTAACCTTTACTAAGATAAACAATTCAAACACTGGACACATTTTATAAAGCGGGATCATATTATTTAAAAAAAATAGTTTCTGCGAAGCTTACAGAATGCGTCGATTAAATATTCCTACATAGACTTTACGCAAACGACGTTTGTAGCATTCCTAAGTCGAAACATTACTAATCAAAGTAATCACTAGTATACATAAACAAACACATTCACAAAAGATCACTCACCTTTTTGAACTGCTTCACATCCGCAGCACTGGACATATAAAAGTCCACGATTCCAAGGAGACAATCATCACATCGGCACACATCACTGGGCAGAGAAGACATGGACCCGAAACTACTACAACTGTCCATAGAGTCTGTTCGCACCAACTTCCCAGTACTTAACGCTTCCATCTTAGCCACTAGTAAAGATTCCATAAGGGATCTGGGTCTGGCCGGAGACCGTGAGCGCCTCGCAAAATCCGGAGATAAAGGTCGGAACACATCCGGAGATAGCGGTCGATGACGGGTGAAGTTTAGGGAGAGGTCCGGAGATAACGCGCGTCGGGCTAACTCCGGCGTTAGCGGACACGCCAACTCTGATGACGACGCCCGAGTGAGCGGTGGCGTCGCGCTTCGGCAGTGGGATGACGTCATCTTCGTCGCACGCATCACTTCGTGTATCTATTATTGCCAATTGTCATAACTATGACTGAAATCTACGTGTGACAAGCATACAGGCGATTTGGTGGGTTTGTCACGTGATTAGATGATGATATTTTTTTTTGTTTTTAAACTTTTGTATGAGAAAAGGGTAAGATAAAAGACCCTTTGGATTTGATTTAATCTGTATCTGTAAAGCATAGGGTGGTTTATCACAAGGTTTAAGTTAAACTTATATCCAAGCACTTGTATTTGAAACATAATGAAAATGAATCTCGCAAGAAAATTCCTTCCAAAAATGTTAGGTGCATTTTAGGAAGCTAAGAGCTTATGGGCTAAAAATATAGAAACTGGTAAATCCAGTCTGGCATCTTAATAGGTGAACAACTTTTTTACATTACATACATTTTTAATTCGTTATAATAATAAAAGAAAATATTTTGTTCATACAGATGTGGTAGGTAAAGTTCCAAATGCATCTAGAAGCTCTATCGATGGATATATTATTATGTTAATGACGTAGCATGAAAATGCGCAAAATAATAATATAGTCTCTTACCACATATGAACACGACTTTTGTAAATAGAAAGAAAGAAGAAAAGAAAGAAAAAGCATTTATTTGGACGCATAAAAAGAGTACAAGGGTAAAAATAAGGCATGCAAAAGTAAACTAAACAAAATATAACAATAAAATTAAGAAGAAGCACATATTAGGCATGGAAAACACGTGGAACACTCCTGTGTGAGACCAAAAAGATGACTATCTCAGCAATTGCTGCAGTTTAAAGTACTACAGCGCTGATTTTCAGATAGCACCTATATAATGGCACTATGGTCAATAAGATTTATTTATAATTTAATACTAAATATATTGTATTGTTTTACAAAAACAGCATGTACAACAAATGGAAGGCGCTGGTACCTGTGATACAGTGGTTTTCACTAGTACAGGTGCCAACGTTACAACCTTTTGTAATATTTGGATTAATGTAATATGTACTTGCTTTGTATTGCTCCATGTATTTTATTGAAATAAATGATTAAATATTATTAAAAACAGCATTCATTATCCTGAATCACAGTTCTTTTTTCTAAATCCATAATAAAATGGACACTCCGTATATCATCGACTCACTCTATTGGTCTTGTTCTCATTAATGGCTTGTTAAATTCATATCAATTATTTGTATTTGCGCTGTTAAAATTTTATTGGTGTAAACCGACGTTTACGTTCTTTTACGGAGTTATGGTTGTAAACATGCTTTAAGAAGTTTTAAGTACGTGCTTAATAGCTTTCCGGAGCTTAATGTGATATTGGTTTGTATCTGAAGGTAATGATCGGAAATAATGTGACATTGACTAAAAATCTCAATAAATAGTTCCAAATTAACATTAACATTCCGTTAATAAAATCACAGCAGCACGGAGTTGGAATTGTGCCCAATGGATGGCAGGTACAGGTAACAGGTGAAGTGTGGGTGTTGTAATCATCTGCAACACACCCTTTTGGGTAATTTAGGCGTGATGTTATGTTATGTTTACTGTATACCGTATGTAGGTAAATTTGTTGTCATTTTGTCGTTATAATATAGTAGGTACTAAACTCAGAGAATTATATAATCAAAGGTACTAAAATTGTGACCCTAATATTTTTTAGAAATTTCACCATTGGAGGATAAAAAACTTTGCGTAACGTTAGGTAAAATAATGCGATACTTTGTGGAATGATTAATTGAGTTGCGTTATCTTTTTATCGACCTTAAGTAAAAGTTCAATATTTTATATTATTTTGCTGCATCTTTTCTGAGATCAAAACTGTTGACCCTCTTTGACCTCTTTGTTTGACCATTAACAACCATACTCTCTTGTAGAGACGGTGTAATTCCTTGTCTTATCTTGATAGAGTAAATAGAGCATGATGGGATTAAGAGCACATTCCCCTATCAAGCTTTAGACGAGGCGTAATTCATTCGTATCTTACCTATTCCTTTAATTTCTATAACAATATTTATTTATTTATTTATTTATTGGAAGACCAACAGCAGTAACAATTAATATTAATAAAAATATTATGCAACATTCAGCCAATTACAGGTCCTCACGAATAAGTAATATGAAAACAAAATTATCAGATTTTGTGTTTTAAAAATCAAATAAAAAGGTACTATCAGTAAAGTTGATTTAAGACCCATTTGACAAACATTTCCTGTGAAATTGTCAAAGTCTATAAGGTTGACATTTGGACCGCAAATTTACATACAAAAATAGTATTATGATGGATCATGAATCTACTTTTTACGGTTTAGAAAATAACCAAAATATTAAGAACCACCTATCAGCTATATATGGGTGAAATATGAGTCCTATATGTACCATCTAAACATTATGTTACCATCCAAAAGAAAAGAAAACATGGCATAATAATAATAAAACATAATATTGCCAATAAATTAGCCATCCCACCATCGCAACTCTGCAATAAGGTTTGTTTACAAGGGAGCTCAAGCAGAGGCTATTAGCGATTCCGTACACACACTAAATGTAGCCTTCGCACACCTTGACAGGCCACACCTGCGCCTGCGATTACATCCAGTGTCCGTATGATACCTAGATGTAGAGTGACTGGATGAGACGAGGAATATTTCTCATTTAATTTGTGTGCTTGAAAATGGAGTCTCATAAAATTTATCAATCGCCGAGCCGGTTCCCAATCACATTTGGTCACTTTCAAGGAATCAGCTAAAAATTTATATTTTATAAGTAATAGTACCTATTTATGAAGTTAGATATTATTTTTATTTATTAAGATTTGCAAAAGTTTTCGAGAATACCTGTATGATGAATATAATAACTAAAAATTCTCCACATTGATCTCAATGAAGTATGTGAATTTTACAAAATCAGATCCACACGGTTATTTGACCATTTCATAAAAAGAATCACACGAAGTTTAAATTTCTGTCAATCATATAACAATGAGGTTGCACAAAATTTTCGAAATCAGTTTGACAGTTGACCGTACAGAATCGCACTACGGATGAAATTGTTTTTTTTTTATGGAATTGTCAATTTTAAAATATAATTGTGAGCATACCTATACTTGGCTAGAGGGATGGATGCGATGGCTTTACCTGACGTATCAAGAAAAATCTCTTTTTAAAACATTTTTTTTCATGTCGTATCTAGACAAGTATTGAACACCGATAAGCTTATTATAGTTATTATTGATGGGCGCTGTCATGTCATGCAAAAACTGAACATTATGGAGGCTCATAATTAAATTATTCTTGACGTACAAAGATTCATAATCTTGAGGTCTTTTGGAAATTGAGGTAAATTAAAAGTTAAATTGTTAAATAAATATTTTATTAATAAAATATTTATTGAAAATTTAAATATTCTTTGCAACATCTCATTTATCTTGGCATGTAACCTAAATTTAAAAATATTATAAATCTCTCTCTCTTTATTATGCTGTATAAAACACGATTGTGTTTTATACAGCTTATAAAGAAGATTTCTAATAAAGAGAGAGAGAGATTTAAATATTTAATAAAAGGAGGGAGCCTAGAGATCTGTCATACAGGTCTTGAACCTATTACAGACTCCAGCTCTCACAAAGGACCAAGATTCAGCTGTTATTTGCTCGTGGTGCCCGGGTTCAGGCTAGCGTTGAGCCGCCCTGCTTGTTTCATTATTACTTAAATATTATTATTTGTTTAATTCATTTAATTGAATAACTACTAAAGTTGCAAGTTGGGCGGTGTCAGCGCTGGCTGGGCTTCGAGCATTACCAATAATTTATGTTTGAATTGTACATCCCTTTATGAGAAAAATAAATAAATGTTTATATTTATGTTTATCATTAAGAACTTCATAGAATGCCTCCTTGAAACTCTATGTCCGGTATCAAACACATTTCCTCTCCCCTCCGCTTGGCTGGAAACCGAGCATTAAGTTAGCAATAGCTATGAAGCTTGGGACCAAAACTAACCAACATCGCATCCTAATGGAAAAATATTTAAGCGGTCGTGGCACAATGGACAAGGCATCAGTCTTTGATCGACAATCGAGAGGTCGGTGGGTTCGAATCCTAGCCATTGACACTGACGTGAACTTCCTCCTAACACAAGCGAATTAAGCTTAGCTGGAGGGGGTTAACATGAATAATAAAAATCGAAAGAAAAAATTTAAAAATTAAATAATTGTTTGCCAATTATGCCATGCAAATCCAGCCGCAGCAATGCATGGAGGAATTCTATGAAGTCCATATTTAAGCAGTAGTTATGATCCCTAAGACCAAAAATTTTGTATTTATAGTTATTTTTATCTGGATAAAATACCACTTCAAGAGGTTTATTTCATTGGCACTATCGTAACCTGTTCTCACTCGTTATGTAATTGAATAATCTGCGTTTCCTTCTTAAAAACGAATCGTGGACTCTACGCCAATTTACGTGCAGTAATAGGACAATTATTTTGTTTTGACTAAATGGCAACTTTTTGCCTCCTATTTTTCGCTTTTGGCTAGTTTCACCAGTTCTGGATAATTCCCTGGTAGCCTTTTCGGAACTGTTCTGACAGTTGAAATGTCAAATTTGCATAAAAAATTCTAGAATTAATCAGCACTTAAATTTTAAACACTTCACTTTGCGCTTTAACTTAAACTTTACTTTTAAAGCATTTATCTATGCTTAGCAAATTATACTAAGAAGCAGTTGAAAACCTATGGGACCGGCAGGATTTGAATCTGCAACCTATAACCAACCAGCTACGATCGCCTTTCGCCTGGAACCTAAATTTCTCAACGATATGTTACGTCATTTCGTGATCTATTTGTTCCTATCATAAGTAGGATACAAATTAATATGTTTCGTATAGGTACCTATATATATATTGAACGCCGATAAATAAAGTAATAACTGTTGTATCAACAGTCGTGTCAGGATCGCATTTTTTCTCACAACAGAATAAAATTGAATGGCGCATATTTGTCATTTAAACAATAATTACAATTTAATAACCCACATTTTTGAGTGACACGTACCATCTGTTCGCGAGTATATCTATGAAAGGGAATTCTTGACAGCACTTAGAGGCAACACTTTGTGTGCTAATCTGGTATATTCTGGCCTTGCCTTTTCCAGTACATAGTTTAGTAACTAACTACACAACATGCTACAATTATTACATTACTGTAAAATACGATAAATACTCCTAAGATGTTATTTATAAAGTACTTTTAAAAAGTAAGTTAATATAAGAATGTATTTAAAGTATATATGTATTAGAATCTGTTATACTCGTACCCATAATACAAGCTCTGCTTAGTTTGGGACTAAGCAGAGCTTGTGTGTAAGTTGTGCGATATTTATTTATTTTAAATTTTAAATTTAAGGTTTATACATGACATATATACATACTCATAACATCACGCCTATATTACCCAGAAGGGTGAGGCAGAGGTACAACAACCACACTTTACCTGTTATGTTTAGGTCCCATCGGATAGAGGGTGAGCCTATCGCCATCTACCGTGCACAAATACAACTACGTGCTGCTATTGAGAAATTTCTGAGGAAAAATCCTAAATACCACGTTTGCCCAACCCGGAAATGACACCCAAACCTCGCGTTAGGATTCCTATACGCTTACCACTACATCTACATGTACATGTAATTATTGCTTTTATTATTTTTTATTTTATTTTTTCTTTTGTCACACTATTTCTTACTCATTACTGGGCGCATCAGAATATCAGCGCTGCGGTGCTTTTAGCGCTGCAGTATTGTGCTGAGATGCGTGCCATTTCTGGCATTATTAATAGTATTATTTAGTTATGTAGTATTTTAAATTATTTAGTTTTAGATGTATTATTGTATTCTATTTTTATTATGCCAGAATAAATGATTTTTCTTTCCTTTCTTTCTTCTTTCTTCTTACATCTTACGAATGATACCAAGATCCACAATTCCGCCGTCAATGTGTCGAATATGTTATAGTCCAACCGAGACGCAATAACTACCTTTAAAGGCAAACCATTAATACTATCCATAAAGTAAAATATCTGAGCTATGTAACGGGTAATTCCACTGGCGTGTTATAACTCTTCTGTTATTAACTACCTTTAACTCCTGGTTTTAGCTTCAGATAGTTATCAACACAAATTTCATACACTAGTTATTCTTCCAGAGATATAATTCGACCAATGACCATAAAAATCAATAGAGAAATATTTTTTTAATTCGCTGACCCATCTTTTTTAACGTCATAACTTGCTCTTTAAAACTATAACTGATATCAACGGGTAAAAGGTAGTACCATAGTTCACTTTTTTATATAACAAGCTTTCGTGCGCGGTTTCACCCGCCTATTACGTCAATAAACACTTTGCACCTACTACCCTACTCTCAGCATCACCCAAAGATTGACTGGTAGAGAATGTATATGGCATTAAGTCCGCCTATGTGCGATATTGTACATTAAGTTTTAAAATAAATAAATAAAATAAATAAATAAACAGTAGCCTATGTTATTTTTCGGGTCTTTAACTCCACGCTAATTTTTATAAACTTCGGTACCTACTGTAGATTCGGAGCTTATTGTGTAAAAAACTTATTTATGGTATGAATATAGAAGTCCTAAAACCTGTTTACTTCTGTTATTATTTTGTTCTTCAAATAATTGTTGTATAAAAGAACCAGAACTATAAAATGGTCTTCAAGTCACACTCAAATCAAAATCAAATTCACAGCTAACATTTGACAGTGAGTGGCAAGATGACCGACCACCAACCAGACTGACAGACAAGCTCACATTTGGAAAGCCTTCACACGTTACCCTGCTAAAAAAGACAGACAGACGGTCATACTGACATACAGATATTCGTATGCATGTTTGAATCTTACGCCTCTCAAAGCTCAGCGGGTGGCCGTCCGCTCGCTGCGCTCAGCTGGACTGATCAGTTCATCTTGAGATGATACATTAACGCGTTACTTATCAACATGGATAAGAACATGCAGTACACACATATTTATTTTTTTCTGCTTCATTTGGTGTGGTTGAGCTCGATAAATAGCATTTCGCAATTACATGTAAACGAAGGTGTTTTGAAGAATGGGAAGAACGCCGTCTGCATTATGCATGATTATGATTACTTTAGACACAAGAGCAGAATAGCCTTTTTGCGTTGGGCTATTACAAAGCAAGTTACAAAAGTATAACATCAATACAAATATATTAAAAAAAAATGATATGTCCAAATAACGATGTTTTTTTAAGCTGGTATAGTTGTTAACACTACCTATGCCTAAATTCCAGTTTTTTATATTTTTTGTCTGTCTGTCTGTCTGTTTGTATCGGCTAATCTTCTATACGGCTGTAACTAACTAGAAGGCGCGTAACATAGGCTACTTTTATTGATGTACCTACTACGCAGACGAAACCGCGGCAGAAAGTTACTTTGTTTGTTTGATAGCGCTTATCTCAAGAATATCTGGTCGAATTTTGATAGGTATTTTTGTTTTTGATAGTCTGAATAGTTGAAAAAAATAGTTGTCTAACTTTCAATAAAGGCCTTAGATATTTAACATTACGCTAAACTCCACGGGAGAGAAGCAGTAAGGTTGAACGCAGCACAACAAAATTACACAACGTATTTGTAAATAAATAATCACAGTCTAGCCCGACCCAAAAAATCTAAACCGAGACTTTACGGTACTAGACCAAATAGGAGGCCGTTTTTAGATTTCTTATGTATAATCGAATAAAATTGAAGTAAAACTTTTTCGAAAACAGTTGAGTATAATCCTTTCATCATAAAACAGTTGAGTATATGCCTCTCATCATGAAACAGTTGAGTATATGCCTCTCATCATAAAACAGTTGAGTATATGCCTCTCATCATAAAACAGTTGAGTATATGCCTCTCATCATTAAACAGTTGAGTATATGCCTCTCATCATAAAACAGTTGAGTATATGCCTCTCATCAAAAAACAGTTGAGTATACCCCTCATCTCAAAACAAGGCCAAACATTTGAAAGCCTAGAGCTAATAGTACTACTATACTACTACTACTACTACCTAGGCAACAACATTAGTAGCAGGTATTACGTACCATTACGTCACAGATCACCGCTTACAAATTGCTACGATATCGTGTGAAATAACCACTGGTCGGCTATCTTATAGCGGGCATCGATCTCGCTGATATGGACATTATGACGCGTGATTTGCAGCAAAAAGGCGAGTACCACAACTTATGGCAGCTAACGAACGCAAGCTTTGAAGTTTGCTGATTGGAGTTAACGTATTTGCGGATTTTTTTCAAATGCAGCAAAAATGAATGTAATAATTTATAACGTGTTTGCTTATTAAGTACATGACAGGGATTTTTTATTTGCATCGTGACCCAATCAATATGAAATTCTCTACTTCAATAGTAATATGATAAAATAAATAAATTGGATATTTTGATATATGATAATCAATTAATAACTTAATCAAAAGTAATTGAATTGGGTATCGAAATGAAGAGGATAAGTTGCAGTGTAAATAAATTAATAAAATGTTTTATGTGCTATCAATCTTAGGTATGTAAAATTAATGAACATATTGTGTAAATATTGCGTAAGATGTTATAAATAAGTTTTAATATTTTTTTAATTTCGAAGCTCATAAAGCTAAACAGAATAATTACAATCAATCAATCTTTCAAGCCTTTTCCTAGTTACATTAGAGTCGGCTTCTAGTCGAACAGATTTCGCTGAATATCAGTATCTAACGTGAAGCGATTGCTATCAGACCTACACAACCCAGTACGAGGTAATACGATACTCTTTGTTAGACTAGTTGTCAGACATTCTGACTACAGAAAAATAAGAAAGTAAAAAAACAAACACAACTAAGTCAAAAGTTAAGTTTATGTTTTGTCATTGTTATTTAAGTCACAGTATACAGTACAGTACAGTATACACAGTGACAGACCTGCACAAAGTAGGAAACCAGCACACAGCCAAGCATCTGAAAACAACTGGGACAATCAATACAAATTTTTCATCTACTTGTGTGGCTCACTGTGTGCATTAGGCAACTGTAAGCACAGTGAGCAGTTGAGTGTAAAATAAATAAATAAAATTGAAGTGTCTGTTTTTAATGTAATAACAATGTTTTATTCACTTGATATATCATCTGCACTTTTATTTACTATGCTTATTTGCACTTTAGCTATGCCTAAACTATAGTTTTAATTTAGTATTATTTTTCTGTCTGTCCGTTTGTATCGCTAAACTTCTAAACGGCTGGACTGGTTTTAATACAATTTTATATGCAGGTAACTGACTACAAGGCGCGTAACATAGGCTACTTTTTATAGATGTACCTACCACGCAGATAAAACCGTGGAAAAAAGTTAGTTCGTTTGTTTGTTAGCGCTAATCTCAGAAACTAATGATTGGATTTTAATAATTATTTTTTTGTTTGATAGTTTAACTATCTTTTAAGGTTTTTTGATATTTAACATTACGCTGAACTCCATGGGAACGGGGCAGTAACGTTCAATGCGGGTCAAAGCGCGGGAGCAGCTACTACTTAATATAACATTCCACGCGGACGAAGTCACGGGTAAAAGCTAGTGTCCCGATATATTAAGAACATATTCATACACCTGAATACCCTCAAATATTCACTACTGTTGTAACAGTACTCTGATATCATTGACCAAGGCAAATAAACAGCACAGATTAAAACAACAAAAACTTTAATTGACGGAAATGCACAGCATGGCTGGCGTTCGCAGAGCTAATTAAAGTGTACTCAGAAACATCCACATTATTTTGTTAATCATCTTGGTTCCATTGAACAACTGTATTCTGAGATATGTGACATAATATTGTTTACTTACAGTTGAATGATGATGAAAGATAATACAGTTCTTAATGAGTTCATTTGTTTAAAATTAGGCTCTGAAATTGTGAAATAAGGTTGAGTTTCCTTGGGAATAAATATTGTAAGGATTGAATGAATATCATGAACATTATTGTTTTCATGACTCGTTTCTTAACATTAATGTTTTTCATTGAATATTTTTAAATGTACTATCTTTTTCGTCTTACTGTATTGAAATGATTGACACATTTATTTAATAAATTAATTAGGAAAATAAATTACGCGAAACGTAAAAGGGTTTTGGCCTTAATTCGCATCAGACAACCATGGGAGGATGGACATGTGGCAAGGTCTGCCGAGTCAATAAATTTTAATAAATCTCTTAAAGATTTGCAAAGACCCATTGCTCAATCGCATGGGTACAGTGCTTAGAGAATTAAACCAAAAGAACTAGTCATTATCAGGCGTCTTCCGCTCCCAGATAAGGAATTGAGCCGCTATAGCATGTCATATATAACTAGTTGTCAAATCATAGCTGTGCGAAATAAACTACCCTGCAATTTTTTGCAGACTTATTTGCATAGATATTTGCTTTCATTTCCTCTCTATATTGGTTTAGTGTTCTTTGGTATAGTATTACAAATCTACCTACGTATAATATTACTTAAGTAGATACAAATACACAGATAAACCATTTAACGCAACAACGGCTTGACGCATTATATTTAGATTTTACACATTGAATGCGATAAATATGAAATGTCTACAAACATATTCATGTATTCATTGGACGCAATACGGTAATATATCAAACGGGTTATAACGATGAATTGCAGTCTAGAAAGGATATTTACAACATACGACACTGTTATTGAGTTTTTAAGACGATCAAAAGCCAACAATTATAACACATTTTATTTGTCTTCCAAGAAAATGTAGATATCTGCACTGAAATATTCGTTCATTTATTTTTATCTGATCTTTTATAAGCTTTTGACGGACTAACCAAAAAAGAAACATTACAATGGACATAGATAAACCGCAAATAGTGTTAGAACATACTGTAAGAAAATCTACTACGAATCCTAAACAATGTAATATTAAAATAAGTGACTTAGCTAAACTAAGAGCATATTTTAATTGTGGAGCTCCTTAGGGTAGCATTCTTGGACCTGAATATTTAATTTACATTGACCATTAATACGTATTATCAAACATATGTTTTTCATAAAAAAGCATTTGTTTTACACCGATGTCGTATCGCTGTCGTGTCCTATGTTATAAAGAGATTTTTATTGAGCCAGGCAAAATGTAGCCCGTCATACAAATATATTAGTTATTGCCTTTGCCAGTATGTTGATCAAACTGGACTGGACAATAAAATAAATGGCACGGGGTACCTAAGGTATTGCGAAAGTGAGAAAATTTATGTGGTAGATTACGTAAGGTAAAACGAAATGTACGACATATCGATATTTATTGAAATCACAGATGTCTCTATGTGCATGCATCCTGATTTTGCTTCAAGGCAATAATAAAAATTGTCGAGCTGTCATACAGCTTTTACTCTGCCTTAATTTTTTGCCTCTCTTGTGACCAAACTTGGACAAAATGCAGAATCTAATCCATTCAAATCACGTAGATTTTACGGTAGTTTATGACCACGGTATTCTCGGATAGATCATATCACATAGACGCTGATAAAGCTTATAGTTAAGGACCTAAAAACCTACACTAGTATTATAAAGGACAATGTTATATGTTTGTTCCAACTAATCTCCGAAACTGCTGCACCGATGTCAATAAAAATTGATGCATTGATAGTTTAAAGCCCAATAAAAACGTAGGCTACTTTTTAACCATGTACGTAGTCGCAGAGGGAATTTAGTGTAGGTTATTTAAAAATTATTTTCATAGAACTGAGTACTTTAGTACCTATTAAGTACGTACAACATTTTTATTACTAAGTATGTCAGACCCTATACACGTCCCTAACATCAGCCGAACATGTTTTGAATACGAATTGGTGATTTTTAGTATGTTTATGAATTTTTCACATCACGTAACACATTATTTAAGACATTATTTCTGTACCCAGACCACCTACTGAGAAATACTTCATCAAAGAGTAGGTAGATATATTTATAGCCATGCCGTATATGGATAATATATTTATTTGGCTTGTTTATTATTACTTTTTCTTGTTGAAATATATTAAGCTGAATTACGTTTTAAATCAAGATTGTTAATAGGAACTTACAGTAAAATAATATTCACTTCTAGTTTTTAACGGTGTATTTTTCGACGTTTCATGAAGTTGAAATTAACATAGATTCATTACAGACCCAATAATTCAATATATAAAGATTATTTTCTAGCTTTTGTCGGTGTATTTCACTGCGTTTCATAAAATTAAAATAAACAACGATTTAATACGGACCCAATAATTCAATATAGATCAAGATTATGATACCCCATAAAAGAAATGTCTTCATGAATTTGCAATAACACAATAAAGTAAAGCAGTTGTTGCAATTTCAGTCTAATTGAATCATTTTCAAAATACACAATACACAAATCTATAGACATCGTTCCTTTGGCGTCATAACATAATCATGTGTGTGTTATGTGGGTATATTATTATTATTTATTGTTTATGTTTTCATAACACGGGACTATGGAGTCCCGATACTTTCGAAGGCATACGTGATGCCGAAACCAACAGCGCAGAGGCCTGATTGTTTCCAAGCGATATCTCTTGTATTCTCTTTATGGTTAATTTAACTGTGTTAATTAAGTATACACATATCTTAAATTATAGTAATTGGTGTAATTACCGTTTTAATACAAATAAATAACACCCTAGTCCGTATATTTTGCATTTATAGCATACTAGCGACCCGCCCCGGCTTCGCACGGGTACAATGCTGATACTAAATACACTACAGAAAAACTGTGAACGTTGTATATAAAAACACAGCGGCCCGCTCCGGATTCGCACGGGTATATAATATATAGCCTATGTCACTCACTGAAAAAATGATTAAAATCGATCCAGTAGTTTGATTTATTCATTACTGCCCGTGGCCCGCACGCGTTAAATTTGGAGTAAAACAATTCCCCCTTTCTATGCATGTATTATACATAAAAACCTTCCTCTTGAATCACTCTATCTATTGGAAAAAACCGTATCAAAATCCGTTGCGTAGTTTTAAAGATTTAAGCGCACATAGGGACAGAAAAGGCGACTTTGTTTTATACTATGTAGTGATTTATGCGGCGACAGTTTTTCTCGCACAGTTTAGTAAAAAACGGCCTTAACATTACAAAAAACAGTTATAACAAGAACTGGGTTAAACAAAAGAACGAGGAAACTTATTGAACTTAATTTATTGACTGCCAAAAAGCCTTTTTATCGCCTGCGTAATAAAGTAAACTGTATTACGTATAAAGCTCACTTATGGGTAGGTACTTAAGGTCCCATGAGCACATAACTTAGCACCTTGTTCTGGTAATGTGTTGAAGAGACATTAATTTTGGAAAGACAAGCTATAAAGAAGTTAATTAACCTTAATTAGACGTTCCTCAATTCGCACTCACTCTTAACGTATTGTATAACCAGTCCATGCGGAAAAGTACTCACGGCTACTCATCAAGTTATACATTTTCAGAGTAAAATGGATTCGCGTCCCGCGTGCAATACAAGACCATCTTATACGGTCTTGTGAAGGTTGATGAGTATCCACGCAGTGGAGCAAGTTTTTAGTAATGTAAACAAAGTACACAAAAAAAAAAAGTAGGTAAAGGTACACAGAGCGATGTCATTTTATAGGAGAGATTTTTTAAGAGTTCTTACAATAAATATTTTTTAATGTAATAAAAACTATCGTACAATTTATCATTTATATTATACCAACGACAAATCAACATAGCATTTTAGTACTTCAATCTACTGATTTGTGACTTACACTAAAGGAACTGTCGGTAGTTTACAGTAGCATTTTAGATCTGAGTTCTATTTAATAAAGATGACAATTCGACAGTTTTGTCAAATTTTGAATTCAGAATATCATGTCAGACTGTTTAACGGCCAAAAAGTGACCAAATTGTGGTATTGTCACTACTGTCACGTTTGATTAAATGGTCCTAGGATGTCAGCATTTAATTTTGTTGACTACCCGTTATGCCGATTACTGTGTCTTATGAGTAATTTCAAGGTACTACTAGGAGAAAAATAACTTTTTATTTATATTACGCCCACAGCGAACGAACGTGTAGTCCACCTGATAGTAAGTGGAGTACAGCCCATGGACATAAACAATCCACAAAAGCAGATTATAGATGCGTCGCTGCAGCTGAGGTCTACGGTGGTATGCTTCATGTGCCAGTAATTTCAGGGCCTGATCTCACCACCAAACCGGAACACAGTAATGGAAGCACTACTATTTGGCGGCAGGTTAAAGGTGAGACGGTGGTGCTGCCGCCCTCGAGGTCATTCACGAGAGCTTACCATAAAAACCTCAGTATCTATCAGTATGTTTTTGAAATGAAAGCCTTACCCGTGAAGGTTCACAGGCTTCCTCCCAACACCTATAATTTGTATCTCATAAACATAAAGTAATAAGAGGTGGCAAATAATTGGCGTTAACGAATTAATTCAAGTGTTTTATAAAAGCTTGTAAGAACATAATTATATGTTATACAAACTTTGTAATATGCTAGTGCTATTTTTAATTTATTTGTACGGAAATAATTTAAATATACGAGTGTTATTGGACTTTGCAGCCTATTTTTATATGTGATAATTAAACTGACTTCTTTTTTATAGCATTATTCACCTCTTAAATCTGAATTGCCTTCTAAATTTCTAAATTAGCCACCTAACCTACCACGTAGCTGACTAATTAATTTCATGGTGATATATAGCTTTTCTTATTATCTCTCTATTTTAATTGCACGGCAATCAAACATACTTGCAGTGTACTAAAAGTATATGTGTAGGTAGTAGTTACAATCTGTGAACATCGCGATTGACCTCAATGCATGTAATTGCAGATTTTATACAGCTCAATAAAAACCTATTTTACTGCATTGCCAGTTGGCTACACCTATTACAAAGTACAGCCACCCATGATATAATATTACAGGTATGCTCAAAACCGGCACAATTGACAACATTTCATTTTTTTAACATATATAAATTATTATTTTGTTTGAAACTAGATGTAAAATAAACGGATCCATATTTTTTCTTTTTGCAAAATGTTGTGTTTTTCATTCATAATTTCCTTTTTGAAAGTTAGTGCATTCTAAATAGACGTAAGCGCCAAATGACGTCACATATACGGTGGAATAATGATATGCCTTTGCTTTTTTTTTTTTTTTAAAGTGACATTATTATGTCATAATTGTCATGCTTGTCTACAACTCAGCGTCTATCGTGATTTTGTTTGTTTACATTTATTTTCTTGCATAAAAATCGTATTATTCTCTCTATTTTGCTACTTCATTCATCAATCATGAAGTTATCAGATGGATTTCAAGTTGCTGATAGCAGGAATTTGGAATATATGCTATATATGGCAGAAAACGACTGCTACAATGCCGCCGAAACGCGTAGTGCCAAAACATTATTAGCTTCCAGGGATGCTTACGTAGATACTGCTGTAGGATATGTGGAAGTAAAGCGTGATACCAACTCGTGCACCGTTAAATGTAGGATGACGAGTGAAATTGACGAGTCTAACGAAAAGATCATTTCTGTTCAGTGTCATTATTGTGCTGCGTCTGCAGGAGGGTGCAAACACGCTATCTGCTTTGCCATGTGGCTAATAAAACGGTCTGATGAACCTTCTGTCACATCTACTGCATGTTATTGGGGTAAACCAAGACTAGCTAGTGCTGTGAGTGACCAGAAGTTTATTTTAGCAAAAAATATAGCTAAAAAGATAATTACACCTGACAATGTAAATGTTAATATAAGTTTATCCATGTTTTCTGAAGAGTGCAAGAGGCAGAAGATGAGCACAGGAATGATGAATGAATTTTTGAAAGCAATTTATATTTAAAACTATTTAAGAAAGTGCTAAATAATTTATATTATTTATTTATGTTTATTTTTGTGTTCTTTGATGTAAATGATTGTATTTTAGTTATACAGTGTATGTGTAGCTATGTAACTGCTTCGCTCACACATGTCATAACTTTTACTCTCTTTATCGCTGGACTTATAACAAATAAATACATTTTATTCCAATCAATGGTGACAGGCTCATCCCCCAGATGTAACATAACAGGAGAAGTGTGTTGTTTTATACATATTTTTTCATTCTGGGTGATATAGGGTTGATGTTATGTTATATTACATGTGTGTTAGTTTCTATAAACAAAATATGAAACAGAAATCATAAATAAAAAGATATTTGTTTCACTAGAAATAAAACCATTTTTAAGATACAATATTTTGAATAATTTATTTTCATATGCCCCAGGTCTTATCCACATTTAAACATTACTGATGAGAACATAAAAGTAAATTAAATTATTTTAATAACAATACATCATTAAACTAACTGATCCCCAAGGTTTTACTTTTCGAGTCCCGTTTCTGTAATGTTCCCAGTTTTTGCTACTTATTTCATTACTGCTCCGTTCCTTTAAGTTGTAGTGTAATGTTATATAGTCTATAGCTTCTTCACATACATAATTATAGAACTCGTTTTGAACAAACAACATCAACTGCATTACACTATTCTTTCTTGTTTGAGTTGGCGTCTTAAGATTTGTTTTTACATGTTCGTACATAACAATATTTTAAATCCATTATAGGCGTATATTCCTCACTTAGATTCAGTTCGATTTAGAAAGATTAATAGTAGCATTCAATAAATAATGCTAATATTTTTAATATTGCGAAATGTGTGTTTATCGTTAGTTGACATGCAACTGACAATACTGACATTACAACTGTCATTTTCGATTACTTTTTATTCTGTCATAGTAGCATTGGCAAAGGTCATACTTTATTAAGCCGTATATATGAAGTCACGACGCATTTTTTCGTTTTTATATTTTTCTCCAAAACTACTGATCCAAAAAAATTAAAAAAATGTTTTTGTACTTCGGATAGGATAATATAGAAACGGTATTTTTGTTTTAGACACTTTCAAATTTTGAAATGTTGTCAATTGTGCCGGGTCCAATAAAAACGTGACGTCACACTCATAGATTCCTGGCACAGGAGACGAAACTTTACTAACGTAACGAACCACGTAGAACAGACCACGTAGCCAACTACAGCTGCGCTTGCGCGGTGGAAAATGGATACAATTCTAGTCAAGTCAAACACTCTTATTTATTAATTAATAGTCCCAGTCCTAATTAATCCAGGTAAGAACACAAATAATCGAAATATAAATTCAATCCCGTTTATCCTCAATCAATTAAAAATGTATCGAAGTGAATTTCAACAAGCGATAAATAAATTACGTTCAAATCGATATCGCCTCGGGCGTACTTGTAATCGTTTTGCGAATCGAATGAATCGACTTAGGCATTATCATTATAGATTATACGCTTATCACCTTATTAGGAAGCTGTTTAGATTATAATTTACCCGATCGAGATAAAAGTTATTTATATTTCTCTGAGAAAGTTGAATGCACTGCAATTATAATTTAATTTTAAACCTGATATAAAATTGAAATTAAATTTTAAAATTGTAAAAAAATATAGTCTAATATTTGATCTAAAAGAGCAATATATTATACAGCAAAATGTTATTAGCATAGTCTAAATTATAATGATAAAATGTCCAAAGTTTGTTTCATAGCAAAAAGAAAAAAAAATGAACTTTATTTATTTATTACAGAAAAATATACATATAGGTCTTAAATTAAATTAGTCTAATAACTTAATCTAAACTTAATAAGTCAAAAAAAATAAATTCTCTAAATGGTTAGGTTTAAAAGTTGAAAGAACAGATTAATAAAGTTGATTTAAACAATTGCTTGTAGGTAGTATTCACTCATCGTAAAACAATTGCGATAATTTTTATCGGTCGATATTATGTGATTCGGCCATTCATACTGAATGACCAATAAAATCTTACGAATCATAATAAGCATGGGAAGCGTAAATTGCCCTTCATTCATCTGAAAACGCATTATCATTCTTTCAATCATCATTTCGTTGAATCGAAATGATCCATAAGAAATAAATTGTTTTCAAATTGACATGCCTCCCGGCGTACTCGAAAATCGACTCGAAATTTACTAAAATAATTTAAAATGCACGCATGATACCTTATGAATGGATTATAATTTCATCTCTCTTCGGAAATGACAAGGTTGTATTATGCCGAGAATAATCAATTTGGGCTTGGCTTAGTTATTTTATTACTCTCCGAATATTTTTTTTTGAGTTAAGGTTATAGTGTATGAGAAAAAAATAAAAGAAAAATTTAATGAACATGAAAGAATTGACTGAAGAGCGGGCGCGTCGTTTACGTTATATCTATAAAATGTTATGCCTAGTAAGTACATTATCCGTTGTTTGAAATGATTTTATTTTATTTTGTTAAACGCAATCACACAAGAAATCAATCTAAGCCAAATTTTAACGATGTAAAGTAACAAGCAAAAAATTGAGATGGATTAATTAACTCTTTAGCCGTTAACAAGAAAGTGTCAAAAAGGAACCAATAAATTTTCTTGCATGCTGTGACCAAGCACACCTAAATATTGAAATAAAGTAATAAATTTAAGAATATTTATTTACAATCATTTCGAAACCGAAAAGCGTATTTTTTGCGACTCTTACGCAATGACACTTCATCAAATATCTAGCTTTTGCATGTCGGCCGCCATGCACACTGTCATGCGGGGGCGCTAAACAACATTAATCATGGCTAATTATCTCAGGACCAGTTTTTATGTCCACGGTGTAAATGTTGTCATTACTGGACGACATTAAATATTGTGATCCTTGAATAGACTAGAGCAGAGTTACTCAAATTCATGTACTGTTCCACCTTTGAGCCCCTATAAAATAGTGAATAATCATTTTTTTTTAAAGCTTACTTTCAGTTTGCAAATACGGATTACCCCTTCCAGCTAAGCTTAATTCGCTAATGTTAGGAGGAGGTGCCCGTCCGTGGTGTAATGACGAGGATTGTCACCATAGAGATAAAGATAAACAGAATTCAGTTAAAAGCCACTTTTGAAAATACTTTTTTTAAATCATAACTACTATGAACATTAAAAGGAGCTATAACTTAAAAAAAAAGTCTTTCATCGATCAATTGATCACACACGAGATCGATAAAAGTTTTATTTTAAATCTTACCGTCAAAGTCGATGGGCTCATCCCCTATAACGTGAGATCCAAACAAAACAACTCATAAAGTGGGTATTATATACCTTTGTACCTACCCTTTTAAGTAATATAGGCGTATTGCTATGAAATATTTTTATTAACTCAATAGTTAAGCTTCTATTGATTTTAAATGTATACTATAAAAACAGTATCTTGCGATAGGGGTATGTGACGCTATCAGTTTGAGAAACTCTGGACGAAGAATAAATTATTTAAATGAAGGCTTTCTAAAACGACCTCGTTAATTGAGATAGATATTATTAGTATGTTTAATTTGTTATATGAGAGTAATTAATAGCGCTTTGATGTTCTTGTAATACGAAGTTTCCTGTGGTGTTCATACAGCTGTTTTTATTTAATGCTATTTATATTACCTACTTAGTATTTATTTATTGGCTTTAACAACGACCGTAATAAAGTAATTTGAGTGCATCTAGTCATAATTACTTTAAGTAAAAAATATTTCATATTTTTCAAAGGCTGTGAAAAAATGTCTGATATCCGGAGTTTTTTTTAACATTTTAATTTAACCTTTCGCCGACTGTCATATTACCTGACTTGCGTAAATATTTTAATTATTCAATCAACTTGAAAAATTAACCTCATTTTCCAACCTTGTTGGTAAATACACATTTTAAACGTTTAATCCAAAAAAACAACCCACATATTAATGGAGAAAGCAAAATACCTCGGATTTAAAGTTCACATTCAATCGCAAAATTAAATGTACCAAACTTGACATTTTGAATGTCATTTAATAACGTAAATGCCTTAAAACACTGGATTATATGAGCCCAATTATATTTAACAACGTATTAATTATGTTTAAGACTTCATTTTGTGCTTATTATGTTTAATTTACGAAGATAAAGCGTTTAAGGCTTTTATTGAGATACTTTTCTCAGCATTCAACACCTCGGTATCTGAAACTGGAAACATTAAGCAAAATAAAACGTTTCGTTTCCTCCATTTTTGGTGGGAACTAAATATTAATGTAAATAATTAAAAAGATATCAAGTTGTTTTATGATCGTGGACCTGAATCTATATTATTGGAGTTTTAAATCTATTTAAAGTAAACGAATTAGCGTCCCGTTTCAAATCTATTATATAAAATAAATGAAAATTTATGACACATACATTGCTATCATTTTCTTATCTTTATCGATAATTCCATTAAAAGACATAATAATTTTGACGTCTTAGAGTCAGTTTAACTACTACTGTATAAGTCCCCGGTAGCTTAAAATCATTATGTCAAATTTGAATAGAAATTGATAGAATTAACCACGTTAAGTGCTGACTTAACTATTCAAAACCTTATCAGAAACTGTCGATATTGCGTCTTAATATATCAACGTAAATCATATTATTATTAATCGTTTAGAAAAAGACTACGCCCAGTAAGATATTTACAAAAACAAACGACAATTTGAACCCCCTCCTAATTCAATCAAAAAACTCGCCAGAATTACTTGTATCAACAGTAGCTACAATAATTAATTACAATGCTAGAGTGCTAAAGTGTCTATGTGTGATACTCTAATTTAAAGTCTTGTTATGGTTTGTATTAGCCTACAAAAAAGAAAAAAAACTACCTTATCTCATTACAAACTTCTTTTAAACTATTTACACATCCATTAACTAATAACTACCGGATGAATACTCTAGTTTTTTGCCCACCATTATCTGTACACCCGTAGGCGGTACTAACTTAGTCCGACCGAACCTTCGGTTTCGGCTACATTCGAAAACAAATCCATCAAATTGAACCTCAGTAATAGCTGAGCGTGAAGGCAAGGTCTTCATATTAATTTACTTGTGAAGTTGTCTTATAAAGAAAGGTCTATTATCTTAAAAAAGTTATGTATTCTCTATTTGGAGAACTATAGAATAAATTTTGGCAAGTTACAGCTAATTTTTAACCGACTTCTAAAAAGGAGGAGGTTGTCAATTCGTTTGTATTTTTTTTAATGTTTGTTACCTTATAACTTTCGATTGGTCAAAGCGATTCTAATGATATTTTTTTATTTGAAATCTGGTGTTTGCCGTGTGGTCCCATTTCAATTTGGTCCAGTTCTAACAATGGCACCCATGAGAAAACCATATAAGTCTGAAATTATTGTAAATGAAGTCGGTTTCTTTTTTAAATTATTTACTAAACATAACTGCAAAATCAGATAATATTAATAATATTGAAATCTTTAATTATGCAGATCAAAAGAGCTAAAGAAGAAGTAAGTATCGAAAAATTTAATACGGCTACATTTCGAAGTATTGTAATACAGTATTTTTTACCATCTCAGATCTTTAATAGCCATTACTTTAAAGAAAATCACTTTGAATAACTTAGATCAATCTTTTACAGAATTTCTTGAGATTTTCTAACTCAAACTTTCGGCTTCTGATATCGATCTTTGGTTGTCCACTACATATTCATTACCTTATCTGAACCAGAATACTTTACACTAATTAATTTTGGGTGCCTCGCATTTATCACTGCGCATTTACAACCTATATTAAATACTTTATATAAATGCCCGGGTTCCGTACAAACGATTACTCGTAATAGTTTAATTGAAGGCTTCAATTCCAGTATTTATGTGTAAGTGGTTCGGAACGATCGTACCAACCCGTTTTGAAAACAAATATTTGATGGTACTTATTTAATTTGGCTCCTGTAATCAGTGGCAGTAATGATGGGTATCTCTTACAGATAATTTCTTTGATTGCTGTGTAAATTGATTACTCTTACGAACTAATTACATGAAGAAAACTGACTGCTATGTTTCTGTCTGAATAAAAAAATCGTGTTTACCAGGCAAGTTATCGTTTGTCTACAGTTTACAGTAGAGCTATTTAATGTAAATTCACTAAATGGATTACTTGACAATGTCTTAAAAATAAATTAATGATAATAATCTAAATACATACAATTCAAAAAGCTAACCGTCTCCGATTGCCTCTCTCCGTTAATTTGTTTATGTGGAATTTTCCAAAATTCTTAATCGGACAAATAAAATCCTTATTTAGAACGCCTGTGATTTTCTGTACAACGCAAGACCACCTAATACTGTCGTTATAAATCGCTCTGAAGTTAAACCAAAATACCTCCAATTATAATATTTAAGACGGAACCACAAAAACCTCCAGTTGCTATTCAATTCACAGCACTCCCAAACAGTGACTTGACAAACGTTTGTAAATTGACAAACAAATGAACAAGAACATTAATTTAATTGCTCAGTACTTCAAGATGGACGATAAACAGCTACTGCTATTTGTCTTAATCTACCTCTCAGTACTAACTACTAGCAGCCCATTAGTTAATGATAACATCTTTAATGTTAATTAGTTACACTACGAATTTAGTAAAGAATATTTAAGATTTTTATCACGTAATAAAATGGACTTCTTGTTTCCACTTGAAATTTCTCAAATCTTATGTTATCAGGATGACCATCAAAAACGATTGAATACGAATTGAAATGGCAATATTCAGCAAACGGAGAATAACAAGGAAAAAGATGCAAGTAAAAGGCCCAAAAAAAAAATCTCCACCAAGTGGAGCAAAATTACGATCCAGGAAATTGAATTTTACGACTCGCAAATATTTCAGTAAATTAATTAGACTGCAAGTAAAATAAATACTACACCAATTAAAACCACCAAAACCTTTAAAAAACGTTATTTACATATCATTGTACATAATAAACATACACACAATCTTGATAAAGATCTCCAAAAGGAAAACAACATAAAAACGATGGCAATTGAAGTTAAAGTGTTTCACTAAAGAAGACCATATAAAATTCTTACAACGGTTGCAAATGGCACTAAAAGGGCAGCTGGCAACACAATCAAATAAATAAATCTGCAAATTGGCGATCTGAAAAACTGGCAACATTTCACCACATAGCTAACGTTACCAAAACAAGCCGGCACGTATTCACTACTACCAATAAAAATAGGGTTGGCAAGAAGACAAGAAAAGTTTTCATTAAAGGAAAAGAAAAGAAATTGGATTCGGATAATTCTAGATATTCGAATTTGGGACGAGGGTTCAAGGAATAGCTTTTCATGATTTTTAACTGTCAATTGATAGAATCGTATAAAGCTTATTGTTTTCTTTTAATTAAAGACACTTCACTGAAAATGCTAGACTATAATGTATGATGTGTAATGAACAGCATCATGAAATCGCGGCCTTGAGAAATTGACCCTTCTGCATAACGAACTATTCCTTCGATGACTTGTATCTTGCTTTCTATAGAGTTCAATGTATGTATAGCTATCAGATTTAGGGAGGCTACTTAAAATGTGTACTTGACGTTAGTAAAAAAATAGAGACAGCCCTAGGTCTCAAACAGATCACAAAGCCAGGACAACGTAACAAATCACTTGAACTCGTATGTCCATACGCTCGCCTGGGAAAAAACATTCCTCGCTCACGTCTGTATCACTATAAATACTTGACGAAAACTTGCTCTATATGGAATGCTGTGGTGAAACTATTGATGGTTTGACAGCGATCCATTCACGGTTTAGTGCGGGAATTATCATTTTCAGGTTAGATGAAACTTATTGCTTGACCTCACCGGCATATGAAAATGATGTGATTTAGCAACGTTTTCATAATATAATAATAATAATATAATATAATTTGGATTTTTTACATTAGATAGAACGCCAGAAGCAATTACACTATCCAATGGTCCCAATGACAAGGCCAAGTACACACATTCACTCACTCAAGCACACCCAGTCTCAGAACAAATCTTTGTGAATCACACAAAGATTTGTCCCATGTGAGGATCGAACCCACAACACCAGTACAGTGGAGAGCGGTGAGGCGACCGCTTAAACCACTACGCCACGCGTGCAGACATTAACATGCGATATGCATTTTTAGGTTTAGCTTGCAATGTATTGTCTACGTTGCCAGCAAAATATATGGCAGGTTCGTGATAATTTGGCATTTTATACAAGAGCATAGCATTTAACATCAACAAAATCTTTTGAATTAAAAAAAGATTTTTATCAGTACTAGCTGTTGCCATAGAATTCGTTCGCGTAAAACATTAGTTGCTCCTTGCGTATTTCCCCGTAAGAACCTTTTGTTTTGGTACCGTGGCGCCATCTATTGCGATTTGATGTTAACTTTTTACTAACTTTAAAACCCTTAACCCTAAAGTACACTTTTAGTAAAACCCTATTTTAAAAGCTCATTTTTTATAATGAAGAGTCAGTAGGTATACAAAAATTCATGCAAAAAAAAACTTCAAAAATTACGGTACGTCATGTTAGGTACCTTTGTGTCAAGAATGTCATCCCAGCGGTTTAGGCTCAGCGTTGATAAATCAGTCAGTCGGGCAGGCAATTATATAGTATAGATTAGTACATAATTCAAAAGTTTTAAAAATAGCAATTACTACTATACTATATTTTTCAAAATTCTGTTTATATATCACATTATTGTTATGACAAGTTTTGGATTGTTTTCAAAACTATTTCCGTGTAGATATAACGGTTTAAATGCCACCCTGTATGTACCAGAAGGCTAACTTTTTAACCGACTTCAAAAAAAGGAGGAGGTTCTCAATTCGGTTGTATTTTTTTATGTTTGTTCGCCGATTACTCGAAGACGCCTGGACTGATCTGAGAAATTCTTTTTTTGTTTGAAAAGATATACTTTTCATGTGGTCTCATTTCAGAATTATAAAATAATTATTTAATAATTTATATTTAACTAAAAGAAAAAACGTGTTATTTTGTGCGATGTAAATTAATTTTTTGCTTTTTAGTTTACCTACTTTTTGAAGTCGGTTTTTTTTTGTTAAAAAAATATATTTATTTAATTCACTGTTACTTGCTTTACCAACCTAAATATTATAGGTAAATCTAAACCTACGCATATTTTATAGTGCATGTTATTAATTGATCACTCGCGATATCGAACCACAAGTTATGAGTATGTTGTATGAAATAAGTGGGTTGATCGTGGCTGGTTTATTTTATTAATATCTATTGTAGAGATACCGATGAATCCAATTTTAGTTTTGATCTAAATTATTTTTATATTCTGATAACACATTATTTACATTTTGTTTTTTTAGAAATGTCTGTTTTTTAATGCTTTGTTTGCATGAACAATTGAACATCGAGGTATGTCTTGGTCTTGGTGCATGAAAGGAGCCTCCCCGAGTGACGTAGGTACACAACGATTCCATACGTCCGGCGCACCCTGGGCAATTCGCGAGTTCCCTAAAGCGAATTGGCTAATCCTTTCACCACGATGGCAAGTCAAAATAAAATTTGACTCAGCCATCGACACGACGAAGAAGAATTTAATTAGGTATTTACAAAAATTTAAGATTTTTAGTACCTATAGAACAAGCTTTGTTTACTCTAGATTATCCTCTCTCCTACTCTGCTATGTCCGACAGCGTTCACAATGTTCCTAGATATAATACTTACCACTTAAAACATAACATTTGTAAAACGCAATAAAGTATGGAGTATAGATTACGTTGTGTTAATGTTGTATGATATATTAATCGACTTTAAAAAAGATTCTCAATTTGACTGTATTTTTTTAATCTTTGATCCTTTTTTTTTTTTATTTGGGTAAACAAACAGTAACACAATACTTATTAATCTATGGTATGCTTACATATTATTTAACAATTGTGTCACCAACACCATTTACCACAGCTTACTAATAAAAACAAATTATAACGTAAGAGTCATGCACGAGTATGTATATACAATTATTTTAAGAGGATGCTAATTCTATTTTAAAGTATACTGGGACGCGTTGCCATAATATCGATGGAATTAAAGTTTGTGTTGTAATTATGTTGGATCCTAGAGAAATCGAGCGCAACCCTCAAATTTTAATAATTTTTAAGTGCTTGTGTGTAATAGAGAAAACTGCTAGTTTCGTCGTATGTAAAAACTGTCAAAACTAGTACTAGACTAGGTGCACCTGTTGATATTATTTAAAAGGCAATCAAACCTGTTCATAAGCGGTCTATATTGATTTTCATAGTACTCAAACAAAACATAAAATGCTTACTCTATAAGTGCTAATAACTAACCGCAATACACATAAATCTTTGGTAAATAATAATATGCTATATGTTATTGATAATATCAGTTAGATTTATTAGTTTTACAGTTCTATCTTTACAAATATGCCAATTGTTTTAGCGTTGTTATTTGTGCACGATCGAGGTATTATGGAACTTGAAGATTTATCTTCAGTTGTTTGATTTTAAATCAAACCACCATACAAATAAATAAAATATTACGTATGTGTGGTTACAGGAATTTCCAGCGTATAATCCATCTGACAAAAACACTACAACACTAGGTAAGCTTATTTAAGTATTATTTTTTTCAAACTCAATATTTAATGTAAAAATTATAGGCATGTCATGGTCATGATCAGGGGTCGGAGTAGGTAGATTGATATTACGTACTTGCATCATTAATAGTCATAGAAATCTTAACATGGATAAGCCTTTTTCTGGGATTTCATTTTGGTACTCACAGGATTGCATCAAATATTGTGAATGTAAAGATTTTTTAACTACTACATTTGAAATTTAATATATATTATTTAATAAAATGCGATAGTTAAACGTTTAAAATATTTTTTCTTATTAATCAAGTAATAAAGTGAAATTTACTTTTGTGCGTCCATTCGTAACTTACAAAAGCTTAATTTATATAATTTACTTCATTATCCTCACTCTTTAAACATTTAAAATAAATAACCATATGTTTTTATATTTTCTATTTGTAATCTAAATTCCGGCATCCCGAAGGCATATCCATATTAATAGGTATATACGTGCCAGTTCATTGACTCCAAATCAATCTACTACTCCGACCCCTGGTCATGATCGTCATTTTATACTTTACATTTAAACGAAAATTGAAGAATAGGAATGATGTCATATCAATGATTTTTAAGTTAACTTTTTAATCATGCGCGTGTATATCCTTTGATATTGATAAATATTAGTGAGCAAACTTCAATTATAAACCATAACGCATGTTTGACGTCAGTATGTAGAAAAACGATATCTACAGTATTATACATCATTATGAATTAATGATTTACAATTATTAAGAGTATATAAATGGCAACAAACGAACGTTAATTTTAGTGTTTTAGATATAATATGTCTAAAAAAATAGATTAAGAGTTAATAATATTTAAGTTACAACCTAATAAAGTCAGCTGAATGCACAATTGGCGTAGCGGTTAAAGCGGTCTGCTCGCCGCTTTTAACTACGCTGGCGTTGTGGGTTCGATCCCCACGCGGGACTAATCTTTGTGAGATTCGCAAAGATTTGTTCTGACTGGGTGTGAAATGTATGTTTGTTAACACGCACTCAAACATGAGTTAATCCTAGTAGGGTGTCATTTAAAAAAAATCAATGAAATGAAATACTGGAGACACGATACCGATTGTTCGCTTAAAAGTATAATTTTGATCTCTAAACTAAAAGAAAACTCAGTTCAATATTTTAAATTCTTTTTTCATCTTATGTAAGGGAAAACCTTAATATAAGCTTTTATCTTACATAAAAAGAAGAAGAAAGAACGAACAAAATGTCGATCCAACTGACAAAATAATTAATCTTAACACTCGTCATAATCAACAAAACTGCTATCAGCAGTTTTAAAAGTAGTAATGACCTTATTTAATATATCGCTGAATTATACACTTCATAACAGCATAAAGCGGTATAACCCACAAACTCCGCCTCACACACCAGCTGCCTAAACGGGGACTCGAAGTCCCGCCCATACAAATTAATATTCTATCAAGTGTGCAATTCTAACAATTTGTCGTATGCCTTATTAGAGGAATTTATTGCGCCACCGTACTTGGATAATTTTAGCTCATATTGTTACCTTATATGAAGAAGGATCGCTTTATTTTGTAATTTAAAGTAAGGAGTTTGAACCTTTAATGCATTAAGCCAGTCTAAGTTAGGGCATTATGGTTTGAATGTGTGTGAAAATTGCTATTTCCCATAATTAAGAGCCATTTTACAATAGTTATAGCTAATTTTGTAAGGGCAATTTTCTGTCCATCAACTCGTTTATGCGAGGTTACACACTTCGCATAAAGGCTGGCGATCCGGCTTGTGATTTACATGGCATACATGGAAAATACAGTTCATGAACAGCTATAAAATATTGCAGATGCGCTGTTATATGAGGACTATGATATATTATCATGTTTCTTGTGTCAAAACGTTTCACTGTGTTCCAAGCCCAGTAGAAAACAAATATGGACACGAAATTAACGCAAATATCTGTGCAAAAACGTCTGCCAAAACTCGCAGGGGAGAGGAGCGTTTTAGAGAATTTTATATGACGAGCAAGATCGGCGCTGCTCCTCATTTGGCAGCAGTGGATAACCTGACAATGATACCTCCGGTTGACTTATTTAATTGAGGTTTCAGGGCTCTACACATATAATGTCACTCTTGAATCAACCCTCTGTTTGAATCTTGTCAAAACATAGGTTTACTACTGAAATTACTTCTAAAAAGAGGTCGGAAATAATAATGTACAGTATTGTACAGTAACACGACCTACATACAGTTTAAAACTATTTACACTATACAAACAATACGGAAGACACGGCACTTTGTTTTTAAATAGCTGGACAACAAATTTTATACAACAAAAATATGTATGGCTTGGACGTGTTTTTGAGAACCCCGCTCTTCCCCGAATTTCTTTGTTGTCAATTATTGTTTATGGATGTCAAAAGCGTATGGGTGCGTTCCAGGTTTCACATATAATTTAATAATATATTGGTCATTAATAGCAGATAGTATTTGTTAATTTTGAAAATGAGTTTTATTAATGTTATGCTTTATTATTGTATAGGTTTAGTTGTAGTTGTTTAATATTAATATAATTAAGTTTTTTATCCTTAAATATATTGTTGATGGTGACACAAAAATTGTAAATTTAAATATTAGATATTATTTATTTATTTATTTATTTATTTTTATTTTTTTTTTCTGTTGTCACACTGCTTGCTTCTCATTCTCTGGGCGCATCAGAATTATCAGCGCTGCGGTGCTTTTTGGCGCTGCAGTATTGTGCTGAGATGCGTACCATTTCTGGCTTTAAGAATGTTTTTTTAAATTATTTAGTTTTAGACGTTATATTATTATGTATTTTATTTGCCAGAATAAATGATTTTTCTTTCTTTCTTCTTTCTTTCTTTCTTTCTAAACCCAATTTAACTTTAGCTGCAAAGAAAAAAAATAAGTATAATAATAATAATAATAAAATTGTTTATTTATCCCAACACTATATAAAAATCACACATGAAAAACATAAATAGGGCTACTTAGCACATTTCGACATAATAATTATATTGTGTGAGACTGGTGCCTAAACTAGACTGACATCTGTATTTCAGGACACCAGGTCCCCACTCCAACTCAATTAATTACATTTTTTGTGTAAGTGAAAACAACAATCAGTTTTAACAAGTACTTTACGCAAACGCTGCATTATTTATTTTAGTCGATAAATCTTAGGGTGATTGATGATATACATGCCATGATTTATCAATGCAACTAACTACGCAATTCGTCAAGTGCACGTACATTTTTGAATCCTCTTTATACCTACTTATCACTGCATTGATCACGCCGAGGCCTCACCACCATACAAAGACGATTATGGCACTATTGTTTATATCTGATGACCATTTCAGCCAAGGAATGTCATTTTTCATTCGTTTCGGAACCATAGCAGCTCCCAGCAATGTGTTTTTTGACATCCATACACATTCTGAAAAATATGTACGGGATTTCTTCACCAGCAAAATTAAGTCTTGTTGCGTTACCAAATAGAGTTGTTTTTAGATTGCTGAAGTCCAACATTCGAGGTTGATTATGCATTGATAAGTTTTATAAAGCGTCTTATTCATAAGTTCTTCGTAAGTGCGTAAGTTAATTATTGGTTCGTTGTATTTATTGCATTCGTTGTATTTTTTCTTGAATTCACAGTGGGGGATCGATCGGCATCTTAAGACTAAATGTGTCGGAATCTCAGGCTGCTAGTGGAAAATATATTAATTGTTGGTAATTTCTAGTTATTTCGCTTTTTATTTATTGAAACAACATAGATACTTCAAGTGCCAAGCATTCGTGGTGGAGAAATGTAGTCATACACTGTTTTTTTAGATGTAATGTGGAGTTGTGAAGATTCTTGATTGCTAGTTATGATAGATAAATGGTTGTGTTCTTATTCTTGCGCCATACTTGTCTAGTACCATTTCTTATAGCAGACATTTTTAGTTAGACATGTTTTTTTTACTAAGATGTTAGTAGACGATCTACATCTACAATTGAATAAAAGCAACTGAAGATTTACATATTAACGGGATAAAATCAACCTTATCATTTTGAAACATCTCACAACTAACATAACATCTCCTTGACACTACGTCTAGTCTAAAACGGAACAAGGTACTACATGTACCTATAACCTTTTCAAAATGTCAGCAGTTCAAAACAAGTACGTAAATATCATCGATAGTCGAAAATATATCGATACTAAGTGTACCGCAGCTTAAATCGAGAATGTTAACGAAGACATCTACTTCGAGATAATCTGGACATGTGAACATAAGAATAAGTACGTAAGTAAAATGTTGCAAGTCGAAAGCCGATCCGATCTCCCACTGAGCCTTTCGTAAATCTTCGGAATTGGGCATAAATCACAAAGTTGATGCTACTTATTTTTAATTTTTGCCATATTCGGTATCTGAGATTAGTATCGCGGATCGTGAGCATTTGAAGTTACTCGAAAAGGTTAGAGAATCAAATGTTATGTTAATAAATTCAGTTTTGCCGTGAAACCGTCATAGTATGTCATTGGGTGGCGATAAATTTGAAGAGGATGTTTTCTCTTGGGAAAATTAAGCTTTAGTGAAGGAACATTTTGAATTTAAGGTTAACATTCTAGAACATGGAAAAGTAATGCGAGTCATACAATGATACAACATTTGCAAAAGACGATGTGAACAACATTTAAATAGCAAAAACGTGCACTGTCATTAAATTAAAATAAAAAGTACGTATTTGTGAATATAAATATACAACAATGCAATGTTTTTATTGTTAAAATGTTTAATTCCGATCCCGTAAAGGTAAGATTTATTTAAATCAATCACGTTCAAAGCAAAACAGCTTAATTTATGTCCAATATTTGCTGCATTTAATATATGCATAAGTTTTACTTTAGTACAGGATATAGTAATTAAATATAGAGAACATTAATAATTACAAGACCCATAAAATTAATTAATTAAGCAATATAAGTGTACTGGGACCAAAAGCAGCTGGTCGTAATTTAGGTATCACCATACATGGTGAATTAAGTTTATTATAAGCATTAACTTTTGTGGTTACATTAACCTGAATTAAATTGATTTTGTCTTGCAAAGCCTATGTCTGTGTTTTGGTCTAGGCTTTATTTTTGGAGCCTTATTATTAAGTCTTATGTATCCGTGGTGTCTACACTCTTTCCATAAAGACACTTTGTCTATATTTGGCATTACTCAGTCTCCCGCTTTGCTTTGGAGGGAAGTAAAGATACATACTTTCCAACTCCAACTATATACTTCTGATTAAATTCGTTGCGGGTTCCAAGACAATTTTAACTCTCCCTGGGATTGCCCGTGTGTCATGCACGGTGCCTTTCAGTTGGTTACCGCTGTAGATCCTGGCGTCACAGGAGTCACAGTGGTGGGCGTGTGGGTGGGATTATATCCCGTTATGTATCCTTTCTACTGAATTTACATTTCATTTTTTGTTTAACGGTGTTTTCATTATGTTTTAGATTTAATTATGCTTTGTTAATTACGCTTAAATTAATATTTTTAACGGACTTTACATGATGTTTTGTGAATTACCTAGTAATTATGAGAGATTAGAGTCAGTTTAAATTATTACGCTGAAAATCGATCAATATAAATGAGTTAAATTTTAGTGTCTATTTTTATGTCAAAATATCAATGATTTTGCCTAAAAAACAGGATTTTTAAATTTTTGCCTGTCTGTCTGTTTGTATCGGCTAATAGTCTAAACGGCTGGGCCAATTTTAATAAAATTTTAGATGCAGGACTTTCTACCTCGCGGGAGTCTAACTCTCAGGTGTTTAAATATGTAACATAATGCTAAACACCACGAGAGCGGAGCAATAAGGTTGAACGCGGGTCAAAGCGTGGCAGCAGCTACTACTTAATACACTTAATATCACGCGGATGAAATCGTGGGCAAAAGGTAGTACAGTGGGCCAACGAGTTAGGTATGCAGGGCAAAAACTTCTAAGTCATAGTAAAGACTTACTACGCCAGTTATGGATAAGTGATTTACATATCTTAATATACCCATATTACACTTATTAAATATGTAATTCACACATGCATACATATTATAGTTAGTTTTCACTGTGGCGTAGAAGTTTTTGCCCTGCATACCTAATTCATTGGCCCACTGTACCATGTAATATTCCATTTTGGTGGGAACGCCTGAGGTCACCCATACCCAACAAAACCTGAATGACATCAACAAACAATTAAAAAAGTGTTCCGAACCTTCATTACTTCATTATTTCCATATTTTTGAAAGGCATTCACATAAACAAACAATACATCATTTTTCGAATCATTTTTTTCATTCAAAATTGGTCAAAATTATTTCGTTGACGCCATAAGTGGCGACATTACACGAATTCAACCCGTCATTCTTTTGAAAGCTTTTATTCAACTTCTTATAATATTCTGAGCCGCTGGATATCAACATTTTGACAAGAAAAATACGCAATATCCATACCATAACCGATGCCCGCGACTTCGTCCGGAACACGGTTTTATCGCAGAATGCGTCTAATTTTTTTATCTTTTCGATCTTAATGTTCAAAGTTTAGCATTTTCTTTTATTAAAGAAAATACCATTTGAAGTTACAAAAGTCAACAATATTCAATTATTTATTAGTTTAAAATAGTGAAGTAATTTTTTTTCAGAATCAAACCTTTTTTTGTTATTCAGGATAAAATTACGAATTAAACTAATACACAGTACTCTTTATATTATTATTTTTTCATAAAAAACACACTTTCTCGATGCTGCTTTCAAAACTGCCTCGATGGTCTAATGGTTAGCGTATGCGCCACTCATCGCGAGGTCTCGAGTTCGATTCCCGGGGCGGGCAAACTGTTATTTGAGAAACATAACTTGTGAAATGAGGGATTTTACATCTCTGCCACACCCTTCTGGGTAATATAAGCGTGATGTTATGTTAAAAGCGCACTGTCGATTTTTTTTTATAAAAAATGAACAGAGCTTGAACATAAAGTGATTTTTATAGGCTTTTATAATGGTGCTTTGGATCCATACAAGTCTAGCCACTACCGCATGTTCCACCAGCCACATTTCGCCTAATAAGGTGTAGTAGTTGCAGTAAATCATATCTATTTGACAAATGACACTCCCTACGGCCATTTTTATGATATTACTACATTAATGTGCGTTGTAAAAGACTTTCTCTACATCTCCGCCGCACATTCTGTGATGTAACCTCACGCCTACATATCCTAGAAGAGTTCTTTTGGAATTTCTAATAGATTATTTTTATAGCATTCAGCTATGCTTGGCAAATTATACTAAGAAACATTTAAATGATGATATAAAAATAATCAATAAGAAGTTGAAATAAGGTACGAGCTCATTCTTTACAACATTTGTGCTGAATGTAACTTCGCCATGTTGGTTTGTATCCTATTTAAGATAGGTGCAAATGGATGAACGTGACGTCACGAAATGACGTAACATACCGTTGAGAAATTTAAGATCCTCGTAAGAGGCGAGCTTCGCAGGTTCAAATCTTGTCGATCCCATAATTTTTTTAACTGCTTCTTAGTATTCTTTTGGAATGTTTAACAAGTCCACTTAAGATTTTGATAAGTAGATTAAATTCAACTTTCAGCAGGAACAAAATATAACATCACGCCAATATTACCCAGAGGGGTGTGGTAGAGGTGTATGTCACTCACAATTCTTGTGTAATGTTTAGGTCCCATGGGATAGGGAGTGAGCGTGTCGCCATCCACCGGGCACAATTACAACTCAGTATAATGTAATAGTCTAATCATTATTTTCTGTACCTTGCTCCATCAAAATTTCATTGGGATCAACTTCTAATCAAAACAGTAAGTTGCTATTAAAAGGATTAAATACTAACATTGTAAATGACCTACTGTCTTTTATCTTTCTGTATGTAAAAAAACGTAGCACAAAAACCCCACAACTTAATAAATTAAATTAAATCATAACATACAAACAATTCGTATTATTGTTTACTCAAACCATTTTCACGGTGAAAATTATTTGTGTAAAGCAAATTGGTACAAGGAAAACACACTAGAAATGTAACGTGAATTGTATAATCTATTTTTCATATTATTCATCCTTTCAAGATTAATGAAAACACTAATAACAATAACCCTTTTAGCCATTCCATCCATCATCAAAAGGAAAAGGCTTTGGGAAAACCCAATTACTTGGGGTTGGTGCAATTCATTCCTCCATACTTTCCTACACCAGTCATTTTTAGTACTTCCAGATAATGTTATCCCTTCTTCGGTCGTCCTTCTTCTAAGAAAGGTTCAATTATGCTTGTTACAACTTAGCTTTTAAAAAGCTTGTGTAAAATAAATATACTAAGCATCGCTACTATGAATTGCTAACTGTAAATCTAGGTAACTAAGCCGCAATTTCGGAGGTGTTAGATAAGCCTTATTGGCAGGATAAGCAATTATTGGTCGGATAATATCTATCCGGCACTTCTGAAACTGGCTCTTAATCTCAAATTTCAAATCAGTCTAGTAATATCCTAAATGCTATATATATTTCACCTCACTTTTTACACAAACGGACAGACCGACAGCTTTTTTCAAAAGTTAGACAACGGGTCTGAATCGCGTAATTATTATAAAGGTAAATAAATACCTATGCTATGTCGGCTCGTGACCAAGAATGATGCAAGTCATTCGAAACGTCGAGCATAGGTATTTATTTACCTTTATAATAATTACGCGATTCAGACCCGTTGTCTAACTTTTGAAAAATGTTCTCAAATCGCGAAAGTTTAAAAGACCGACAGCTCTTACTGACGGCCAAACATATTATTCACTCATGTCATTTAAATAGTTTGTGTCATTTGCTGATTTAGATAATTGACGGACGTTTAATAGTTCATGGAAATTTATATCTTCATAGCAGAAAATAAAGGAAATTTACTCGAACATTTAAAGGATTTCATACGGTGGATGCGATATTAATTAAAAGTTAGTATTAATTTCCACCGGCTATTTTATTTCATCGCATTCCGATCAAATCGAATGATTTCAGTGTTTAATTTGTTCAGAAAACGTGTTTTTCTAGTAAAAACAAATTATCTGGTGAAAATAAACACTCACCAATCTGACCATGTCTAAAAACTGTGGTTTCAATAAATGCCCCTTTGTCGTATCCAACCCTCAACAAAATGTGCACTTTTGAAGTCTTAGAGCAAACAAGCTTTTAATGGACTACCTGAGTTCGCGGTAAAAATACATAATATCTGTCTGATGGTAGAAGGTATCCAGCCTATGGATAGCTTTTATATGAATAAATATGTTTAAATTTAATAATAAATATAAAATAATATAATTAATTTAATAATATAAAATAATTAATTTAATAATAAAATTAGGATTTAGTAATTAATTTTAATATTTCTATTTTTGTAGTCTCCTAAAGAGAAATTGTTTGAGTGTAATGCATGCCTGTGATTTGTGTAATTACTATATGATTTACCTGTACATTATTATAATAGTTTGTATGGCTCTGTGTAATTATACAGTTGGTGTGCTTATTAAATAAAATAAAATAAAATAAAATACTCGTACCAATGCTTCGTACGATGAAAATTCCGCGTAGGTGAATTCGCCTACGGCAAAAAAATACTATAGAACTCATGCATTATGCATAGTTCACACAAACGGATAAAATCGACAACCATTCAACACATATTCATTGTTTCATCAACAACACAAAACAATAGATAGCTTAAATTATGCCGCCCATACACGACATAGCAAATAAACACGGATGTTTTGATGCTCTAAGAGGCATTACATCAATAAACAATTAAACAAAAAATAAAACGTCTGTAATTACAAAAAATGCACTAAAAAGTAAGAAATAGATAAGAAATATTCAACGTCTCGCCTCTCTTGAAAGAATACAGAAAACGGCCTTAAGAGCCCTATTACAAAAAAATGCGTATGTGCAAGGTTTTCGCCGTCGTAATTGTATACTTTTTGCTGTTTATTACTTAAAAAAATTACATTATAAAGATAGCCCATTTCTTCGTCTTAAACATTAATACAACAGATATTATTTTTTTAAATTTAATTATGCAGTAATCATCATTCTGCTGATGTATGATTCAGTAAAAGAGGGGAACAGACCTCGTTTGAGAGCTCTAATTTGTAAAAACTGACTAACACTGCCCATCAAAATATTAGTTTTTGTATTGAATGTATCCTCTACTAACATCATTATAAAATATATTTTTAATATTGACCTTTTATGAGTATAAAAAAAGGTCTGGAATTGATACAAGTTTTAATCAAAATTACCTCAAAACAAGTCAGAATATCTCTGGTATTTGGTATTATTTCAATATTAAGTTTTTACTAAAATAATATTTCACTTTTGCTTTATCCTATAAATTTTTTGTTTTATTTAAAATTGCTATAGTTATTTTGTAATAAATCAAATAAAAGTAGTACTTATTTGACTGCGCCGGGGCGATGCAATCAGATGCGCACGAGCGCTTGTCGAGGTCGGACCTATGTCAGTTTATTTCGTGCGCTAGTGTGCGTAACTAGGCAAGTAAACGCTACGTCAGTGTGTGTGCGTGTGAGCATCTTATAGTAGGATCGCGATTTCTTGATCATTGTGAGTATAATATTATTTTGGTACTGTGTGTTGTAGTAGCACAATTATTTTACTTCTTTTGTATTATACAGATAATTGCGTTTTATTGTAGTTGTGCTACAGTCAATATGGGTAAATGTAAATACCAATGCTTAAGGAAACGTAAAAGGCATAACATCGAAAACATGAGCAAAGCTAGAGAAGCAAGGTATGTATTTAATTTCTTTTTCGTCGTTATTTAATTGGTCGTGTTTGTTATGAATTGTCAGGAGAAGGTTCTAATGAAAAAAAAAAAGAAAGGACATCCGCTCCCCTCAATACCTACTTTTTCGTCGTGTTCAAGAAAGTTCTTATGAAAGAAAAATAAGAAATTTGCTCATATTTCCTATTTATATTAAAACATACTTATATGTATATTCATAATTTATATTTTTTTATAGAAATAATAAAAAACAGAATCTGGAAAACTTTGAAGCTTCAACATCTAGCAACATCAATGAAACTAAGGACATGGTAAAATAATGAACTTTTCTTAATATAAAATACTTCGTATTGAAAATTTAATTTATTTCATGCTTTTTTAAATTTTTTAGACTTTTGACAGTGAATACGCAGACTTTGACACTAATGATAATTCAATAATTGAAGAAACAGATATAGAATCGATAGACTACCTGCCGTCTACTAATTGCACACGTGTAGTCGATGAGTCACTTATCTGTAGGTACTATTGGTAGTTACCAAATAAAATGCAGTGCGTGTTCTTTTATCGCACATAAAACCCGTAAATATTGTTTGATATGAATACTTATTTACCTTATCAAAGTTTGTCATCAAGACACTATAGTAAACGACACATATCGACATATTATAATGTATTTATTTTTGTGGATCACACCTACTTTAGCATAATGTTCACGTACTGTAATATTTACTTTATATTAAGTTTCATAATGTTATCAAAAATATACGAAATAAAATAATTTTAATGTGTTTCAATTGATTAAATGTTGTAAAACTGATATACCTGTTATTGATAAGGAGCCAATTCTGCAAACTACTAAACTGGTAAACTGAAAAAATACTTTTTATTCTAACAACAAAGCATACTTTACGATTCGTTTACCGTGGAAGTGCCATAGGAAATCATACTACAGCGGATCAAGATTATTTAGTCACTGTTCACGCAACTTGTGCATCGAGTAGGTCGTAACTTGCCGCGCGGTCGCAGAAACACCTAATTTGGCGCAACGTAAAAATGTAATAGGGCTCTTAATGTATTCTATATTAAAGGAATCGTCCCCGTTCTCCTAACCGCTTAGGAGTTGAACCTTCCAGCATCAGCTCAGCAACATGAACTGTTAGATGCGAATATTCAAGTAGCTTTAGGTAATATACGAAAAACAATACAGAAACCTTTATAATTTGAGGGTTACCCTTAATTTCTAATCTAAATGGGATAAGTTGCGTTTTGTACCCGTCCATCTAACTCAAACAATATGCTGTCTCAACCGAGAATAACTCATCGTCAAGACACTTAACTAAAAAGAAATAAATAAAAAAAGGATTTGAAAAAAAAAGCAAACCAACTTCACTTCTCATCTGTGTAACATTAAAGAATACAGTAAACGGTCTTAAGGTGCCTTTAAATAGTAATTAGAAGAAAATGATCAGCACAGACTTCAAGAACTATTTAATCGACATTTTACGTTATTAAATGCTTTGTTAAGGTACTTTGAAGATTAATCTAAATATTTTTTTGATTGCCTTACTTTTGACCCTTCTGAGCGAATACAACAACACTTTGTGACTATAACGTGAGTCACACGAAATTTCTAACCATATATTTAGAAATTGACAGTAACTTATGATAATTTTCCAATTACATTGTAACAGCTGCAAACCGAGACAATTACCATTATTCTAGTGAGCAATGATCATACGTAAGTACTCAAATTGGTACAAGACTCAAATTGCCAGGCGAGAGATATGACCACTTCGGCCGCTTAGTCATGATCGGTGATAAGAGAAAATAACTTTGTATGTCTATTCAGTGAATTTGTTTGTTGCCCTTTCAGATAAACCACTAAAACGATATTGTTGATAATTGGTGTGGAGATAGTTTACAGCCTCGAGAAGAGTATAAATGGTATTTTTTTTTATTTTTTTTTTTAATTTAACATTAATTTACTTAAATTATATGTAATTCTACAAATAATAGGTGTGCATAGCATGATCACATTGTAACTTTAGATATTGAGATTACAAACTTTGACAAACATGCTTATTATTATTACTAAACAGATTTATAATACACAAACAAGTCAAGACTAATTAAGAAAATATGTATATAATATATAAAAAATGATTTTTAAAGTTTTCATATACAAACATGTATATGAAAACTTTAAAAATCATTTTTTACACACATTTAGGATCGATATAATTGTACAAGGAGGTGCCTGAAGGAAGCGAGTGTCATAGCAAATATTTTTATTGACCTTACACGTGGGTAAACGGGAGGAAGCAAGTCATTAATATGTAAATACTGAAAATTGTTACAGGTCTTCCAGGCAGTGTCTATCCAAACTATGTAAATGAGGTAAATTTGTTGGTTTATTCGACTAAGGAGAATGGTCCCTGAAGAGGAAGCTCGAATTATAAGATGGCTCGATTGTGGGAAGATAATGGCATGGCTGGTAAGGGTGTTAGTGCAGCGATGGCGTTTGATAGGAAAATATAGAAGTATTAATTGATGCTGATAAGAATCGCTGGACTCATAGTTCTGATTTAAAAAAATACACTATGAGTCTATGACGCTACATTCATTTTTTAAAGTCAAGATAGATCTTTTGTCTAGTGGACAAGCTGCGGCGTGGTAAAAAATGTTAAAGTATTAAGAAAAAAAACATGAAAACTGTATTTGTCATCTTTCAAGATGGCAATTATTGGCTTCGATAACGGAATTCACATAAGATGAATAGACACTAAACACTAAAACTCAAAACTCTAAAAAGTCTAAATTATCATTTGATACTATGATTATATGTGTATAAAAATCTGTACTTTTGAAATAAAATTAACGAAATCAATGATTTTTTGACAACGTTCTTTTCTTGTATTAAATCCTCGATACAGACAGTTTGTAAGTGTGGCTCGGCCAATGAAACCGTCCGAAATAAAAAAAATATAATTTTATTTAGACCTTGCTTGTCGCTTATTATTTAGTTATTCAATAATTGCATACCTTTCCATACTAATATCAGGTAAAATTTTCACACCTTGTCGAGCAAAACTCGGGTCGGCTTTTATTAAAGCAAATTATATAATTTAGGTTATCTTTACATAAGATTGTATCTTTCGTTTTCCAGTTCTTGCCGAAAAGAGTTATTTTGAGCTCGTTATGGTTGCATTTTAGATGACATTGTATGGAACCTTATCGCAATATCACAAACTTAAAAAAATCTTACATTTTAATTTGTTTTTTTAACTGCCGGGTAATAATGGTGATTATACGTATGTAGTTCTTATTAAAATTGATTTATGCATTAACATACTAAATACACTAAGGGCACAGGTGCAATAAAACATGGAAAATAGTTATTTATGGTACTATAAGTGTTTATAGTGAGGCAAATTTGACATTGCGCTTGAGTGTGATTTTTCATAATGAGCTTGCAAAGTAGTCTAGGATTTAATTGTATGTGAATAAAACCTCATTCGATAGGAATTATAAATGCCTTCTTTTGTTTTAGAACTTCATAGTTGCTTCTTTATTTTATTTTCGGAGATATTGTATTTCAAAATTGGAACACTTTGCGTTACTGATATCGGGCAAACAAGCCTTTTTGTGCTGGAGAAAATAATGTACAGGTAGGTATGAGTCCAGAGAGGTAACAGCTATTATTCTTTACAAATTAATACAAAATCTCTTCTTTGCTAAAATATTTCAATAGCACTAACAAATAATACGAGCAAACTTGTAAGGGTAGTAAAAATTATGAGTGTTAGGAATAAACTCTAACCGAAAAATTCAACTGTACCGCGTTCTCTCACTCGACTTCATGTATGCTTCACTACAATTTAATATTAATAACACAATATTAGCCTAACATTTACTTACACAAACATGCAATAAACTAAAGCCTGAAGGTTCGCGCTGGTACACACACGCACTAAATATAATCATGTAACTGTCCGCCTCAGTGGGCTGGCCATAAATTCTGCATTATGATTTATATGCGCATGCGTCGTGTACTTGGGCATAATATTAGCACTGCATTTTCAGATGTTATTGGGTCAACATAAGTAATTATACGGATTAATGCACCGGATTAGAGAATATTTTAGATATGTTGAAAATATTAATTTAATAATATTATTAAAAGCGACGTGAGGTGAAGATATTATTATTGAGAATACGGGTTACTCACGTTATTTTAGCCGGGATATGCCGACTAGTTTCGTCGCGCGAGTGCGACACGTCGCGCGACGGTGACGAAACGCGATTAATCGCCCAGTTGATGAATCTACGTACTAGATTCGAAACAAGTCGGCATATCTCGGCTAAAATAACGTGAGTAACCCGTATTCTCAATAATAATATAAATTGAATGTTGGCTAAATAATTGTACTAAAACATAGTCTTGAAAGGTTTAGAAATTTGAGTCGGAATTTACTAACATTTCAAGAATATGTTTACGCTTTTTTTTTCATAATACTAATAAATATTTACGTCAAACATTGTCTTTTACAAATATATAGTTAGTAGCTACTTGTACCTCTGATATTGGTACACAATATTCTGTGTCCATAATTTAATGTACAATTTTTTTTATTATCATTATTAATTTGACTTAACTTTCTTTCATGGAAGCTCTACCAAATTATCCAGTCGTCTATTCTCGATAAAGCCGTAACTTGAGTGAACAAAGCTAACAAAACATTGAACGATTTCATTCAATTCTAACGAATGTGAGCAGAAATCAAGTGGTTTAATTGGTTGTCACAACTCACTAGTGTTTTTGTCAAATGTTGGATGTTTTTAAGTCGCAGGAGACGCGGCTTCAGTACGGTAGTCATGCTATTCCTAGAGCTTGTAGTTCAACGACAAAAGGAGAAGGCGAAGAAGGATAACATCGGAAGGATAGTAGCGCTACAGCCATTTCAAACATAGATGCCTGCATTTACTCATAAAAGCGCTAGCATGACTCAGAGCTCAGATATCAGAAACAGACTCATACCCTTGAACTGAGCTTCTGTAAGCCATTCATATCTCATCGAGTTTACATCATCTTAAAGCTCACATGTGCTTGCCATGTTATGTTTGTGTATACCGAGATTCTTGTATGTTTTGATAAGTGACGTAAATTATAGAAGGTTTACCAGAGGTAAAATATTTTGTAAAATATAACTTGAATTTGGTAACATCTAATCATCTAATACATCATTTAAATAAATCAAAAGGTTGTTATATTTTAAAGCAAACTTTAGCTTTGCTATGCCTTTTTGTATTTTATATAATATTAAAGTTGAAAAAAATTAAGAATCCAGCAGGACTCGAACCTGCACCCCTTGGGTATACGCCCCAAGTGCTTTGCCAAGCTGAATTGGCAAAGCTCTTGGGGCGTATACCCAAGGGGTGCAGGTTCGAGTCCTGCTGGATTCTTAATTTTTCAACTTTAATATTATATAAAATCAAAAGGTGTAATGTGGTTATATGAGTATTTTGGTCAACGAGTGTATGTTACGCTCGTGGCTAAGTCGACGCGCGGATCTTGCAGGTTACGAAATGCTAACCACGGTCGGCCGTGGATGGGTGAACATTTTTATCATAACGAGTTCTCCTCCGTGCCTCGGAGAGCACGTTAAGCCGTCGGTCCCGCTTGACATTTGAACATCTATAGCAGTCGTTTCTAGTAGTCAGAGTTCAGAAAGTCTGACAACTAGTCTAATAAAGAGTCTTGTGGCGGTCTGATGACAGTTGCTAAAATACTGATATTCAGCTCAATTTGTTAGACGAGAAGCCAACCCCAATGTAACTGGAAAAAGGCTCGGAAGATTGATTGAGTGTATGTCATCCTTTTATGCTCTATAACATCTAGTGTCTGTATCAATGTATATTTAAATAGCTTTGATATTTGAGTTTTTTCTTACGCTACGCATGTAGCAAACGGATGTGCTATCCACCTGATGGTAAGTGGTAACTGCAGCCCGTGGACAATATGGACATATTGGACATTCATCAGAGGTATTATACCTCATGTCAATGTGCCAGTTATTCAAGGGTACTCAGAACTACACCAAAACCAGCGGAACACATGAGTGCACGCACTACTTTTTAGCGGCAGGTTAAAATAAATAATCCCCAGGCGCATTAAATTTATTATTTCCACCCAGTATATGATTGTGTTTTATGAAAACAAAACAAATTTGGTTGTTGTTTCAATAGTTCAATACTTTTTTAACCAATTAAGACAGTTTTTTAAATGGTTTTTCCAAACTGACAATTTACTGCAATCATAAATCAATTTATTTAAAACGTGATTATACTTTAATGATATATCTTGATGTATTTATTTTATATTTTAAATTATTTACTATTTTTAGGGTGTAAGTCTAAACTAACTAACAAACTAAAACACTAAGCCCTAATTTCACGTTAGGTGTTAGATAAACCATATTGGCAGGATCAGGATATACAGAATAAATTAATCTGACAGTTGTGTTCTTTTTTCAAGTGTAACTTGTTTCATTTTTAAATTCGGTCATATTTTATTCCATGGATCGGATAAGATTTATCTATAAAAGTGAATATAATGAGTGAGCAGTAAGGTTTTACGTGGATCAAAACCCGGGAGCAGCTTCAACTAAATGTAGATAACGAATTCCATGTGGACGAAGTCGCTGGCAACAGCTATTAATATATAAAATTCTATCACCTTCAAAATGCCGTTTTAACCATTAAGTATAAATAAGTTATTTTCTGGGAATCCCACAAGGGAATTTACTTTTAATTACCTTCCTATTTCCGTTTGGTTTCAATGATTTTACGGAGGTATGTGGTTTACCTACGGCATATTTTATTGATTTTATTATTAATCATTTATTCATATTACTTTTACACATATAATCATAACAATTATTTCGCCAAACTGCATAACAGTTTGTTGGCGAATATTGAGCACTCACTTATCCATAATTATAATAGATGTATAAAAATTTTAAGTGATACATAATCTATTGATTTTATATATATATTATGTACATACAATGAAATTGAGAATTTAATATAAATTAATTATAAGATATGTTATTACACATTTACTATTTCATTAAACTCATGCAACAATAGCTTTTTTAATTTGTTTTTAAACATGTTTTTTGTTAGGTTTTCTTCCTCAAAAGGTATTTTATTATACATTCGTGGCGTCAGATACATGCGTGTTCTTTCACCATAGTAATTACATGCAATAGGCATTGAATTGCATTGAATTCCAGTAATGATTAATGAGATGATGAAATAATAAATAACTGAAATTTCCTGAGTAGAGATGATTAATGAGTTGATGAAATAAATTAAGCACTTGTAAGAAAAACAAGAAATATCGACTTAACATTGTAAGGCTCTATATTTTAGCCTTAGTATGTCCTCAAAAGCTTTACTACTGAAGATATTTCACTAATTGAATAGAATATATTTTTATGAACCATAACATCGCTACAATATAAACTTCTTTTCTCTCAGAACTAATAGAAATACAAAGCTTTTAGTATAAATATATGAATTAGGGAACTAATAGAAATACAAAGCTTTTAGTATAAACTTAATAATATAATAATTTATTTACAAAACTGTTGTATGAAAATTACAGTTAATAGATAAGAAAATACAGTTTTTTTTTAATACATATAAAAACGAGACTGTAGGAATGCGAAGTCAAAGCTCTCGGGTCGAGCCTACGGCACACACCTTCGTCGATAAATCGTTAAGATTCGTCTTTTCGAAGATATGTGTGTATTTATCATGTAAATTAACGCTCGTTCACGGTGTAGGAAAACATCGTGAGGAAACCTACATGCCTGAGTGTGCCTAAAAAGTGCTCGAGGGTGTGTGAAGTTTACCAATCCGCACTTGGGCAGCGTGGTGAACTATGGTCTAACCCTTCTCATCATGAGAAGAGGCCCGAGTCCAGCTGTGGGACGTGTATTAGATACAAGGCTGCATATATTACATATACAACTACTCCTTGTAACTAAAACTGAACAATGTACTAAAATTAGCACATTATAGGATATTAATAATTATTATTCTTTATTGCACACCAAAATACAAAGGAAAGATACATAAAAGCACACTTAAAATTAGTTGTACAAACGGCGGTGTTATTGCTTAAAGCAATTTCTACGTTTTTCTACGTTTGTTTAAAAACATTCTGTAACAAAGGGAGAACCTTCCAAATCTATCTGTTTTAGTTTTACTAAGTTTTAATAAGATGTAGGGTATTTTTATAGATCCTCCTTTTACCATTAAATGTGGCTAACTACTGCAATCCCATACAAACTAACAAGTGTAAACCGTAAGTAACTTGACAAGCAGTCAGTTATATAGCACCAATTCTTGACAAGATTGCGCTGATAAAGAACATGTAGCCTTCTGTCTATCAAATGCTTTCTATATTTCTGTAACTCAAGATGGTCAAAGAGATAATTTCCTAAGTGTTCTCCTGTTACCAAAGTTAAGAAGTTCGATAGCTAACACTTTCTATATATTCGATAGATAAACAGATTTCGACATAACATCACTATGGAAAGTTTCCCCCAAATTATCACAGATATCATCATCAGTATCGAATGGATTCATGACAGGCTTCAAATGAAAAATTTAACGAATAATGAATTCAGAAAAAATAATGATTTCTTTATCTCCAAATTAAAAAGCCATTCATCTTATTCACACTCAACAATCGAGCGAGTTTCAGTATCGATTCATCGGTAAACGAGATGCTGTATCGATAAACCGTTCTGGCAATTAACGTCACTGAACGCGTGAAGATAGATTCAAAGATTACTTCAATCAAATCAAAATCATTCTTGATATTGGACTGACGGTATTAGGAAAAAGAAATTGTAAAAAAACAAACCTACTTCAAGATACCTTGAATAAGCATTAAATAACGATGGTATGTGGAGTACAGCCCATGGACATCAACAATCTACAAAAGCAGATTATAGATGCGTCGCTGCAGCTGATTATGCCTCATGTGCCTGTAATTTCAGGCCCTGACTCACCACCAAACCGAAACACAGTAATGGAAGCACTACTATTTGGCGACAGGTTAAAGGTGAGACGGTGGCGCTGCCGCCCTTGAGCTCATTCACAAGAGCTCTACTACCAGTGCAATAGTTTCACTCTAACGTGAAAAAAATCGGGAAAATTGTTCTTGAAGTTGTTCTTAAAGTCAGTGCTGATCATTTTCTTCCAGTGCACAATTTATGAGCACCGCCTTCGAGAACTATTTAACTGTTATTTTTCGTTATTAAATGCTCTCTCAAGGTATTTTCTATTTGTCTATGTTTAAAGAAGTATCTTTACCATGAACTACTGGTGGTAGAGCTCTTGTGAAAGAGTTCGAGGGCGGCAGCACCACCGTCGTGATATTGTTATATTTTTCATTTTAAAAGATGGTGCACATGAGTTTCTCACCAGCTCTTCTCATAATGCAATACCCATCGGAGCTGGTACTTGGATTGATTTTAATTCGATTCTAAACAGTTTGATTAAAATTAATCTGAGCCCCGGTTATTCAAATCATTGTAATTAGTATAATTTAGTATTATTTATGATTTATTTTTATATCATTTTTTGTAATGTTTTGACGTGTTCAAGCGCCTCCGGGGGCCTATGAAAATAAATGATTTGAATTTGAATTTAACAGGTGAAGTCTAGGTGTTGTACACCTCTGCCACACCCTTCTGGGTAATATAGGCGTGATGTTATGTTATGTTTGTCATATTTCCTGTTAAATACGTCAAAGTTATGTTTGTTTTAATAATTTATTTATATACCTGATAATGACAGGGATATATCTAAAATTATCCCTATACATACGGACTACATTTACTACACAATTATTTTTGTCCTAGTTTATGTGGTATACTATACCTTATCAGTTTGGGTTACGAATTTTGTTAACAAAGCATCTTAAATTAAGAACCCCGAACACACTGATGTGATAAGTTTAAAAAATAGTAATTGTGGTCAAAGTTAGATAATGCAGTTTTAGAGTAGACACAGCGCATATGCATAAGATTATGTTTGATTCAATGTTAGCCTCCAACCATACGCCAATAGAAATAAGATTCACACGTGATTTCAGTCATGAAAAAAAAATTATAACAATAAATACCGCAACTTGCCGCCGGCGTTACTACACGATACTTCACAAACACAGCATTACGAATATGCACTCAAATGTAACAGGAATCTGACACAAATCTTGCACACTGACACAACATCGATCATTAACGATCACTGTTATCGATACATCAACTCGATTTATTTACACTTCACTAATATCGAAAATTACATTTCGAATTCGATTATCGCGTAAATCGAAGGCGTGTAAGCGGTTCACGGGTTGTAGAACTACTGGCCGAGTAATGTAGGTAGTGTTGTGACTTGCATGACTCGCCCCACAGCCTGAAACCTTATTCTGAACGATAAGAAAACATAACACAACGAGATACGTCATTGCCAGTGGTTTAACTGATCTAAAGTGCAGTTGATTCTCATTTATATCGTAACTCAATAGGTTATGTTTGGCGTAACTGAACTGAATCAGGATATTTAATTGGTGTAAGTATAAATTCACGATTCAAGATAACATAAACATGCAGTTGTAAAGCTTTTTTGCGAATAAGGACGTCCGTGACAAGCCAGTGCTTATTTATGTCATTTAAAATGTAACAGTAAAAATCGATAGTTGATCGATGATCGCAATTAGTAATCGAATTGACACACTGATTGATCGTCGCCATTAGCACTGTTTATGATTGCCGACAAGTCTTGATATAATTGTCACGAGCCTAGTTTTCGTAGAACCCTCTTGGTTGATACATAGTACAAGCAATTGCAACCACAACAAAAAAAATGTATTCAATAACATTTTAAACGTGATCCAATTTTACATATTTTATTCAAAATAAAGTTTTATTGACTATATTAAATCTCGATGCAGTTCGCTGCTGTTTCCAACAATACTTTTTTTATAGAGATAAGAAGTATCAGAAGGTTACCAATATTGTCAATATCTAATTGTAGGTAATTTTTAGATTTTTAATTATTATTATATTTTTTAGGTTTTATTTTTATTAATGACACGAAATAAATTTTATTTACAATATGGAATTATCTCATAATTATAACAACGACTACTATTACTAGACGTACTTTCGCTACTAATTGTACTTTATTCATTCACTAATAATATAATTGTCACCATATAAGATTTAAGTCCTCAAACTGGTTTGAGGATTAATAATCATCAAATTGAGGCATTAAGAGATTAACAATTAAGGTATTAATAAACCAAACCTTTTTTTAATCATTGACCTCCTAACCTAAAAAGGTTTAGTTAAAGATTAACTCATGTCATTTTTGCAAATGCCCCGTAAGATTCTTTTTGCATATACGGGGTGGAAGCGACAAAGAGGCATTTATTAAAAGCACAGACCAAGATGTGGTCAACTGGTCAGTATTTAATTTGAATTGGCTAAAATACAATCTTAAGCGACAAAGAGGCATTTATTGAAAGCACAGGCCAAGACGTGGTCAACTACTGACCAGTATCGATTTCAATCGGTTAAAAAACAATTAAGAAAAAAAAACACGATTTCCGAACACATTGAATGATTTCAATTTTCAATTTGTTAAACTAGAAAGTTGTTTTCCGATTTTTTTTTTTGATTTGTATTCCAAAACATTTTTTTTCACCCACCATAACGCAAATTTAACTTGAACCGAAGAATATAACGAGCTTTTTGTGAGACACATAATGTATGCTTAATGGCATACGATTAATTTTCATTACTTCCACAATCTGTCAAATGGAAGGCACGGAATGCGCAATGAGTAAGATGAATTAACCCTTGTGAAGATGTACTGGCATTCCTTTGAAGAAGACCCACCTTAGTACAAGTTGACGTTGGGTAATGAATGTAGCATGCACTTTTATGTACCGCTGCCTGATTTTGCTCATATGTATTAACAAAAAAAACATAAAACAACATATCATTATCCTATATTACCCAGAAAGTCGTGGCAGAGGTGTACAACACTCACACTGCATCTGTTATGTTTTGGTCCCATGGGATAGGGAGCCATCCATCGGACACAAATCCGACTACGAAAGTTCACAAATCATACTTTTTTGTTTAAAAGATATAACGGTAAATAAGGATGTAATAGAATTATAATAATTAAAACCAAAAAACTATTATATCTAATTTTCTAATTCTCAAATGAAATTTACTTCACAATCGTTTTTTAACAAAATGAAATTTACTTAATTTTTACCTTCCTTTACTTAATCATCTAGAATTATTCATATCTTCTTCTATTTTCTAAAATGATCATTAAATTGCATCACTTGATATAGACGCAACAAACATTCTATATAACTTAACACTTACTTAGCACGGAATAAGCTTGCGAAGTTAGAAACTGCCAATATTATAGGTATTAAATAACGGTAATTAACGTAAAGCGTTGGTTAAATCGATAAGTTATAAAAAACAGTTATTGTATAACTAGTTCCGTACACAATTATTTACTTTTCAACCGACTTAAAAAAAAAGGCGGTTCTCAATTCGATTGTATTTTTTTTATGTATGTTCGCAGATTACTCGAAGCATTTCATGTTGCTGACCTGATGCTGGAAGGTACAACTCTTCAACGGTTCGGAGTTCGGGAATAATTTCTTAATTAAATATAGGCACCTTAAGGCTGTGAACAGTTTTCTTTCATGTTATACACAGATGAGGCGAGACGTTGAATATGACTTACGTATTTCCTACATTTTAGTGCATTTTATGTAATTTAGGTCGGGTTATTTTTGTCAAGTTTTTTGATACTATTATTTTTTTTATACTACGCCCACAGCGAATGAACGTGTGGTCCACCTGATGGTAAGTGGAGTACAGCCCATGGACATCAACAATCCACAAAATCAGATTGTAGATGCGTCGCTGCAGCTGAGGACTACGGTGTTAAGCCTCATGTGCCTGTAATTTCAGGGCCTGATCTCACCTCCAAACTGGAACACAGTAATGGAAGCACTACTATTTGGCGGCAGGTTAAAGGTGAGACGGTGGTGCTGCCGCCCTCGAGGTCATTCACAAGAGCTCTACCACCAGAAAAATGAAAAATATTTATTGTATTCTTGATATGGTAGAGCTTTTGGAATAGGTCGAATTCTGACAAAATACAATTAATTCGCCGAGCCTTTTCACAATTACCTACATTGCGGTTGGCGTCTAGTCTAACGGATTTAGCTCCCTGCCAAGGTTTTTCCTAGAGACTACAGCATGGGGTTCTTTAAAAAGAGTGCAAATAGGTTTTTCAAGGGTCGGCAACGCACGCGTGATGCCCCTGGCTAAGTGTCCATAGGCTACGGTAACTGCTTACCATCAGGCGGGCCGTATGCTTGTTTGCCACCTAAGTGGAATAAAAAAAAAAAAAAATTTGCTGAATTGATTCTACGGGCATCAGACCTTTACCCCCATTGAAATCTTAATAATAAGGCAATAGAAATGTCAAAGACGCGTGACCTTGTCGCCGCGCATCTGTCTAGTCAAACACAAGTGCGAGTTGAGGAATTGTCGTCTTAATGTCATCGCAAAAGAATAATTTTGTTTGCAGGAATACAAGCGCATGAGTCTAATCGAACACAAGTGCGAGTTGAGGAATTGTCGTCTTAATGTCATCGCCAAAAAGAATAATTTTGTTTGCAGGAATACAAAAAGTGGTATTTGAAAACCGGCGACATGCGTCCCAGTGTTAAAAGATAGTCGATAGCATTTCTATTGACTAGTTATTAAGATTTCTATGTTTACCCCCAACCAAGTTCGAAGCGATAAGATACTATGTTTGTTAGACTAGTTGTCAGACTTTCTGTCCTCTGACTACCCGTAACGACTATTTTATTTTATTTTTATTTTATTTTACAATGTTAGGAAAACTTACAGCTAATATGATAAATAGAAAGAGATAATGTGAAAATGAAAGCCAATCAAAAGTTTTCACAGATAATAAAGATAATAAAGTAGGAATACATTAAGATATTTACATATAAATATAACAATTAATAAAAGCAAGAAATAGACACAAGGAAAGATTTACACAAGTTTTTTTTAATTGACTGTTACTTTTGGCAAACAAATCTAAATCTAAATCTAGCATAGATCTTCAAATGGCAGCTGAAACCGATGGCATAGAGAGTTTTCCGAGGCACGGAAGAAAACTTGTTATGATAAGATGGTTACCCATCCAACGGCCGACCGCATTCAATCGGTCCGCGCTACTTTGGCTTAGTCATGAGATCCTTATTCTGTGAGCATACAGCAACCAACACTACTGAACGGTTCCTGAAATGGCGTGTTCTCCTTTTATATGCGACGTTTGTAGCGAACAAGCAAATAGTCCACCTGATGGTAAATGGCACACAATCCAAACAATAATGTATTATTTTGAGGACTTTTTGACACTATCGGTAAGAAGCCTGTAGTATGGCACAAAAGGCTTTAGTGGGGCGTAAACAGGGGCGTATTTCATTCCCGTAGGTATGAGGAAAAGAGACCGCCTTATTTTCCTCATACAGATACCTATCATAGAAACGAAGAATAACTATGATTAGATAAGCGATGTGTTTAAGTAGGTATGGATAGAAAATTCATGAAAGTAAAATCTGTTTAAAACTAAAGTTACACGAAAAATAAAACGTAAACATAAAACATATTAATAACATTAATTAACATTACGCCTTATTACCCTGAAGGGTGACGCAGAGGTGTATATCACCCACTGTTATGTTTAAGTCTTATGTGCCAGAAAATGAGCCGTACAATAATGAGGGGTTTTTATAAAATGTGTCAGGAGTTATCAGCCTTTTTAACACGCTTATATTAGCTTCACCTGTATGTTTGTTTGTTTGTTTGTTTGTTTGTATGTAACCGACTCCTTTGGACTCGATTTTGACCCACTTTAAACGGACAGATTTCATTCAAATTTTGCACACCTGTCAAAGATCGATGACAATGCAATAATTCGATAAAAAAAATTAAAAATATATAAAAAAAAAAAAAAAAAAAAAAAAAAAAACGCTCTTATAAATAAACCAAACTAAAAAGTAGAAAATAAATAATAGTTTAAAAAAACTAAAAAACACGCTTTTAAAGTACTTCTAACTAAAAAGTGAAAAATAATTCCTAATATAAGCTGAAAAAAGCGTGGGGCGCTCTGTGCCATATTTTTCGTCTATCGAGCAACCCACGCTTTTTTCAGCTTATATTAGGAATTATTTTTCACTTTTTAGTTAGAAGTACTTTAAAAGCGTGTTTTTTAGTTTTTTTTTTCAATATTTATTTTCTTTAGAAAATAACTTAATGTGGACCAGCATACGATTTTACATCTACTGCAAATATTATTCCTTTGCCATACTTTCGCAGCACACTCACGCGCACCGGCATCGCTGTAGGCACGCAAATAAATCACGAGGTGACACCTCATATATCTCCCGCCAATATTCTTTCAATCGATTCTACACACCAATCGATACTCGACTAATATCTATCATTGGTATTCAATTCAACACTCATCGCCTAATATGAGATACTATTTACATTCATGAGATTTTTCTTAACTTTACTTAATTTGAAATGGTTCTGTGCTGTCTTTAACTAAGACGTAGTTAGAACCTTGTTTCAAATATTGTTTGTAAAGAGATAAATAAGAAATAACACCGTTTTTAGGGTTCCGTAGTACCTACAAGGAATCCTTATAGTTTCGCCATGTCCGTCAGTCTGTCCGTCCGTCGTATTACGTAGAAATTTGAAAAGGTGCATTCAATATTTTTTATATGACCAATTTATGATGGGACATCCTTATAAAATCATAATCATAGACTAACCTGCCTCTATATTAAGAGTATCCTATCCTACGAATATAATAATGTGTGAGGATGTGTGGAAGTTAATTAATCTTTCAAGTAAAAACTACTACAAAGATTCAAATATTAAAAATCACACATATAGTTTATAGCATAGATTGACATATCGACGCTGGAAAGGCAACTTTGCATATGCGCCAAATTGGCGAAAATGAGTTATATATCATTAAAATCGCCTGATTTTTCTCTATCTGCAGATCTCGGTTTCATCGATTTCTGACCATTTTTGATGGTCGATAAGCAACCTGTGATTTCTATTTTTCAGGTTAATAAGCGACCAATTTTGGATCTTTTTTTTAATTTTGTCGCATAAGCTACATATAATTTTGTCACATTGTAGGTTAAGGTAAGCTACCTTATTCCAGCGTCGATATATCTAGGCTACGTACGTTCTATCCACGCAAGCGGAGCCGCCAGCGAAAGCTAGTAGTTAATAAATGTTTACATTCATATTAATATCTATTGAACTAGTTGTGATAATAATATCTTGACAGCGACTAATGGGTTGATGAAGTTTTAGCGAGCGATGATTTAATACAACTGTCAAATTGACGAGGACAGTATATCCAGAGAATTTTATTTATTTTGATTTGTTGCCGCATTATATTATGATATTATACATTCGGAATATATTATATAAATCATTTCTTGCTGTGGTATAAAAACCAGTGTCGTACCACATAAGTTCCTACAGAGAAGTGTAAGATAGAGCTTATATTTACGACCTCTCAATAATATTGTTTTATAGAAATGATTTATTCGTTCAATATTAATAAATAAATATTTATCTTTGCACTTTACAAGATAGTTGTACGAGTTGGAATGTTGAAAATAATAGATATAAAAGCTTTTTACAAGCGCCTGTATTAAACAAAATAGCAATTAAACCGATAAACAGAAACAACGTTAAACATATTGCTTTTTAAGTTACTTCAGGCGCACGTCAATTAAAAGTTACGATAGTTTAGGCCTGAGGTTTAGCCACATAAAAGTGATGAGACAATCATATTAATAATACTAGAATTGAGATGGCATTTATTGTTTTGGACCGGGAAATCTTAAAGTTATGGTCCACAAGATAGAAAAACCATATCCCGAGGCGTCATTTAATTCATACATACATACAAAGCGTATAGAAAAAAACCGGCCAAGTGCGAGTCAGACTCGCGCACCGAGGGTTCCGTACAAACCTGTAGGTCAGCAAGTCTAATATATAAAATTCTCGTTTTGCGGTGTTTGTTTCCAAACTCCTCCGAAACGGCTGAACCGATTTGCATGAAATTTTGTGTGCATATCAGGTAGGTCTGAGAATCGGCCAACATCTGTTTTTTTTTTTTAATCGCTGAACAACGTTTGCTGGGTCAGCTAGTAAGTTTATGATTATTAAAAAATATATACTATGTGATGTAACTAAAAATTTAAGATTTTCGGAATTTTTCCTATATGTGTACTTTATAACGTTGCTTCATGCCAAATTTCAAGATTCCAGGTCGTCTGGAAGTATCCTTTAGGTTTTGATTCCCTTGCGAGTAGTTGCGAGTTTCAAAATATGCGGCTTTAATTGCTGTATCTTTTGATTGCGTTGACGTAGAAGTTTGATTTTGTTACAGCTTAAAGATATTATAGACTTGAGTATTTGTTAAGAATTTCAATATAATACCACTACGCGTTCATGAGTAAAGGGGTAATAAGTTTAAAATTATTAAAAATATTTTTATTATATGATGTAACTAAAAAATTATGCTTTTCGCAATTTTTCCTTTATCTGTGTTATAAGACGTTGCTTCGTACCAAATTTCAAGATTCTGAGTTCACGGGAAGTACCCTGTAGGTTTTGATTCCCTTGCGAGTGTCGAAAATTTGCGGCATAAACGGGAGTATCTTTTGATCGCGTTGACTTAGAAGTTTGATTTTTTCACAGCTCCAAGAGACCATAGACTTGAGTATTTGATATGAATTTCAGCTTGATACCTCCACGCGTTCCTGAGAAAAAAGGTCTTGACAGACAGACAGACGGACAACAAAGTGATCCTATAAGGGTTCCGTTTTTACCTTTTGAGGTACGGAACCCTAAAAATGTTTATTATGCACAGATATAAACACACATTAGCATAAGATAGCAAAACTAACAATTGTAATATTGTGCGTCAATCGTACTATACAATATAAATGATTCTATTGAGTCACATTTATCTGAATAAAATTAAAACATAAAACATAGATATCTTAGTATTGTATTGTATGGGGATATATGCGTTATTTATTAATCATAGCAATAACTGAAGTACTTTTAAAGCACTATGACTAACTCGGAAAGGGCTATGTGACGTAAAACTAGAAGCAATGACCAATTTGCGGGAGTCATTTATCTTTGTAATGAGACCGCAAACTTTTCAGAATTGTCATATATAAATACGCAAAAAGGTTGACCACAAAGGTAATACGTACTTAGCGAGCTTATGTGTAGTTAGTGTTAAAGGTGAAAATCCAATCAACCAAGAAACCCAACGCATGAAAACTTTGATGACGGAATTAGAATAGAGATAATGTCTTTTACTACAATCAAAGCGTAGCAGTATAATATGAACGAACTCGAGTGCAGAAGCATCATGTCTCACCTTTAACGTGCCGGCAGATAGTATAGCTTGCATTACTATGTTCCTGAATGATGATGATATCAGGCCCTGATATTACTGACAAATGCCTCAGATAAAGCCACCCATCTACAATATGCTTTGGTGAATCGTGATGTCCATGCAGTTGCAGTTACCATCTACCATGAGCTGGTCTTCCGTTGACTACAAACGACGTATAAAGGGAAAAGATCATGTGACCGTGCTGAAATCACATGCTTTACGCATTAATTGCCCCTGTTCTGTGTTCCAATCAGTAAACCAAGTTGCTTTTTACTATCCTTTATTGTTGAAGAAAAATAAAAAGAAAATAAAACCATTTTTTTTAGTACGACCATAGTTTCAGATAGTCACAGAATCTACCATACCAATTTTATACCTATTAACGTTAATCTAACTTTTAGATGCATGTCCTCGCTTATTGCCCATAGTAATATCTAACACCTCCAAGCTACATGCATAATTAAATAATATACATACGTGATACGTCAAACAAATCAGCATTACGAGATGTAATTAACATCTCGTATGCTGATGTAATAAGATGCAACGAAGCAAATGTTTCCATTGTTGATATAATACAAGATATACAAGGTGTTATTATGCAAACTATTGCTGGTTGGCTAGCTGGTAGTTATTTATTGACAAATATACTGGGTGGCGCAAAAGTAGTGGCACTAAAGAAAATACTTTTTTTTTTTTTATATGACATTTTCTGTCATTCTGTTGTTGAAAATTGTGTAGTGAACAAATGTAAAATACACTGAAAATAAACATGGACCGTTTTACTCCCCAAGAACGTGGAATAATTGTGTCAATGTTCTTACGGAATAATTCATCAGTGATAAGAACACAACGTGAATTTCGTCGACGATTTCCCCACCGTCCGGCACCGATTGGTCGCACAATTCGACGCTTTGCCACACGCCTTGAAGCAACTGGCTCAACATTGGATAGACCTAAGTCTGGGAGACCAAGAACAGGCCGTTCAGCTGAAAATATCGATGCTGTGCGCGAAGATGTGGAAGAGTGTCCAGAAACATCAACGAGGCGACGTGCCACGCAATTGGGCATTTCCAGACGGACCCTGCAGCGTATTTTGGTGAAAGACTTAAAGATGTTCCCGTATAAAACTCAAATGACTCATCAGCTGCTGCCTGCTGACCACCGAGCTCGTCTAGATTACTGCCAGCGCGTCATAAACCTCAACCTTGAAGAGGATGATTTTCCTTCAAAATTGGTTATGAGTGACGAAGCGCATTTCCATCTCTCAGGGCATGTCAATAAGCAGAATACTCGGTTCTGGGGCACTGATAATCCGCGCATTATTCAAGAAACACCTCTACACCCACTAAAAGTTACTGTATGGTGTGGCATCTGTGTTGACAGAGTGATCGGACCCTATTTTTTCGAAGACGCTGGAGGCAATGCGATAACTGTCACTGGAGAACGCTACAGAACCATGTTACGTGAGTTTTTGATACCCAGTTTGGACGAATTGGGGCTGGAGCACATCTGGTTTCAACAAGACGGCGCTACGGCACACACAGCGCGCGACACTATGGACTTAGTGAGGGACGCTTTTCCAGACCGAGTTATCTCTCGTTTTGGCGATTTGCCTTGGCCTGCAAGATCACCCGATCTGACCAGTCCAGACTTCTTTCTTTGGGGTTTTTTGAAATCTCGGGTGTATGTGAACAAGCCACAGACTCTCGCAGCTCTAAAAGAAAACATTCGTCAAGAAATAACGAACATATCGCAGGAAGTGTTACGGCAAGTTATGCAAAATGTCATAAATAGGGCTCAAATGTGTATCAACTCTGGAGGTCACCATTTAAAAGACATCATCTTTAAATCCTAATGGTACGAAATTTAATGGCACAAATATACATTTAAAAAAATCTAAATCTAGTTTTCTAATTTAGAAAAAATGTTATAGCTGAACCAAATAGGGTCTTTACTTTTGCGCCACCCAGTATAAACAAATAGTATGTTTTTCGTACCTGTAAAATTACTTATCTTTTCATATAAAATTGAACAGTTTCCATGTCTGTACATTGATGATATTTAAGAAAAATAATACGATAGCTTTTTATAATAGCAGCAGAAGCTAAAACACATTTTTTTGAATTTATGTCTGTCTGTCTGTCTGTCTGTCTGAAAAACTACTGCATGGAATTGGAGGTCGCAAGTCACAGCTGGAGGTCTAACTTAAAAACTGGTATAATATATCTGGTGTTATAGATTTATATTATAGTTCGACTGTGTATTAGAGAAGTGCTTCAATTGTAAAGGTTATCCCCAAGGGGGCAAATTTGGGGTCAAAAGTGTATGAGAGAAGTACTTGAATTTTTTTAGTAATTAGCATGGAAATACCGAGTTCTACTTCCGCACACTCAATCCGCACTTGGCCAGTGTGGTGGACTATGCAGCTATGGCCAAACCCTTCTCATCATGGGAAGAGGCCCGAGCCCAGTAGAGGGATATGTATTAGATACAGGGCCGCTGTTATTATTGAATACGTCGCTACATCTAAGAACTAAAATATTATGCCTTCTCTTGTGTGCCAGTAATTTCAGTATATTCATAGTATAAACCTGAAATAAAATTATGTACTAAGCTACATATTTAGCAATAAAGGGTGACACAATGGTGCTTCACTACTAAAATTCTTTTTTATAAGGTTTTAACTGCATTTTTTCGTACTCTTCAAGTTTAAATATTATGTTGACGTATTTTTTTTTATGCAAGCTCTACCTACTTGCATAAAACCTATTCTCTGATAACAATGAAAATCGTTTTCCATCATTTTTACAAGAATCGCCACAGTGTTCACTAAATTTTATCTATCAGATTCAAGAAAAGAAAAACAGCCAATCGAGACAGCGATATAAAATTGGAATTCTTTTGAAATTAGAGCATCGCTTTAGCTGGTGCCAGAGCGAGACAGACGGTGTTCCCACGTGTTTAGTCGAGGTCAATACGCGCGTCATCTGCGCATGCGTTATGTCATTGTGTGGAAAGGGCTTTCGAACAAAGGAAATTGGTTATTTGAGCCTGTAAACGATTTTGGATTTTAGAACAGCAACTAAAGGTTGAAATTCGTTTAGTTGCATTTTTTATTTGCTGTGACCTGATTCGCTAGTTTGGTTATAGAATGGATTATGTTAATCAAAGGGCATTGTTCAGTATTTACCTTCGAAGGGATTCAGTATTGTCCTGTATACCCTCAGAAATGCTTGGAATAAATTCTAATGGAAATAAGTAAGTTCTTACAGTGCACATGGAATTGGGAATACGTGATAAGGGCGCCCTTAGGTGATGGTCGCGAGCCGCTCGCGTCTGACGCGACCCACGAACCACCTTTAGAACGTACACATTACTACACACGGTTTCATTCATGGTCTCTGTCAAAACGAAAATGCGTGCATTTATGTATTCCTTTCTCACCTCTTTATGTATGCCTCCTTTTTATATCTAGGTTTGATTAATAACTCTCAAATACAGCTCCAATGTAGGTAACTCTAAATAGTTCTTAGAGTTAAATACAATGTGGATGTGAAGACTAGGGCAAGTGAACCCGGGAGTTCAGCCTTAAAAATGCACAACATCACGGATCACGGTACAATTAATCTAATCTAGTGACTGTGAATGTAAATGTGACAAATTTATTTTTTTCAATTTTATTCAGTTTGTTCGCAAAACTTGATTTTGTTTTTTAATTTTATTAAATAAATGTGATCACGACCATAATTATAACCATTACTATAAGATACAATTTAATTAAAATCCTTCCCAGCGCAATGGCTAAGAAAAATATGATAAAAAAACTTAAGCCAATAAAACAATCAATATATTTATTCAGTATTTTTACATAATAATAGTATAATTTAATTTAAAAAAAAAACTTATAATCTAAAGCATTATCAGTGGATTTTTATATTAAATTTATATTCATATGATATACTTTAAATAATTAAATATCAACTGGAGTTATTAACATTGTGGAATGTACCATTACAAATAAAACATAATAATTACTATATAAATAAACAAGACTTTTGGTATAAATATTCTTCTTCTTCGTCGTGTCGATGGCTGAGTCAAATTTTATTTTGACTTGCCATGCATCGTGGTGAAAGGATTAGCCAATTCGCTTTGGAGAACTCGCGAATTGGCCAGGTATAAATATTAAAACTAAGTAAAATATAGTTTAGAGAAATAATAATTATTTTCCATAAAAATTATGATATGTCGTTATTCTTTGTTATTCTTGATTGATGAAAATAATAAATTGTTAAATAAAGTAAATAAACAAAATTCTACTCTAACGCGTAATACTTTTACGGTAAATAATAAATTACATTTAAAAACGTAACTTACGATATTATACATCGTTTAAAATTATGAGAATCATTAATATATTATTAATGTAATATGTATTGCTATAGTTTTCTATGAATACAATTTTATTGTAAAATAAGCCGTTTCGCAATTTTTATTTATGATCACAACATAATGAAAGTCTATTTATTTATCTAATTATATTCTCACTGGATATAATAAATATAATATATATTTTCTTTTAGATTATAATTCTAATTTTAGATAAACTGTTAAAGCATTTTTTACTTTTAAGTTTAGCAACGCGAACGTTAATTTCACATAAGACCAATACACAGAAGCACCCATAACAATTCCGCAAAAAAATAATTTAATTTAAAAATAAATAATTTTTTAGTTATTTATATATTGCTATATTAAAATTGGTCCCTATTATGAGATATAACATACTTAATTTTTTATGATTTTATAGCCTCGTTTTCGAAATTGCTTATAAATAAATGAAATTAATCTAACAAACAACAATATTCTTAACTTATATTATTTGGTACTTTATTTATGTGGAAAAAATTATTAATAACAAAAACAGATACAATAAAAATATTTGATCACCGTAGATATATCGGTCATAAGATATTCAAAACTTTGGCAAGAAAAACAACTTAAAACATATTTAATAGAACCAACAATATTAAAAAGTATAGAATCATAACAAAATCTGGTTTAAATTATTTGTTCGTAAGTTCGTTATAAATAAAATTAATAGAAAAGAGTACAACCTTATTCAAGTAGATTTTTTGGTAACAAATAAATTTGACGAATAAACATTTGATCAATATGCAATCTGAGCCGGAATCATTTCGAATTTTACAAAAAATAATATTACTACTGTTTTTTAAATAAAGTCGTTAAAGTATCAATAACGCCTAACAATTGTCGTAAAAATCATATTTTAGCCTCTAAAGCTTATTTTTGAATTTTAAGAATAGTTGCCATATCACAAGCTTGTATACAAACCAAAATCATAAAAATTCTTTAATCAACATTTTTTTTAGGTACCTGCCATTCTTAGCTTGTAACGAACAACGTGAAACATGTTAAGACTATAGGAATGTATTTAATTTAACAATAATATTTCAGTCTTCTACTTAGAAACAGATTACACGTTTGATACACTTGCCTTTAATACTGGGTGAAATGCATGAAAATCTCTTTGACAGCAATAGGGGTCCACCAAGGAGCTAATTTAGAACCTTGACTAACACAGATTCAAGACGTGGTTTTTTTCGAAATAAATCTTTTTCACGTTGCAAGTCAATAATCACAAAACTATAGTAACAGTAACTATCGGACAAAGAAGTTTACACATTGCGTCGCCTCAGTGCTAGAGTGAGCTATTTTAAACTAATCATTCAAAAAACTTTTAGGAAACTTATTAAATTTGTTTATGAGCCTTATCTTACAATATTTTGGCTTTTTTAAAACATCAATTGACTAAAGATATATATTAAAATTGTATTTTAAATAAAGAGTATATTTTTTCAACGGTTGGTTAGACACTGAAGTTAGTCCTCAGGCGACGAGAAGTTTTAAGAGTGACAAAGATTCAAGTAAAACATCCAGCTCTTCTTGTCGGTGTCCGGAGCCCGCAGGTCGCTCAAGAGTCCCGGGCCCTCAATCAGCGTTTAACATCTGGAACAAGGAATTTTACTTTTTAATTTATCTCGAAAATAAAGTAAGGGTCAGAAAGTCCTGAGCGACCTGTTTTAAGGAGAACACAACATTTCGACCTTTGAAAGAAAAATATTACATTTGCGACCAATCTCTTCTCCAAAGTCTGTAAAGTTGGCAATGTAACCTTCTTTCTATCATCGGACGATTTATTTTTAATTTGAAATGAGGTTATGCATGCAACAGATTAAAATTATATTCATATTTTCTTTGGCTCTCTTCTTACTAAATCCAAGGTTAATTATATTTAAATTAACGGTAGCGGTGCCAATATTCATACATGAATTGATTTTCGAATTTCACACTTAAATGGGCATGAAGACGTATCAGGAATAGTATCGTATTATACATACGCTGATTTATTTTAAGATGTACATGTGATGAAATTTATATTGTATTTAGCATAACACTGAATCAGAATCCGAAATTGAGAGAATATCATGCATTAAATACTTATTTTATATTACGATATTAAAATGTATTGTTTTAAAACTCGAATCCCTAAAATAAATTCAACAACTTTAAAGTCAGGTATAAAGAATGCAGAGAAAAGTGATTCTCCTTGATCTTTGCCAATAATTTCTTTAAAAAAAATCAAGAGGCTCCGATGAATGAGGAAGTAATACAAATAATTGGTTTTTGACAAGTTCACGGAACTTAAACTACGCAGTCATCTGGCTTATAATCTCCAGTACAAAAAAATCACCATACGTAAGATTTTCCTTTGTTGAAAAATATGGCATAGTGGCAGGCAATTAGTCAATTAATACTATGTTATTTTTAAGGAATGCTAAAATGTTATACAGTTATTTTTTTATATATTTTGTCACATGATTTTTATTTAACAATAAAATTTTTACTCCTATGTCAAATATTTTGTCAAGAAATGTATGCAAATAACACAGAATCAGACAAGCAAAGGTAGATTCTTGCATCAGGCTTAAAAAGTTTTCTATAAGGAGATAGATGGGTTCACAATATTATGAGTTACCGTAAGAATTAATAGAAAAGCCTTAAACATCGGCGCATCCTAATAATTGTCTATTGAAATTATCTGTGTCACGTGATGTCATGGTAGAATTCATGGGACCCTTCTTTGAAACGAGAGAAGAGGAACATTAAACTACCGCATGCTCAGGGGCATGCATACACACACGCAAACTGTACTACTTATATAGACACAGGCCTGCATGGATATAAGCGATTTGACACTTACTCAATCCTGTCAGGGTTGACAACTGCCAACAACAAATCATGTTTGTTAATTTTATCTCAGCCAAATAGATGAAGAGAATGATAGGTTTAATTATCATATTATGACAACATAATGTTTTCATGACTAAATCTTTCCTTGAATTAAGGAAAAAACCAAATCGTCCGTTTACTTTACGTCAAGCTATAAATACGATTCTTTATAATTTAAATACAAATGTATCCACAGCTAATTTAACGCCTTACATTAACCGTCCACACACCATAAAATTTCAAAGTTAGATTGGTCAGCCCTGCGCACACATACATACAAGTTACGCACACACATGAAGAGCAACCGGTCGATTGACGTCAATGATGGGTGGGGACGAGTATAAAAAGAATTAAAACTATCAGTTTACTACGGACGGAAAACGAGGCATAACCATAACAAGCCATTGTTCCTGCGTACACGCACTACACACGTTTCAACAATCAACAGTATTTTTAGCAAGTTCACTAATAACATGATGCTTTAGAAGTGATTTAAGCTGATCCTATTGTTTAATCTCGCTGACAAACACACAGACAGTTTATAGGTATGATAGATTACGTCAGTAGGTAGAAGTAAATAGTTTAATGTGTATTTTATTGCCTTTGATAATGCACACACCGAGAGACGTCACTGTTAGATGACTTGATGATGACATTAATAGCATCAATAATATAGCAAATGAGGAAAACAATAAAGAAATTTAATGTAATGTATGATTGTTAGATACTAATAAAACTGAGAGAATATCACTTGAAATTCCCTGTTTTTTTAAAGCTAAGGAATTTAACTATCTCAATATTTGCCTTTATTCCAAAACACAAGGATCAAGGCAATCTAAAATGACAATTACGAAAGCTGCAGCATTGAATTTCTGTCAAATTGGCATAAAAAAATAGTCCTAGCATTAACTAAGAAGCTAAAGAAAATTCCACCAAATTCCGGCCTTGGGCAGCTAATTTTGAAAGACAAACACGCCTATAATATTTCCTGAACCCAGCCAGAAACCTCAAATATTTAACTATATTCAAAAACAATCTTGGTATTTTCCTATAATCATGCCTGCCAAATATAACTCAAAATACAAGGACCAAGACCATCTAAAATGACAATTACGAAAGCACCAGCGTTGAACTTCTGTCATATTGGCACAATAAAATTAGTTCTAATATTACAAATAAGCTTAACAAAATGCCACCAAATTCCGGCCTTGGGGAGCTAATTTTGGAAGACAAGCATTCCGTCCTGGGGTCAAGCCAGTGATATTTGAACACGATTGACGTCATTGGCGTCCGTGAGATTCTGTCACAAGCATAACTTGATACATGTTATAATAATACTTTGGGTATAATAAATGAGAATGTGATGATGAGCTTGAAGATATTTTTGTATAATTTGATACTTGTTATGTAAGAATTCATTCCGACTCTAAAAGTTGTTTGTTCTGTTAAAAACAAGTGTTCAGTCAATTCAATTAAAAAAAACCGTATCATTTTTTAAACTAGTGTTTAGTTATTATTATTTTACGTTAATTACGGCGTATTTTATCATATAATTTATAGTTTTTTATTGAGCTACTTAAACATTATTATGTTCAAATTATATGTCATATCCGTAATTAATATCTAATAATAGCGGTTCAGTAAATAAATTGATATTATAAATTATGAATATTTACTCACTCAAATATCTAATTGGTTCTGCAATGGAATACAAATAGGTTTTTCTTTTTAGGGAAACGGGCACAGCGCATTAATTATTCTTTAATGTGACATCACTTCAATTTCAACATGAGACTACAAAATACCAAATATTTATTAATCAATTCTCGAGAATGTTTAACGTGTTTCTAATAAAAATGAAAAATACCTCGTTACACCTCAACATCCCTCATGCTAGTTGCCAAGGAGTGGAACGCCTTGCTAAAGTTTGTGTTTTTGCATGAGTAAAATTTGGGTCACTTCAAAGCTAGAGTAAATAGGTACAATTGAAAACAAATCTGCATGACTTATTTAAACGAATAACTAAGTGAAATGCAAATTACATCTTATTAATGATTGCTTAATAGTTCAACAACTGAACTTATGGCTAAGAATAGAACCTTGAGGAACTCCAACTATAAAATTTGCTTATTATATATTCAAAACAGCTATTTTCTAAATCTTAACTAAATTCATACAACAATTTAAATTAAAACAAAACAACTCCGACTAGAGGTCTTTAAAATAGTAAACTAACAGTTAATCCTAATAATAAAATCAATTCTACGGATATTGAGGAAAACAATTTTGTGGCAACATCGCACAAAACAACAACTTGAAGCAATTTAGAACAGTTATTTCTCGCTGCCGTAACAATGAGCATAGTAAGATACTTCCCATAAGTGAAGATTTATTTCAAGACTAAGAAGGAAACTCCAATGTAATCCAAACCCGCTATGGAAGCAGCAATTGAAGATATGAGATTCAACTGGGCTTGTACTCAGTTTTTTCGCCACTCAAATAAAGATATTCATACACAACGATGTTAAACGCACTCGGTATATTCATCGACTGTCTACCTCTGCACCGAGACACTTAGTTACAAAATGCTAACCGTATTGAGCAATCGACACTAGTGACGATGGCTCAATACATTTGTTTCAAGTGTCAGTGTCATCGTATATTCGAAGCATTAGATTCAAAATTGAAACGTTTTTGTATAGTGAACTGTCCAGAACTAGATTTCTTTTCATTTATTGCAATACTTCATATTATTATGTTTTATCTGCGTGCGTGTCTCTTCACCACAACCGAGACTGTAAGTTGAGTTTTGCCGTAAATTCTGCATTTTTTTTATTTGTCACTACCACCATCATGCTTACTTGTAATTTATCTTGTCATTTTTTGTAGTTGTATATGATTACTAGTAGATAATGGTAATTAAAGGTCATTAACATCCACTAATAAGGTGATGGATTATTATTATTATTACACATAACTATATCCGTAATGACACGATTTAAACTTCACCAATAATAGTAAAAACACTTAAAGGTAAAAAGGTTTTCACAGAGCTAAACCCCCCTCATTATTGTAATACTTATATTACATATTTGCAGTTAGTTCCTTTTCCAAAACTGGCAGCGGAAACACTACTAATAATACGATTGTCAATTTTGGCCGGTGTATCTAACATGCTCTCGCTCCAGTTCGCCTGTACAATAACATTGGACACGTTAATGACGGAAGCCCACATCCGGTACACATAATAAAGTATCAAGAAACCCACGGATTATAGGATATGGGAGTCAAACAGTGACACAGGAGCTGATAAACCTTATCGTGTATGGAATTTAACTTATATATTTTGTTTTAGTTAACGGTTATTGTGTACTAGCTGACCCGGCGAACTTCGTACCGCCTTAGCGTAAATTTGATGCACTACTTTATTTTGTACCTATCTTATGTATGCGTACCTATTCAATTTGAACTGGAATCTATAATATCCTCCATATAAAAATGAATACCTATTTCCCTGGTCTCGTCATACCTGAGAAGGACTTTACTAATTTTTTTAAATAAAAAACAAAATATATATTTTCATAATAGTGTTTATTCCGTAGGGTTCAATAATTTCACTTATATTTTTACAGAAAATTTATTAATATATTTTTTTTTCCCGTAAGAACCTTGTACAGAGTATTAGAAAACAACAAAAATAAATCAGCCAAATCAGTCAAGCCGTTTTCATGCCATGTCGTGACAACGGAAAACGGGTTTCATTTTTATATATATATATAGATTAAGGTCAAATAGAGGTTGATGGAAGAAATTATACGAGTGTAATCAATTATCCTTTTCTCACTAATACAATACTGTTAAAATCCCTTGTCATCTCCAATTACTCAAAGCTCTTTTCAAATCCATTGAGGTCAGTATTTTACGAATACCAAACCAGTACGGGATGAAACGATATCCTTTATTAAACCAGTTATTAGTCTTGCTAACTTCCGCCTACCTACGAAGGCGATTGTTAAATCCCAATGAATCTTTGATTTGGCAGTCTATGTCGAATAAACCAAATTGATATATTTTGTGCATTCCGTCGAGAAACGGGTTATTCAATAAATCCTTAATTAGCACATTATAATGCTAATATTCCAGTGTTATATAAAACCAATGCAACGACAGAACTACTTTAATACTATTGAATATGTAAAAATCACTATGAATGTTTAATTTAAGTCGAAAGAAGTCGAATAAACCCAATTAAAATATTTTGTGCATTTCATCTTGATAATTCAATCAATCCTTAATTAGTATATTATTATATATAATGCAATTGTTCCAGTGATATTTAAAAAATAATGCAACAACAGAAACACAATAATGTCATTGAATATGCATTAGCTTTTTAAATTGGTCCATAACTTTATTTATTATTATTTTATTTATTTAAACGGCCATACCAGTTCCTTTGGACGTTGATACTAATTTACTAATCGTTTTAGATGCATATATTTTTTTTAAGTAATATTTTAACATTAAAGTCAAAGAATCTGTACAGAAAAAAATATGATTGAATTTGAAAATATATTTTCAAAGTTAATTTTATGATAATAGAAACGTAGAAAAATCTAGTTTCAAGCCATAAATATTAAAATATCTACTCGCAGATACCAATATTAATTTAGGTGCGTAAATATCAATTTACTTATATCTTCAACTTTGTTCTCAGACATACCAAAACAACACAAAACAAGTCTTAAATCTTCTAAGAAAATTCAATTTAGTAATTTTAATAATAACTGTTCAGACACTGAACTTTTCTGAATATCTGAAATTTGAATTCAGGTGCCATTTTATTCTAGCTATATATTGAAAAGGATACAATAATTTTCGGGTGGTAATGAAACAGGTGTTTCGATCATATAAAATCGTGTCTAAAAGAAAATTTGTTAATATCATCTACGAGTATGAAAAACATGATTTGATAAATAACTCAAATAAATTTTTTGCTTAGTTGCTTTTTTGTAACTTCTGTGCGCTTTGCTTATTTATTACGTACTTATTAGCATTACGATTTACAGGTACCTAAATTATTAAAGATTAATAAAAGAAAAAAGAAAAGTTTTAGAACGATAAATGGCTCTCGACATAGATATAATATAATTATAACAAAAAACTGCTACCATAGCAACAAATTCTATTTTATTAAGTTGTTCAAAGTTAAATATATGTCGCCTCGTTAGTTTAAACAATTTTTTAGCACTTGTTGTCGACATCATTACTTTTTTGTCATGTTAAATAATGAAATTAATGTTTAAGACCGAACATAAATAATGTATTGACGTCACTAAAGGTTAGTTAGTCAAATAAGGAAAATTGAAAGGGTTCGTCGCTACAGTGAGGAAAAAACGGACTATCACGTCGGCCTCATTATTACAAATATCAAGTTGGGAGGCTACTCATTATTATTTTGATCCAAATTTAACTCCAAAAATGTTTTACTTATCTTAATTGAGTGTCAGATATCAATGAGCCGTTTATTAGTTCCATCATTAGCAAAGTAATTAAACGACCATTGATCTAATAGCGTTAAAGATTTACCTATTCATGTCATTTCCTTAATAGATTATAAATGTATAATTTTTTAAAGTAATTATCGAAAAGATCAAATACCGCGGTACAAATTAAACAACACATTAAATCAGTTTTTATTGAGGATGGACCGTTCGATTATTACGTCAATAACTCGATTCGTTAGTATTATAATCGCGTTAAGTAAATATCAATTTATTTTAAAATTGACGGCGCTCTGATTGATTACATGCATTAATATGATATTAATTAGAGACTTACCTTTTTGGGCAGGGTTGGTGACTCGAACTCTTCGTCATCGCGACTGGATAATGTGGAACACGATGAGCACGCAGAATCAGCTGACAGAGATCTGGACCTCAACCAGTCTACTTCCTCCTCTGTAGCACCGACAGCCACTCCATCTGAGTAGTCGCTGACCACCACGCTGGGTGTCCTCACGCATCTGCCTCTTATCTCACACCCCTCACTGCTCCTTCGCCCCAGTTCCACCACATGAGCCTCGATTAGTGTTCTCTCTCGTCTGGGGGACATCGTATCCGGTGGAGGTGTGATGTCCCTAGGATGTGAGTGTCTCCGCAAACGAGTCTCTAACTCTACAGCAGAGTCGTCACTCAGATCTCGGCTGCGACGTCTGACAGCGGCTCTGTCGTCGTCGTCTGATGAAGTGATGTCTTCTGGGGGTGAAGAAGTGCGTGGAGGGCGGAGGTACTGCATCGGAGCGGGTTCGAATCGGCGTAGGAGTTCGGAGACTCGAGGTTGCGCCTGTCGGACGCGGCCAGTCGGCGGCGCGCGCGCGCCCCCACTGCCGTTGGCGGCTCTGCGCGGAGCGTGCGCGTGTGTCTGCGATGGATCACGCACGTGCCCCGGCGTCACTCCCGCGCTCAGCTTCAGGTAGAACATGCTGTGGCCAAGCGCTTTTTCCCGCAGGACCCGGCGGAAGTCCTCTGGCACCGCTTGCTCTAGGCGCGGCATTTTACTGCAATGATAGAAACAAGTTTTCTTTTAAACTAAAGAATAAATCAATGAGTCATATTCATGGTCTTTCATTGGAATAAGAACTTAAAAGTGTTAGAGCTTTTGTGAACGAGGTCAAAGAACATACATATTTCTTTATTTTATTTATAGAGCCATGAACATACTGAAAATCTATTACCTTATTTATTAATTGCACATCTTGTAATTATGTAGATATTCATAGTCCTACGATATTTCAGATCTTGACACTCAAGCTTCATTCAAAAAGAATGCAATAATTAATTGGAATAGTTTATTGCTTTTTTATAACTTTCTATTGTCGATGTACCTACACAAAACTGACCTTTTATGTTTTATAAAAACAATGTATATAGACAAAAATATTTTATGGATGCGGTACTTTTTAACAAGTGATGCTACAAACGAATACAAATAAGTATGCATGTTTTCAAATATTTATTTTTCAATTAAAAGTAAAAATGTATTTACGAAATACGATGCAGTACAATAGGGGGAACTGATATTAGTAAAGACCTATTAATTCAGATCTTTACATATTAAATCAATTCTGCGTATTGGGACTCGATAAAAGTCATGACTATTTTTTCTCACCAGAAGATTAAAATTTTGGTTAGGTTAGTATTATATGTTGGCAAATTTATGGCTAATTAATTTTAGTAGAAATCTCCTCCTTATATACCATTGAAACTCAATTCAGTGAGTAGCTTGAAGTCGTATTTTGGATACATAACATCCTTTGTTACGAAGATACACATTATTTAATAAAAAAAATAATTAATATCTCAAAATACAACTTTATGAAAAACATAAATATATTATTTTTGTATACGAGTATATTACAGATACTTGTGGTTTTCGTAAGATCGCCGCATCACTAGTTCCAGCGTATGGTGAATTCAATACATTCGTCAATTAGTTAATTAAAACAGAACTAACCTTGAGCTAAATTAACTGGTACTCGAAAACCGTTTCAATTACTGAACATTTCAGGCTTATCTGTAACAAAACAAATACATAACGTTTAGAATAATGATAATACACGGCTACTGGATGTCGATAAAATGATTTGTAAACGAAATAAAAAAAAATATTTTACACAAGCTGCTTTTCGCGTGGTATGTATAATAAAAAATATATTCTTTGATTTATTCTCAGACCTCAATATATAAAAAAAAAAAAAAAAAAAAATCGGTCAAATCGTTTCGGAGGTTTCGATTATTAGAAAACTGAATTTTGGATATGTTGTTGAAAAAGATTAAACGAGCATACCCTTTTCGACCTCAATTTTCTATCAGCTTTCGCCGCCATATTGAAAAAGTGATTAATATTTTTTTATTTATCTAGGATGCCATCTTTTCTTTTTACAATGAAGATATGTATGGACATTATGTAGATAATTAAATACCAAAAATGTTCACCAATCGTCATTCACAAAAAATAGTAAAACACAAAAAAGTGAAAAAATAAGAGATCAAAGTTTGTTCTTTTTTTCAGTTAACTATGTATAAGATAAATAAAATGTTATGGAAGCCAGTAGATGAGCAGAGAAACATCAATATCCTTGTCAATTTTAAACATTAATTATAACAAAATTTATACGTCCATTAAAGCGTTAAATTTGTATGCTCTGCGAGAATTTTAACATAATAATATGTTGATACAAATCATTATTAAAGAACACGTACGAAAAAAAAAATTCAAGATTTTAACAACAATTCCTTTTTTAAATGACGATAGGTTTTTTTGTCATTTAATTATAAAGCCGTGTAATTTAATTAGAACGCTAAAAACGTCACATACAAACTTTTTTTGTAAAATGACGGAAAGCCGAGATAAATTGTTTTTTGTATGAAACAAAATATTTATGATAACAAAGAATGTTAATAGTTACATATAATTTCTTAGTTATATTTGCAGGCACTTATTGGTTACAATGTTTCTATTGAATACAATGGTTTCGAAAAATAGGCCAATACGCATGACATAAGGCAGCAATAAAATTGTGACATCATTTTTATGTTATCATAGCAAAGATCTTCTACATTATGTATGGCATTTCTCATGCAAATGTGAAAAATACACATTATTCACTCGGAAGTTGTGTATTACATTGTACGCAAAACATGCAAAAATATTCGAAAACATAGATAACGCGATTTGCGTTTTAAAAGGCTCAATTCATCTTTTGCTAATAAGAATATTTTGAAGGCTTTTTTCTACGCACCGTTATTATATTATTGCCATAGATATAATACCTCATTTAATTTGAAATGCTACTGTTAAAAAAATACAGGATCTTTATCTCAGACCGTAAAACCTTATGGTTTCGTAATAATATTTTCTTTTTACTTTTAGGTATACTTTCACTACATATTTTCACATGATATATATACCTAGTTAGATTTAGTTGTGTGTCAAAGAGATGTGTTTACTCTATGAACTCGATGATTATATCTATATGTATGTTTTAAGTAGTAAGAACCTATGTGTACTCATAATAATTATATTCATATTATTATTTAGAACTTCTGCTCTGCTCCCGTGGGGTTTAGCGTAATTTTACATATCTCAAGACCTTTATTGACAGTTTGACTATCAAACACAAAAATAATTATTAAGATTCGACCAGTAGTTCTCAAGATTAGCGTTTGTTTGCGTTGTAGGTACATCAATTAAAAGTAGTCAGTTACCTGCATCTATATTTTTATTAATATCGGTTAAAAAATTAGCCGAAAAAGACAGACAGACAGACAGAAAGACAGACAGACGGACACAAATTTTAATAACTGTATTTTAGTCAAAGGTATCGTGAAAACAACTATACCACCTTGAAAAAAATAGACACTTCAATTTTACTTATTTATATTGACTCATAATCTCTTTAACTCACACACGATATGCAAAGCTGAAAAACTGATGAGATTTACTACAAACAAGCGTATAAATATTAAACACCTACCCTGCTTACTTACGTAGGATACAAGGAAATCCATACATTTTACACGTCCGGGAATTCCATGAAAATTGGGAAAACCATAAACGATTCAGAGGATTACAATACAACGATGATGTATACAATATGTATGCTTAAATATAATGAATGCCTATCATAAAAAAATAGTCTAATGTAGATGAATGAGCGTTTATTTTTTTAAAGTCTGGTGTTCAAGAAAGTGTAGAAAGATTAAAAAATGAATCTTAGAGAGGTAAGTATGCTCAATCGTAGATCACATCGATCAAAAAACACCAATAAAAAACATAATTTAAATTTCTTATAGCTTATTTTTATAGCATTTAGCTATGCTTAGCAAATTATACTAAGAAACAGTTGATGACTGCCCGGTGTGCAGAAGCTCGCAGGTTCAAACCCTGCCGGTCCCATAATTTTTCAACTGTTTCTTAGTATAAACATATTTAAGCAAAAATATTTTTATACAAAAAAATACTGGATATGCGATAGATTTAGTTGTCAGATTATTCACGAGAGCTCATGCATCTATTTTGCTCACAGACAGGGTAAACAATACTTCGAAGGAAGATATTCCGATACACCTATTTATGTGGAACAAAGCCGTGTAATTATAATGGTTGACGTTTTTCTTTGAAAATACTACGCAGTTTGACAAGTCATTCTTCTCAATAGTTCCCACACAATTAAGCCAATTAACAGTAAGTGAGAAGCAGAGAAAATTATGTAAGTGTATCAATTTAAATTGTACTGTAATAGTTTCCGATGTAGGTATTGATTGTTGCTATTTTTGTAATACTACGTAACATAGCTATGTAGGTACTTTTTAAAGGGAGAAACAATATATAGATGGGATGAAATATCGTTATATACATCAATTTAAAACCAGATAATGGCAATTGATTACAAAACATTATGACTAATTGTTTTTGAACTTTGATAATGAACTAAATAATAATGAGATCAGTGTAGGATTTACAGTTTTGATACATTGTTGACAAACTATAGATATAACAACAAATTCAAGATAGTTTCTTTTTTATTATATATCTTTACATACGACATTGTAGTAGAATTATGATCCACCTTAATCTAGTTTTTGTATAGACAGTTCAAAACACAGTCTCAATTAGCTTTATCTATCAACCTTATCAACTTTGAAAAATTCCAAAAAATATATGTCAAATGGGTCATGAATCAATTTTGCTGATAGTACAATTTTGAGCATGGCTTCTAGGTCACATAACGGTGAGTGAAAACTACATATTCATTCACGATGCAAAAAAGATAAAGATAAGCCCTTAAGTCTCTGGTGCGTCGGTAATTTTAGGACCTAAGTTTACCACTCACTGTATTTGACGGTAAGCTATAAAAACAATCAACGGAGCTGCTTCCCTCGAGGTTGTTTACAAAAAATCTACCAAGAGCACTTCTTTAAAAAATCTTGCAGACGATATCGCTACAGATGTTTGTGTTACGATTTAAATTCCAAAACACAAAACATTCCATAAAACTTGATTTCCATACAAAACAGTATCAGGTATTTGCTATGTGCCCCACGTGTACACATGGTTACCAATCAACCTATACATTTCCAGTACAAGCTGGTCTCGCATTGCTCGGGAAGCGATATACAGCGTGATACCCACAGATATAGATCTACATAGATAACGCAGATGCATGTACTTCGCGTGTCTCAACCCCGACCAAGCGTCGAGGTTGGTCGCCTCTAACTTCAGTCCACGCGCGTCTTTTGTCAGAGAAAATCATAGCGGACGGCTCCAGTTGAACGTACTGGGCGGATTGGCATCGGCGGCATCGGTGTCTTTGAATCGGTTTGGATTTCCCGTCACTAAATTTCGGCTGTGACGTCACAAAAGGTATTAAAAAGTCGGCACGCTTGGTTTCAATACAAATCGTGATACTTGCGTTATCTATGTAGATCTATATCTGTGGTGATACCATATCAAATGTATAGGTTGATGTGTAGCCGTCTTTACACTTGCGTACGCGCAACTCATACTACATGCGTACGGTTTAAGCTAATCTATGAGACGTCGCACGTGACGTGAAGTCTTAATTTGTAACAACTTTGAACTTGAAATTGGGAGGTGTGTAAAACTTAGGCACTTATATAATTATACATAATAGAAATGTAAATTTGGCACGTACATTAAAGATATAAAAAACGAGGGGTCTTTATAACAGCAGTACAAGACAAAACATATTTTTCATTTTGTCTGTCCGTCTGTCAGTCAGTACGTCTGTCTGTCTGTATGTTTTTATGCGCATCACGCAAAAACTACTGCATGGAATTCGATGCGGTTTTTCAGTTGTGTAGCTTTATGTATAACTGAAAAACTGGTATATGTTTCCTCTTTGTATATCATTCGGGGGTAAATTAGTGACTGTAAAATTATATAGCAATTTTGAAAAAAAATAGCATGAAACTGAAAAATTATGTGAGACGTTGATGAGTTACAAGATAGATTTTTTGAAAATTTATCTCCCCAAGAGGGTGAATTAGGCGTTGAAAGTTGAGGGAAATATCTCAATTTTCAAAAAAATCTAGTGTTGAATAAAATTTTGAATCGGATCTCTAAAATTATTTGTTGACGGACACTATTCCGTCTTTTTCCTATCGTTACAGAATATCACTGTTGTTCGTAGCAAAAGACGTAGTTTAGGAAAATATGTATGTGTAATATAATCTTATTTGCAAATTTTATGGAAAAAAATTGATGATGAGACGACCTAATTATTTAATTGAAGATTAATAAGAATAATAAAAATCAAAATAAATGAATACTTTTCTGACCTCTATTATATATTTTTAATAATGTTTTTCACAAAAAAAATCTTAAATCCAGGTTCATGGTGTCAAGTTATTTTTGAAGATTTTGTATTGAGTAAAGGATAAATATTTAAAGACTGTAAATATTTCATAGAACATATTTTTAAACAAGCAGTTTTCTCTAATAGATAAATAAAAATAATAATCTAACTGTTAGTAATTTTGCATTTTTATTTTCTATATTATCATCCTTAGACTGCTTTTTTATATTCGAACGCTAAGGTCTCCTATAAGTGAGGAAAAACGGGGCATGTTATTTTAAGATATCTATATATTTATAAAAATGAAACCCATTTTCCGTTGTCACGACATAGCATGAAAACAGCTTGACCGATTTGGCTGATTTTTAGGGTTTTTTTTTTTTTTTTTTTTTTGTAGTGATTTTTAGGGTTCCGTAGTACCTACAAGGAACCCTTATAGTTTCGCCATGTCCGTCTGTCCGTCTGTCCACGGCATAGCGACGAAACCGTTGGTGCTAGAAAACTGAAATTTTGCAAAAACATGTATGTTAACTAAACAAAGAAAGTCGTAGAATAAAATTTGGAAAAATATTTTTTTTTTCAGGTAGCTCCCCTACATGTAAAGTAGGGATGTTTTTTTTTTTGTCGCCTACCCCATAGTGTGGGGTATTGTTAGATAGGACTTTTAAAAACGTTTAGGGGTTGCTAAGACAGTTTTTTGATTTAGGGATCCGTTTGCGAGATAATTAACTTTAAAGACCAAATTTTTGTTCGAGTAGGGCGTCCCCCCCCCTCTAAAAGCTAAACTACTGGATCCTAAAATCTGAAAAAAATTGTGTCGGTAGTACATGTAATGAACTTTAAAGGAAAACTATAGCGGATAAGTTCTCTTCATTAGTTCAAGAGGAATAGGGGTCCGAAATGTCAGATGCAGTTACTCAGAATATGTCGTTCAAAATTCTTGAAACATAAATAAACATACATAATACATATATAAAATCACGCCTTTATCCCACGGAGGTAGGCAGAGACGATGGAACGCCATGTGCTTCGCTCCTTACATACTTCTTTCGCTTCCTCAACATTCATACATCTCGTCATACGTGCTAGCTGGTTTCGTGTACTTACAAACATTTCCTTTCTGAAGGACGCCATTTAGTTATAAAGTAAAATTAAAAATATTTTTCTATGGAACCCTACTGCGCGTGGCCCGACACGCACTTGGCCGGTTCTTTTTTTTTAGTTTTCTAATACTCTGTACAAGTTTCTTACCTACTACGGAAAAAAAAATATATTAATAAATTTTCCGTAAAAATATAAGTGAAATTATTGAACCCTACGGAATAAACACTATTATGAAAATATATATTTTGTTTTTTATTTAATAAAATTAGTAAAGTCCTTCTCAGGTATGACGAGACCAGGGAAATAGGTATTCATTTTTATATGGAGGATATTCTAAATTCCAGTTCAAATTGAATAGGTACGCATACCTACATAAGATAGGTTAGCTATACAAAATAAAGTAGTGCATCAAATTTACGCTAAGGCGGTATGAAGTTCGCCGGGTCAGCTAGTAAGTTATGAATGTGTAGGTATTTCTTGTTGGAGATCCTTTAAATAAACAAATACATAAATTTTGTATAACATAGCTTATGCAATGTTATTTCCGTGTATACAAATTTAACTTACACGTGTAGATACCTAAATGGTAGTCACAGCTGCGTCCTGCTTAAATAAAATACAATAAACGAATAACACCACATCCATTTACACCTAGAGCAATGAGTCGTGACGTCAAACGCAGCCTTGCTGTCTGTCGTAAGGGCAATGCGACACAATCAAAAATTCAGTGTATTGACTATCACACATATTTACATCATTGTTGTCTAACTAACCACGATAAAGCTTTTTATATTATTATACGATATCCTTAGGATACGTACATCCTTTTTAATTTTTGGAACGAAGTTCCTTATCGCGCGTTGTGAAAGGGGGCTAGACGAAAAAAATTGGGACGAAAAGTTGTAACGACACATTTCGTAGCAATTCTCGTAGCGGCGTAGTAATTACATGCTACGTTACAGCTACGGTGCTACATCATCAGGCACACAGAGAAAAATGCGCATTTTACTGTGTCTGTCTCTCTCTCTCGCTTATAGAAAAAAAAAAGATTTTACTAATTAATCGAAAGGAACTTCGTTCCATCCGGGTGTCCCTTGACACCTCAGTAGTTTTTTTTTTATACTGGTAAATGCCTGACGCATACCACTGATCAGGGCAGTCAGTAGTTATGTCCGATTTGCACGGACTCAAACCCAGTGTGTTCCTTCTACAAGAATTTTCCGGGGTGCCAGGTATCGCTCGCGCATTGATGCTGACAGTCAGGTATATCCTAGTAAAATTAAAATGCCCATAAACAATTAATACCGCATCTACTCACACCAAGAGCGATGATTCCTGACGTCAAACGCAGCCTTGTTCATCGTAAGGGCAACACGACACGCACTAAAATTCTGAGTTTGGACAAACAAATAAATTCCATTACTGCACGCAATGGTAAAAACATAAAAGGGTCAAATTTTAACGAATTGAACTCCCAAGCGCTTGGTTTTCATTTAATGTAATATAGGTTTAACTTTAATATTAAATATTATGTTTTTATCTTTTACTAGAAGCCTCGGGCCGGTTCCCCTAAGTTAAAATATTATTTAATTTCTATGATAAGTATGTGACACTGCAAATCTTGTACCTTATTTCAAATATTAAATAAGTAACAACTCCGCCATTTCTAGAATATTGTAATTCTGTTATTTAAAAACCTCCTGCAGGACAGGTCTAGCCTAGTGCAGGAGATTTTTGGCCATTGCCTTCACATTTTTTCAAAAAATTCATTGTTAAATTAGCTGTTCCAAATGTAAAAAAATGTGTAAATTTAAATGGTACTGAATAAATACTTTTTTTTTTTTTTTTTTTTTAATGTTCACAACGCCATCTATTGAATTTTTGCGACAACTCAATTCTAACTGGGAACCCTAAATTCCCCCCTCTTAGGAATAAAATTTAGAAAAACCCCGGTACAGAAATTCATTTTTTTTTAATTCAAGTAATTATCCGAAATTTCATGCTTGTAACTTTAAAAATGACGGCCTTCCATAGAACCGTTCATCCCCCTTCAAAATGGAATTGCCAAAAATCCCTTCTTTGTGCGCCCCTACGCTCTGTAAGGTACCTTCATATAAAATTTCAAGTTCCTAGCCTTAGTGGTTTAGGCCCTGCGTTGATGAATCAGTCAGGCGAACAATTATATAAGTATAGATTATAGACAAATCATATCTTATAACTACTTTTGTATGGGAAACAGTCAAGCAATTGTTCCCCCTTCTTCTTCTTCTTCTTCATCGTATCGATGGCTGAGTCAAATTTTATTGGCCCAATAAGTGGTCACTATTATGGCGCTCTCGTCGGCGTTCAAGAGCGCCTCTCTTGTGCAAGTGGAAGGGCATTTTGGGGAGTCAGTAAGGTAGTCAAGGTTTTGACTTGCCATCGTGGTGAAAGGATTAGCCAATTCGCTTTTATGAACTCGCGAATTGCCCAGGGTGCGCCGGACGTAGGAAGTTGTTGTGTACGTCACTCGGGGAGGCTCCTTTCATGCACCCCTTTCAGGTTCCCCCTTAATCATCATGTCTGAAATAATGGTACAGTTTTTGTCAACGAGCTCAATTAAACGTAGGAAAACATTATACCGCAATTCTTACAAAGTCATATTTACTATAGTAGGTACTTTTTTCGTATAACTGTGTTTATTTTATCAACGAGTTTGCACTTATACTAGTATGGATTTAACAAAGTTTTTTAAATGTCCCACAAAAATACATTCCTTTTCTAGCGCGGGCATTGTAAGAAAATAAGGAAACTTCTACATATGTGTAAATAGGTGTGCTTTGTGTGTGTGTAATGTATGTTTGTGAACACCCCCGCAACAAAGGAGTTTCACATAATGCGGGCGTCATTAGTTCAAAAAAATAAAACTTTACGTAACTCCAATCTTTGTTATCATCCAAGACTCATCTACGAAGTTTCTCCCATCCCACTCGATACCATCTTCCACTTCTTCGATTACAACAAAACTAAGTGCTCCAATTATCGAGTTAAGATCTATGTGATGTATGTACACACGGCTGCACATCAAGTTATACATTTCCAGTATAAAATGGTCTGGCATTGTAAAGGCTGCTCAATCTCTCTTATCGCAATGAGTGCAAAATAAGCGTTAAAAAAAAAAAAGAAAAATTGGCATTATCGTTTAAGCGGTCGCCTACTGCGCTGGTGTTGTAAATTCGATCCCCACACGGGACAAATCTTTGTATGATTTGTGCGCAAAGTTTTGTGCATGAAAGGAGCCTCCCCGAGTGACGTACACAACAATTCCCTACGTCCGGCGCACCCTGGGCAATTCGCGAGTTATTTAAAGCGAATTGGCTAATCCTTTCACCACGATGGCAAGTCAAAACTTTGACCACCTTACTGACTGTCCAAAATGCCCTAACACCTGCACAAGAGAGGCGCTCATGAACGCCGACGAGAGCGCCATAACAGTGGCCACTTATTGGGCCAATAAAATTTGACTCAGCCATCGACACGACGAAGAAGAAGAAGACTCTGGGTGTGCTTTGTGTGTGAAATGTATGTTTGTGAACACCCCCGCGACACAGGAGATATTCATAGTGCGGGCATCCTCTTTAAAAAGAAAAATATTGCCCATACAATGCGAGACCAGCTTATTCTAGAAATGTATAGCTTGATGTCATGCCGTGTGTACACGCATGAGCAACAGCGTGAAAACTTGTTAGTAAGAGGACCTGTCGGCCTAGTTTCACTGATAAGACTAAATTAAATACGATATCGGAGGTGACATGGGGGATTGGGGACACGCGATGTGCAAAAGACTATTTGTCGTTGCAGGATGTTTTACATCAATGCGATATAGGTCAATAATATCAGAGAGAATATAATATATAATATCACATGCCTAAAATACTTACTAATAATCTTCTAATATATTACTAATTATTTATATAACTAGTGGAAACTAAACATAGCTTTATTATTCTCCTAGTGAAATTATATTTATTTCTTATAAGTCTTTCTAATCCAGATCCAAGAAAAGACCACTGGGTTGTCATCAAATCTTGAGGTGCGAACCGACCTATTCAAAAAGAGTCTTAGACCGTTCGCACCACACGACGACAGTGTTGCGAACCGACCTATTCAAAAAAGTCCTTGGGCGATTCATACCGCAGTGCGAACCCCTTGAGGTATGAACAGCCCCAGTACCCCATGTAATATGTAATAAAGACCATTCGCTACGGTTCTTTTTATAAACCTATTTTTTACCTTAAACTAAAGCATATTATTACATAAATTAATACATACAAGAAATTAAAGACATTTCCCTATTGATCCAGATTAACGAGCGTCTCTTCACGTTTATAATTTTCATTTGAATATAGAAGAAGAAGAATAGATCTAGGAATTCAGTAATCGGAATCCCTAGAGATCCTGAGAAAGCCCCTCATAATGTAGGCAAACAATTCTATTTAGTCTAAAATATTGTTGTATTGTTTGTAATTAAAAACCAAATTTATTTGCGCATTAAATCATAAATTAGCTGGAATTTTGAATACAATTTAAAGAATTATAACATAACATTAATTATTTATTAGCAAGCTCAAACTATTTCCTTCCCCGAGTTGACTCACTATTAGATTAACAAATTTCATTGAAATCGATCCAATTTTAAAGTAACAAACAATTTTAAAGCGTGTAATGATTCCATGAAACTATCATGAAAATGTGACAACATTATCCTTAATTTAGTTTGTCCTATATATTCACACAATTTTTTGGTTGCAACTACTGCGAATGCCAGGTGGACTGACGACCTGTAAAAGGTCGCTGGAGGGGACTGGATGCGGAAGGCGCAGGACCGGGTTTTGTGGCGCATATTGAGAGAGGCCTATGTCCAGCAGTGGACTACGAAAGGCTAAATAATAATAAATATTTATTTATTTTCACAAAGGATTGTACACAATTACTTAAAACTAAGACAAATTGAAATATAAGTATACAATGCAATAATGTCTACAATCAAGTGGGTGAAGTGCACTGTCCTCCTAGCTAGATTATTAAAAAATCTGTGTTAAGGAGTAACAGTCTCTTTTCCCTCTTAAAATGATAATAATTATGATGATCCGTATACATAAATTCAAGCTTTTAGATTGTTCAAAAGATTCTTGGTTTGTATTTCTCTGTCTGTCCACGTTTATTTCTTAAATTCGTGTGTGCGTGTGTGTGCGCGCGCGTGTGTGTGTTTGCGCGTGTGCGTATGTGGGATTTTATTATGATTGTGATCCAGATTGATGTGAATATGAATATATTAAGTATGAAAGTAGTTAGTTGTGTTACGTTAAGTATGATTCTGTCAGGTCTTGTTTTGAAGAATTGACTTTACAGCTTCTTTGATATTATGGTGTGACAGTGCATGTATGTATATGATGATGATGACTGCGAATATAAGGAAATTCATGCAATTCTATGTATCTAAAGATTCTGAAGTAATTTTCAATAAACAAATTAGTAAATGCTCGACTAGATTAGCCAAGGACCGGGAGAAATGTCTCGATGGTCTAGTGGTTAGCGTATGCGCCTCTCACCGCGGGGTCTCGGGTTCGATTGCCGGGTCGGGCAAAGTGTTTTTTGTGAACTTTTCTTCAGCAAATTCACAATAGCAGCACGCAGTTGAAATTTTTTCCCGTGGATGGCGATGGGCTCAGCCCCTATCCTAAGGGAATGCACCTAGGGTCTTAAAATCATGTGCTGAGTCACTGGTAAGCGGCTTCGTCGCGATGTCAATTACACCTTGTTTGTGCGATCTAGGGCAATTTAAATATTTGTGTACTAACGACTTTTGAGGCTGACGGTACCATTCAAATTGAATGTATTGAAATCAATAGACATGTTTTTTTTTATTGTAAATATTGTAATGAATATGTTTCACGACCGATGGGGTCAAGGAGCGGTATATTATCATGATTGAAATTACTGTGCACATTTTTAGCATAGGTAGTTGACTATATATTAACCAAGAGATCTATTGAATGTAAATAAGTTTAATTTTGACCGGCTTTTTTTAGTTAGAAGACTTAAAAGGAAGAAACCTTTCGAGCTAGTTCAGTGAAATGAGTGCTTCAAGTGGTTTAGTGCTACTTTAGAAGAACACAAGAACAAAGTGTTATTTTCGATAATAGAGACAATAAGATAGGTGTTAATGGACATATTCTTAGCATAAATTAATTTAATAGCTTAGGTCAAAATTAAATTACTCATTAGTCTCTAATGTTATATCTAGACTAGATTGTAATCTTTATGACGTATCTAATTATTTAGAAACATCATTAAAAAAAAAAGAAAAAAAAATTTGACTGGCGATTCATTCAGAAAGGTAACTAAGTAACAGCCGTCTAGGTAAAAACTGTTTTTTTTTCAGAGCAATAAAATATTTACATACGTGCTCAAACTATCACCGACGTGGGCAGCAAGTCTGCTAAGCAGAAGTGGGACTTGGGGATACATGTTTTACGTATGCATCCGGAGAGGTGGGCACGGATTGCCACACAATCAATGCCCCAAGAAGGACACCGTCGTCGGGGTAGACCTAGGAGGCGCTGGCGGGACGACCTAGATGCTTACAACAACAACTGGTGGGACACTGAAGGAGATAGAGTTGACTGGAAACGTTTGGGGAGGTATTTACCCAGCAGTGGGAGAATGCAGGCAAACAACAAAAAAGAAAATCTAAGAGTCAAATATTCATAAAGTAAAATGTCCATCCCAGTTCAGTCAGTCACTCACTCTTGTACCTAAGATCAATTTTTTTATTTAATAACGGCGGTGACGGTAAAAAAAAATACTTAAACCGCAATAAAAAATCAGTTCCTCCTATAATTTTGCATATTAATCGCACGTACGCTTTAGCGGACAATAAAATTATCGTGCTACTGTGCTATCTACCTTACTACCTTTTTCAACTTTACTACATTGTAATAGGGGTGAAATTCCTTTAAATTTAGAAATTCTTTTAAATCAGTGTAACAAGACATTAAAACAGTTAGAAACCGTAACGCCTATAAGAATGGCCGGTTTATCATAAAGGGGCATAATAAATTAACTTTTCCCACGTCAGAATTAACTAGAAAGTGTTTTAGCACTTCATTATTTAATCTTATTGTTATTTTAAGTAATAGTTATGAAATTGTTTGAGTACTGCAACTTACGAACTTACGAGAATTATCGAAGACCGGATGACGCAGTGGGTAGTGGAACTGTCTGCGACGCCGAGGTCGCGGGTTTGATTCTTGCTTAAGACAAATCTTTGTGTGCGTGAACATGGAGGTTTGTCTTAGTCTGGGTGTTTCTATGTACCTATAATAAGTATGTATTTACAAAAGAAAAGTATATATGTATTAGTATCAGTTATTCTAGTACCCATAGTACAAGCTCTGCTTAGTTTAGGACTAGATGGCGTTGTGTGTAAGTTGTGAGATATTTATTATTTATTTATTTATTTCATAGACAAACAGAACGTCAAAAGCACCCTAATCACCGCGAGGTTCGTTGGCCCGGTCAGGTAAGGCCATGGGTTATTTAGGATTTTCCATCAGGCGATTCTCAATAGCATCACAGAGTTAAAATTGTGTTCGATGGATGGCGATAGGCTCATCCCCTATCACGTGGGACTCAAACATAACAGGTGAAATGTGCGTTATCAGACTGTAAGTCATGCACAAACACATCGCAAAAGAAATCGGAAACAGGCCACCACAGCATTTAGTAATAATTCAGTAATTTTAACAATTTTAGTGAATGAAGGTAATATTATGAAATACGGCCATCACTATGTTTTTTATATTTCCTCTAACCTCGACTGAGTTTCAAGTTACGTTTATAACCAAGATGGTTACTGTTACAGCTAATACTGTAATTCTCTTGTCAACTACTAACAATAAATCGATCTTTATTCTTCAAAAAGTTACTCTGTCATGCGTTAGATATAATATATTTTTAAATTTTGGTGAGAAGATTTGATGAAAATCCACAAAAAACGACAGTAGCTTTGCTATATCTTTTGTGATTATGCTTTCCCGTGCCAGTAATTTTAGGACCTAATTTCACTACCAATACAAAATCGTAACACAACCTACTATGTTTCGTATGCAACCGCTACTTATTGTCCCTCCCTGGGATCCAGGTAAGGACCATCGTTTCTCCTTGGTGTTTGTTTACAAGAGTTTAACAAAACATTACCTTCCAAGCCCCTGTTCGAGTCTTGGCTAACAAAGGCAATACGCAGATAATATAGGCATCATCCCAGCAACGTGTTTCACGGCATAACAACTTATTTGATTTAATAAACAAAACACTACCTTTTTAAAAAAAAAGACAACGGGTCTACTTGCAACTTACATCATTCGTGGTCACGAGCCGACTTCACCAGTCGGCTCGTGACCACGAATGATGCAAGTCCTTTCGAAACGTCGAGCGTAGGTATTTATTTACCTTTATAATAATTACGCGATTAGACCCGTTGCCTATTTTTTTTTAAAAAATCTCAAATTGCGAAAGTTTAAAAACACTATCTTGTCACTACAATTCGACTACAGCCTTTAATGCCCTAAAGAATCCATTCTATAAATCTAAAAGGTCAAGCATAGAACTCGCAATTGATTCTTATCGCCACAGCTATTTCAAAACAACATGGGATTCCGCGAAACATTCACGCCGTTTATTTCCACCAGCAGTAATATGGACAAACGAAACTACCAGTTTAACGGAATATCAGTGGCGAAATATTCCACACAACCTTCAAAACAACAAACCAGCCAAAAATAGCTTTTACTGCTACCAATTTAAGTTTATAATTCTGTGTATGTATCTGTGTTTACCACCCTTATCAGTTATTCACTATGTACGTTACAGTTTCAGTCATATCCTATTATGTGTCGCGATTGTTCAACTCGCTGATAACGCTGTAATTGAATGTACCTATCTACATTGTTATGGTTATTCGATAAGAATGACGTCATAACTGTATAGAAAGCTTTTAGGGCTACAACACACACGATAATTTTGGTAGTTAAAACACGCAATTTTTATCAATCCGAGTGCAATATGTCACGTAATCCCGGTGCAGTATCAATTTCAACGTGATTTTATGAGTAGACAGTCCGTTTATCATTGGGTTATCTTTTTTTTTATACTACGCCTACAGCGAACGAACGTGTAGTCCATCTGATGGTAAGTGGAGTACAGCCCATGGACATCAACAATCCACAAAAGCAGATTATAGATGCGTCGCTGCAGCTGAGGACTACGATGTTATGCCTCATGAGCCAGTAATTTCAGGGCCTGATCTCACCACCAAACCGGAACACAGTAATGGAAGCACTACTATTTGGCGGCAGGTTAAAGGTGAGACGGTGGTGCTGCCGCCCTCGAGCACATTCACAAGAGCTCTACCATCACTTTAATATTATTAAGCTTTATATTTTTTTATAGACATATCTAAACACTAAAATGCATGTTTATGGCCATATTCTTTTAATCATTAATTAATTTACATACAAACTGAAAAATTCAAATAATAATTTGCACAAAATGGGCACGAACAAACATGCATTTTATTATAAGTTTTGAGACTAAACATGGTTATTTTCTTACTAAATATTAGATATCACGGGATATATACCATGTATATTTGATGAAGCGAGTTATTTCGATACTTCAGAGATGTTGCAATCTCATTGTTCACGATAAAACTAAAACTTAAAGACATTATAAATAAATAAATAAATATTTCACAACTCACACACAACGCCATCTAGTCCCAAACTAAGCAGAGCTTGTACTATGGGTACTAGAATAACTGATACTAATACATATATACTTTTCTTTTGTAAATACATACTTATTATACATAGAAACACCCAGACTAAGACAAACCATGCTCATGCACACAAATATTTGTCTTAAGTGGGAATCGAACCCACGACCTCGGCGTTGCAGGCAGGTACACTATCCAATCCGCCATCTGGTCGTCAAAACATTGCGGGTAATGTGTAAATAGTTTTATTGGCAGACGAACCGATCTACCCTCTTCCGCACTCTTTTACTACGCGACAAATATACATGGTAAATATACCGTTTTATCTAATAATTATTGCATATCAGTGTATAATATATGATATATCTATAAAAATAGATCAAATCTTAATATAAAAGTTACAACTAGATTACGATTCTATTAAAAATACCCTACTGAATGTCTCCCTTCGTAGAGCTCATTGGAGAGAGTTAGGGAAGACCTTTGCCAAGAGGCAAACTGAGATAAGAGACACTATTTAATTTAGTTGTATAATAAGTGTTTAGATTTAAGATATCAGTGAAATTATTTTTGTTTGTATAACTTTTTTTCATTAATTCATTTTAGGTAGATAGAGAAAACTTTATTTGCACATCAAATTTGTAACAAAAATACAAAGATATAAATACTTAAAACTATAACGTACAAAGGGCCTTATAGCTTGATGCGATCTCTTCCAGGCAACCTTAGGATGGACATGATAGAAAGGATATTTGCGGCAGTTTATTGCATTGGATTTATTGATATATAGATATATTTAAAAATATATGTATGTATTTATTATTTTATTTTATTTTTTTATTGATTGTCTCGTCTAAATACTGCTTGAGAGCACCAGTTTGCCAAAACGCGATACAGCATTGATACAGCCACAAAATAGCCGTTACTAAAAGAAGCATTTATGCAATGGCCCTTACGCCCGATATAGTAAAACAGTTCGGACGTCATCTCATTAGTTTTAATTGTGACGGTAATTAATTACTGGCATCTGATTCCATTGTTTTATGTAAAAACAAGGACCTGTAGGTACAGGTAGACTTAGTATTTGTCAACGGAAAAAGCTTAGATTTTCTAGAACCAGCTTGACAACAATAATTATGTTGGAACCATATTGTACGTAATATTAAAATGTAGCATTATTAAATAAGATACCTAATTCCAATGTACTTATAATGGAAGAATCTTTTCGATTCGATTTTTTTATGTTCTCCAATTTCTCAACTTAATTACAGTAACTTTTGTACCTAATAATTTTTATTTGGCCACAGATTTAAAGTGAGATGACAGTACTTGATCCTTCTAACTTGATTACAAAAACTCCTTTATAGGACGACGGGAGGCAGGACGCTCAACTACAGTTTTAAACTGTTTACCTGATCGTAAGTGGTAACGAAAGTCCATGGAAATTAACCACCTACAAAAGCAGATTGTAGATGTGTCGCTTGATCTGAGGACTTAAGTGCTATGCCACATGTGCCAGTTATTTTAGCATTTGATTTTACCACTAAACCGGACTACAGAACTGAAAGCACTACTATTTGGCTGCAGGTCAGAGGAAATCAAAAGAGATTATAGATGGTTTTTTTCAGACTAATCTCTGGGTGAAACGGTGGTGCTGCCACTCTAGAGCTCGGTCACAAAAGTGCTACCTAGCACTGCTTAATTTTCAAGAAAAATCATTATCGATCTTAACAATGTAAATAAATCAACCCGCCTGTTTTGTAATAAAACGATTTTCAAAAACGCAATCTTTCGTATAGCTATCAAATAAAATTCATAACTTCACATCCAAAATACATAAGCGTGACGTCACGCTTATGTTTTTTGGATGTGAAGTTATGAATTGTGTATTTATTTACATTGTTAATTACGATCGATTATGATTTTTCTTGAAAATCGAATCGTATTACTAAAGTGAATTTAAAAAGGTATTATATTAGGCAGTTTACATGTTAACAAAGTCATTCTTTGAGTGATGTTTCTAATATTAGATTCGAATACCCAAAAAAAAATGCATCATGCCTATTAGGGAGTTCGATTCGGTAACTTACCATCAGGTGACTTATTTCGGTGACTTCAAAGTCATAAATAAATGTTGCAACGACTATCCGAGCCCTTGCGGACATTTTTCAATTACAGTTCAGAATAGTTCAGATAAGTTGAAGTGTTGAAATAACTAATCCGAATACAAATACCTATGTCTGGTATTTTATCAGCAAGAATAACACATATTTTTTGTGTGTAATCGAAACGATTAATAATAGATTCACCCAAACGCTATATACTAAAGGCTAGCTTGTGCCGTCACTAACCGATACGTTGTATGCGAAGTTATTAACTTGTTTATGAAAATAGTTTTACAACGACACAAATTATGGGTTATTCAATAATAAAATTATTACTTATAACTTCGTACTTTAAAAATAAATCTGCCCATGGAACTTTGAATTATTTTGTTTATGCTGTTGGTTTCTGATGATTACTTATATTTTGACAAGGCATATTTTTTACAATCTCAGGCTATTGTTATGAATAAAACAAACTGTTCGATAAGCGGTCGAGTCTTATTCCTATGTAAACGTTCACATTTTATTCTAAAGGTACCGAAGAGCTCTTGTGAATGAGCTCGAGGGCGGCAGCACCACCGTCTCACATTTAACGTGCCGCCAAACAGTAGTGCTTCCATTACTGTGTTCCGGTTTGGTGGTGAGATCAGGCCCATGAAATTACTGGCACATGAGGCATAATACCGTAGTCCTCAGCTGCAGCGACGCATCTATAATCTGCTTTTGTGGATTGTTGATGTCCATGGGCTGTACTCCACTTACCATCAGGTGGACTACACGTTCGTTCGCTGTGGGAGTAGTATAAAAAAAAAAACATAGATCGTGGCATCATTATACGTTAAAATTGAAATGAAGATTGTTCATTCAGTAACGTGCTTTTAAAATCGCGTTACTTTCGGGAGACCATAACTAAATATACAACGTTATATTAACTTTACAACAACCTAAAGTCACAGAACCAGTACAGTACTTAAAAAAGCGTTTTTCTTTTCGTATTTTTCCGTAGGAACTAGTGAAAAAGATTTTGTTACTGATTCTGAACAAATTACTTTCTCAGTTTTGGTAAAGTAATAAAATTATTATTATAAAAATAAACACGACTGCCTAAAAATAACGAACTAAAAAGATAATAACAAGTATAACAATATTAACAAATACTTCATGGTGCTGCAGGCCGGACAAACAATAGTTTGTTCCTACTTTATGTCTACGAGTATGTTTTTCACTCTCTTTCAGACGCAGTCGGGTTATAATAACCTTTCTTGTATAAAATGCTGTAATCCTCATATCAAATCTGACTATAAGAACAGTACGGTTCATTGTGTAGTTTACATAACAGTAAATATTACTTAATATCAAAGATGTAATAACGACACACAATATAGAGTTACGTTACGTCACACTAGATTGCTCTACATTCGATCTAAAGAATTTGCTTGTTACTCTACGACGATCTCAAATATGTAGGCAACATCATTAGACGATTTTTTTAACTGTTTTAGTTTCATGAGGAATGCGTTCTGAAATGTTGCCTGGTTCAGGCATAAAAGGAAAAGTGTCTGACTATTATACTGTCATTTTGATAGTATAGTATTTTTATTCTCATTTTTTTTTAATTCGTGTTAGTCTCAGCAGCGACGTTTGGGTGAAATATATAAAGAAAACTGTTTTTTCGTCGTGCGCGCAAACTAGCACAATTCGCTTGATAATTTAATTTTACACCACATCAATTCGTTGCCAGGTCCATGTTTAATTACGTATTTTGCACTTTCGAGGTCATTGAAATAAGCACTATATATATTTTGAGCATTCCAAAACGAGAAGTGCCGACATAAAGGGACCGTTACAATTTAGAGCGGTCTGAATGCACGGCTCCTGCGATGACGTCAATGCAATCATGGCGGCAGATAAGAGATCCTTCGACACTGCATGTGTTCGTGAAAGTACATGGATGTACTAAAATGTAATACCTACCCGATGTAGAAGATGGTAGATTGAAGCTTATGTGAACGAGCACAGGTGAGGATGGAGCCATCATACCTACGTTCAATGTAAAATGTTGTATATCTACTTTGTCACAGATAGGTGATGATGAGAAAAGGACAGCAAGGCAAATTTTGTAGTCAAGTTGACATAGTTCTGTAGTTTTATGCCTCTGTGTAATTATACATTCGGTGTACTTATTAAATAAAATAAAAATACTTAGGATTTTACTATTTTTAAATAATTACGGTATTAATACGGTAATAATTTTAATATAATATTTTACTATACGGTTGACTAGGTCAATAAAATATGTACAGTGGGCCAACAAGTTAGCTATGCAGGGCAAAAACTTCTAAGTCATAGTAAGGACTTACTTCACCAGTCATGGATAAGTGAGTTACATATCTAAATAGTAGGTAAACTACACATATTAAATATGTAGTTCACACATGCATAACTATTGCAGTCAGTTTTCACTATGGCGTAGAAGTTTTTGCCCTGCATACCTAATTGCTTGGCCCACTGTACCATATAGTATAGTTTTAAATACAGAATAATAATATAATTATTGAAGTAGAGATTATATAATCTTAATACAGAAAGTGAAGTGTACGTAATATTACATACGTAAGTATGATTCAATGGCTGGTAGTCGTAGGTAGTTCAATGGAAAATCGGTAAGATTGTTTAAAATATCATTAAAAACAAAATATGAAAGTTCCCCATCTTTCGTTCGTTCGTTCGTCGAACGTTCGAATCGAATCGTTATAGGAAACTATTTTAATACTAAACCGTTCTCATGGTTTTTTTGGACGATATAAATGACAAAACCTAAAAAAAAAGTACTTCCTCTTGATACGAGCATTTTAATGGCTGTGATTAATTGATTAATTGTGAGAAAATGAGACGATGAAGGTAATTAATAAATTGACGTTTCGATGACGATTTCAGTTCATTGGATAATTAGGTTTAGAAGAAACGTGGTCTTTAGTATTTAACCTTGAGTAGAGATTTCGTTGGCATTCCGTTTTTTTTTAAACTAGATATTAATTAGTTTTTGTTAATAGTTAATGGGTTATAGTTGATAGATATATGCATATTTGTTTTAATATTGGTATATTTTGTACTACAGCAATAAAGGCTTTTTATTTATTTTATTTTATTATTTTATTTTTATAGAGATTCCTTTAAGGCGGCAGGAGGAGGCTTGTTATGGAAGTGAACAATTCGCCTCATCTTTGCCATCAAAATCGTAATTGCTTGCTTTGAAACTTTACTACTAGGGAACTCAGACCCTAAAACTAAAGGCAAAATAGAAGACCTTCAACATAACGAAACTTCCAATGATATTCTAGACTGCATAGTTGACTTTGGAATTCGTCTTGTTATATCAATCGTTTGCTTAGTTTTGTTACACTTTTGGGTACCAGTATATAATTGTCTGCCTCGATGGTCTCGGGTTCGATTCCCGGGTCGGGCAAAGCGTTATTTGTGAATTTTCCGTCTTGAGCCCGGTGGATGGCGATAGGCTCTGCCCCTATATCATGGGACTTAAACATAGCAGGGGAAATGTGGGTGTTGTACACCTTTGCCAAACCCCTCTGGAGGTAATATAGGCGTGATGTTATGTTATAAAAAGTATTCCTCCGATGAGAAACTCATCATTTGAAGAAATAGTCCTATGGGGCTATATTAGTGCCCACATTCGATCAGCAGGACAACCAACTCGTTTGCTATTTCCGTGATGTAACAATTTATGAAATAACTAGTATTTATTAACACATACCTACATAATAAATGTATTTTTTATGTATACGTTTATCTGTGAACTGTAAACGTCAAGATGGCGAGACTCCGGCAGCTTTTGTTAATATCATGCGATAAGGATTTAATACACTTTCCCTACTATTTCATACTTTCATAGTAAAATTCTATACCCATAAAATTAATAAACATCCTACAAAGAAAGTGGTCCCGCTATTTTGATGTTTATAATGGCGGGACCATTATTAAATTAAAGAAAATACATGGCGTGATCTTAAACTAACTACACCAAATTTTAATACGATATAGTACAACTACATTTGAATCATAACAATGATTCAAATGTGGTTGTACTATATCGTATCGTGTAGAATTTTACTATGAAAGATTCTTAATTTTTCAACTTTAATATTATATAAAATACAAAAAGAAATAGCAAAGCTAAAATTTGCTTTAAAATATTACAAGTATAACAATACTCCTATATTATCCAGAAGGGTTTGGCAGACCTGTACACACATTTCGCCTGTTATGTTTAGGACCCATGGGATAGGGGGTGAGCCTATCGCCATCTACCGGGCATAATTCAAATACGTGCTTCTATTGTGTATTTCCTAACGGAAAGTTCACAAAGAACACTTTGCCCGGCCCGGAAATCGATCCCGAGAACTTGCGGTGAAAGGCGCATACGCTAACCAGAAAATCAGGACTAAAATTACAAAAAACATAAAAGCCGCTTCTTCTTCTTCTTCTTCTTCGTCGTGTCGATGGTTGAGTCAAAATTGATTTTGATTTGCCATCGTGGTGAAAGGATTAGCCAATTTGCTTTGGAGAACTCGAATTGCCCAGGGTGCGCCGGACGTAGGGAATCGTTGTGTACGTCACTCGGGGAGGCTCCTTTCATGCACCCGCCGCAAAAGCCGCTAAAATAGTTGTACTAACTTATAAAGGAACCTACTTTATAGAATAGCAACATTTTCTGTTAGAGTATATCAATCAAATTACGGTAGTGAATAAAAATAAAATACATATTTGAATGTGGCAAATTGATCAATATCCTCTTGTCTGCACGTGTGGTGTAGTGGTTTAAGCGGTCGCCTCGCCGCTCTGCACTGCACTGGTGTTGTGGGTTCGATCCCCACATGGGACAAATCTTTGTGTATTTCGCAAAGATTTGTTCTGAGACTGGGTGAGCTTGTGTGAGTGAATGTGAGTATTTGGCGTTGTCATTGGGACCATTGGATAGTGTAATTGCTTCTGGCATTCTATCTAATGTAAAAAAAATATTTATTTATTTATTTAATATTGAAACATTCACAACTACAGATTATGGGAAACCAAAATTCGTAGCTTCCATCACATTTCTATTGTCTTTGATGATTAATTTTACGTTTAAAATGGCCAAAAAATACCATGAGCAATTGACTAACCAATCTAGAAAACTAGACATAAAAGGTCATACAAATCTTGCTTAGCCCCGCCCAAATATCTAATAATATTACGTACCCAACCTGTCAAATATAGATAACACAAAATATGTATATAACTGGATTAAATAGCTAGCAAAACGGGTAATACCTGTATCAAAAAACAAAATGGCGGTGCGGTATGCCTCGATATTTAATACTACTGAGATTATACTTGTCTTCACATTTATTTATTTATTTATTTCATAGAGGCACTTCACAGCTTACAGGCAGTAGGTAAATAATTTATATTGGAACAGTACGCCAATTACGAAGTACACAAAAATTACTTTAAGAGCCCTATTACATTTTTACGTTGCGCCAAATTAGGTGTTTCTGCGACCGCGCGGCAAGTTACGACCTACTCGATGCACATGTTGCGTGAACAGTGACTAAATAATCTTGATCCGCTGTAGTATGATTTCCTATGGCACTTCCACGGTAAACGAATCGTAAAGTATGCTTTGTTGTTAGAATAAAAAGTATTTTTACAGTTTACCAGTTTAGTAGTTTGCAGAATTGGCTCCTTATCAATAACAGGTATATCAGTTTTACAACATTTAGTCAATTGAAACACATTAAAATTATTTTATTTCGTATATTTTTGATAACATTATGAAACTTAATATAAAGTAAATATTACAGTACGTGAACATTATGCTAAAGTAGGTGTGATCCACAAAAATAAATACATTTTAATATGTCGATATGTGTCGTTTACTATAGTGTCTTGATGACAAACTTTGATAAGGTAAATAAGTATTCATATCAAACAATATTTACGGGTTTTATGTGCGAAAAAAGAACACGCACTGCATTTTATTTGGTAACTACCAATAGTACCTACAGATAAGTGACTCATCGACTACACGTGTGCAATTAGTAGACGGCAGGTAGTCTATCGATTCTATATCTGTTTCTTCAATTATTGAATTATCATTAGTGTCAAAGTCTGCGTATTCACTGTCAAAAGTCTAAAAAATTTAAAAAAGCATGAAATAAATTAAATTTTCAATACGAAGTATTTTATATTAAGAAAAGTTCATTATTTTACCATGTCCTTAGTTTCATTGATGTTGCTAGATGTTGAAGCTTCAAAGTTTTCCTGATTCTGTTTTTTATTATTTCTATAAAAAAATATAAATTATGAATATATAAGTATGTTTTAATATAAATAGCAAATATGAGCAAATTTCTTATTTTTCTTTCATAAGAACTTTCTCGAACACGACGAAAAAGTAGGTATTGAGGGGAGCGGATGTCCTTTCTTTTTTTTTTCATTAGAACCTTCTCCTGACAATTCATAACAAACACGACCAATTAAATAACGACGAAAAAGAAATTAAATACATACCTTGCTTCTCTAGCTTTGCTCAGGTTTTCGATGTTATGCCTTTTACGTTTCCTTAAGCATTGGTATTTACATTTACCCATATTGACTGTAGCACAACTACAATAAAACGCAATTATCTGTATAATACAAAAGAAGTAAAATAATTGTGCTACTACAACACACAATACCAAAATAATATTATACTCACAATGATCAAGAAATCGCGATCCTACTATAAGATGCTCACACGCACACACACTGACGTAGCGTTTACTTGCCTAGTTACGCACACTAGCGCACGAAATAAACTGACATAGGTCCGACCTCGACAAGCGCTCGTGCGCATCTGATTGCATCGCCCCGGCGGCCCGGCGCAGTCAAATAAGTACTACTTTTATTTGATTTATTACAAAATAACTATAGCAATTTTAAATAAAACAAAAAATTTATAGGATAAAGCAAAAGAGAAATATTATTTTAGTAAAAACTTTATATTGAAATAATACGAAATACCAGAGATATTCTGACTTGTTTTGAGGTAATTTTGATTAAAACTTGTATCAATTCCAGACCTTTTTTTATACTCATAAAAGGTCAATATTAAAAATATATTTTATAATGATGTTAGTAGAGGATACATTCAATACAAAAACTAATATTTTGATGGGCAGTGTTAGTCAGTTTTTACAAATTAGAGCTCTCAAACAAGGTCTGTTCCCCTCTTTTACTGGATCATACATCAGCAGAATGATGATTACTGTATAATTAAATTAAAAAAATAATATCTGTTGTATTAATGTTTAAGACGAAGAAATGGGCTATCTTTATAATGTAATTTTTTTAAGTAATAAACAGCAAAAAGTATACAATTACGACGGCGAAAACCTTGCACATACACATTTTTTTGTAATAGGGCTCTTAACAATGTAATCCGAGAGTGAAAGTATACACATGCAAAATCTATATAATACAAAAAATGTAGATGTTTAATGATGTATAAATGTCAGTGTAGTGAACTTTCTGTGCCTAATGAGTTTATCGTGACTGATGTGAACAGAGAAGACATGTGTGACATGAACATAAAATTGTTACTGTAATTCAGTTTTAGTTCTTATACGTGAGAATACATACCTGGAATATACGCTAGAGATAAACGTGAACGTCAAGATGGCGGGACCCGACAGCTTTTGTTAATATCATGCGATAAGGATTTAATACACTTTCCCTACTATTTCATACTTTCATAGTAAAATTCTACACGATACGATATAGTACAACTACATTTGAATCTTTGTTATGATTCAAATGTAGTTGTACTATATCATATTAAAATTTGGTGTATAGTAAGGCCAACCAGACGAGATAAAAAATGTAAACAAATGTTCAGGGGTTCAAAACATTTTTATTTGAATAAATTATTATTGTTGTGGATTGGGTTGAGGTAAAGAAACCAGGCGAAAAGGAAATAAATTATATTAAGAAAATAGGAAATAAACTACAGAAACACTAGATAACTAAAAGACTGACAAGGAACTTATATTGTCAAAAACATAAAAAATATAACATAAATATATTAAAAATAAGTAATAACAGCAAAAATCAAAAATAAAACTAACAGAAACGGAATAATAACAACAAAAAACCAAGCAAATACGGAGACGAAAAAATATGTATCACTTCCAACGCAATCCAAACAGGAATGAACTTGAACACAAAATGGCGGACCAAATGTTGACAACTGCGGTACTGACTGCTTTCCTGTACCACGAAACACACAACGATAGCTGTTGTCGATCAATTGACGTCAACTGCGCGTACGAATGATAAGGACAGAGATAATAATCCCTCGCTATCGCAATGTAACTCAGTAACGGTCCGTTTGTTTACATTCTTTATCTCGTCTCGTTGGCCATACTATAGTTAGTTTAAGATCACGCCATGTTTTTTCTTTAATTTAATAGTGGTCCCGCCATTATGACATCAAAATAGCTGGACCACTTTCTTTGTAGGATATTTACTAATTTTATGGGTGTAGAATTTTACTATGAAAGTATGAAATAGTAGGGAAAGTGTATTAAATCCTTATCGCATGATATTAACAAAAGCCGCCATCTTGACGTTCACAGATAAACGTATACATAAAAAATACATTTATTATGTAGGTATGTGTTAATAAATACTAGTTATTTCATAAATTGTTACATCACGGACATAGCAAACGAGTTGGTTGTCCTCCTGTTCGAATGTGGGCATAAAATAGCCCATAGGACTTTTTCTTCAAATGATGAGTTTCTCATCGGAGGCCTACTTTTTATAACATAACATCACGCCTATATTACCTCCAGAGGGGTTTGGCAAAGGTGTACAACACCCACATTTCCCCTGCTATGTTTAAAGTCTTATGATATAGGGGAAGAGCCTATCGCCATCCACCGGGCTCAAGACGGAAAATTCACAAATAACGCTTTGCCCGACCCGGGAATCGAACCCGAGACCATCGAGGCAGACAATTATAAACTGGTACCCAAAAGTGTAACAAAACTAAGCAAACGATTGATATAACAAGACGAATTCCAAAGTCAACTATGCAGTCTAGAATATCATTGGAAGTTTCGTTATGTTGAAAGTCTTCTATTTTGCCTTTAGTGGCAGTTTTAGGGTCTGAGTTCCCTTAAGTTTCAAAGCAAGCAAGCAATTACGATTTTGATGGCAAAGATGAGGCGAAATGTTCACTTCCATAACAAGCCTGCCGCCTTAAAGGAATCTCTATAAAAATAAAATAATAAAATAAAATAAATAAAAAGCCTTTATTGCTGTAGTACAAAATATACCAATATTAAAACAAATATGCATATATCTATCAACTATACCCATTAACCATAAACAAAAACTTTTAAATTAATATCTAGTTTAAAAAAAACGGAATGCCAACGGAATCTCTACTCAAGGTTACTAAAGACCACGATTCTTCTAAACTTTTAGAATCTAAACCTAATCATCCAATGAACCGAAATCATTAACGTCAATTTATTAATTACCTTCAACGTCTCATTTTCTCACAATTTATCAATTAATCACAGCCATTAAAATGCTCGTATCAAGAGGAAGTACTTTTTTTTTAGGTTTTGTCATTTATATCGTCCAAAAAAACCATGAGAACGGATTGGTATTAAGATAGTTTCCTTTAACGATACTATCGTTATTGTGTTTAAGTGAAACTATGATATTTCTTTTAATATTTGAAAGCAAATCATAGCTTTGCTAAGCCTTTTTATACTTTATAAAATTAAACCTGCACCGCCTAGGTAAACGCTCCAGGTGCTTTGCGAAATTTTGAATGTAGCAGCATACGAATACTTGGCTAAATTGGCAAAGCACATGGGCCGTTTACCCGGGGGTGCAAGTTCAAATCCTGCTGGTCTGCTTTTCAACCTTAATATTTTATGTTATTTCTGTCGATTCTGTCCGGTAATAATAATCATTATTAGACCGATAACTTACCACCGGAATATGCCACCAGTATATTTACAAAAAGAGAGAAATTGCACTATATCGATTAAAGCAATTTAATAATAAATCAATCCTAATTAGTAGACTAGTTTAATTTAGCTTTTCTTTAGTTCCATTCTCTACTTTTTTATCGTCGTAACTCGATTAAGTTAAACCGTCGAGATCGTCCACACATTCAGTGCGAGGGATTTTCCTTGGTTTTCCATCGAGTATCGCGGCTCACACATTTAGTTTTACACGTTTTGGAGTAAAACCGTATGTGAGTACGGACCATTATATTTTATTCTTATTGATTATTTTTCTAGCATTTACTATGCTTAGCAAATTATACTAAGAAACAGTTGAAAAAGATATAGGACCGGCAGGATTTGAACCTGCGACCTACTGCACACCCTTTTGGAACAAATGGATTACCGTGACGTCACGAAATGACGTATCATCCATTTGAGAAATTTAGGGTCCTGGCAAGAGGCGACCGTAGCTGGTTGGCAAAGCGACTGCCCTGTGTGCAGAAGGTCGCAGGTTTAAATCCTGCCGATCCCATATCTTTTCAACTGTTTCTTAGTACATTATATTTTAAAATATCTTTTTTCCTTTTCCTTGTAAACATCATAAAGGATGTATAATACAGTTTCCTAGATTTGGCCTAACTGTTGCTGACTCAGTGCTTCAGGAATTCTATTTTTATTTATACCGGATTGTTTTGTTTTTAGTCATAAGAGTTATTCTCAGAATTTACTATGTGGTGAATGACATTGTTTCAAGAATGCGACATTTTAGAAATCAGTTTATTTCAAGATTAGTTAGAGTCATCAACCGCAAAAACGGTATCGCAATATTGTAACAATTTTCATTAAGATGTTAATGTTGAAAGTTGCGTTTTTTTTAAATTTGATTAAGTAAATTACACACATACATTTTACTTAAGTAATAAACTAATAATACATCAAATTATTGTTTTCATTTCAAATATCTACGAATAACGCTAATATTTTCAGGCATTTGAATCTTTGACTTTGTAACACCAAGTGAAGGATAGTGTTAATGAAAGAGCCAGGTTTTAAAAGAGCCTATGAATTTTTTGTACAACTTAGTGTCATTCTACCAAAGTCTAATTCTACTCCATGTAAGGGGTCACCAGAAAGGTGTCGCCCTGAAACATTTGATAGTAATATACGAAAATAAATATCAATAAAAGTAGTAGGACTGTATTAAAATTTTGAGACACAAAAAGTTAGATTTTTCGTGTTTCGAAGAGACCGTTTTATATATTGTCTAAAAAGATATGTCGTATTGTTATGTATATACTTGATGTTAATCGGATAATATTCAATCCTCATAAAAAACATTTGCAGTTTACAAAAAAGGCCAAGTCTCGCTACGTAAGCAATTCTTCTGCCATAAAAACGTTAAAAAATCGAATATAAATCAAGTCGCCTATTCGGCTTGAACCAGTGAAGATACTTTTAGCGGTGTTATCTACTTTATTTAAATTGGATAATATTCCCAGATAAATTAACTACAATAATAAAGTACTCGTAGTTGGATTTAAAAACAATTTGTTTTTTTTTTTCATACTGAAAAAAACTTTAATACACACTCTCCCCTATAATTAAATATTGTATTACATTTAGTTAATTAACTAATTAATCAGATGACGTTATTTAAAATGGGTAGCTGTAATTTTAGGAAAACCACAATAACTCAAGTTAGAACCTTTGACGTCAAACCTAGTTATTTATGACTTCCTTCCAGAAATAAACAATGGCGCTTAAATACGTGAGTTCATCCACAGAACATTGTTATGCTATGTAAAACAAATAATTATAAGTTTCGATTAACCCATATTCTGCGCATAATTATTGCAAAATTATATTTAAGACAAATTGGGCACGAATAAACATGCATTTCAGTTAAGATAATTATGTCATGTGTATTAAAATAGATAAACAAAATAATAATATTAAATGACAACTTGATTACGTTTTTATTAAAAAAAAATTCTTGCTTGGCGATATTTCCGTGCTACTGCCTTCAAAATTGAGAAGCTTTTCTCATACACTAGCAGGGCCTAATTTACGTTCTTTCGGAGTTAAATTTCAAAAAAATCTATACCACAACTCATTTATATCTTGTGCGTAATTTCGTGCAATTTCTTTAAAATTATCAAAATTCACTTTTAAACATACAAACACTATTATTCACCCTCTAGTGGAGTGATATTTCCAAATCTATCTTCTTTTCTTTACTCCATTTACGTCATGTAAGAATTTCAAACAATTTCCTTCAAAATTGACGAATCGCTGTATACAACGGTTAAACATCCATTTCATTATTCATACAGTAGTTTTTGCGCGATGCGCGTACTAACATACTGACAGACAGGCAGCCAGACAAAAAATCTGGAAAAATATGTTTTGCCTTCACTGCTGTTATAAAGTCGCCTCATATATTTTTTCTTACATATCATCATTATACAAACATGCCTTATTTTATTATATGAATAGATATACGTTATTGATTGTTCCCTCTCAGAGCAATACTAGATCATCGAGTAACTGGGTATGGGCATGGGGTATCATTAGGAACATTAGATTTTTACTTCTTAAAAATTTCCATAGATGGCGTTATGTATAGCAATGCAAAAATAATAAATTGTTATAAACGCTATTGTTCAACTTTTGACCAAAATATGATTTTTAAAAAATAAAGCACGTATATATAAAACGTTAAAAGCATTCTTCAATTATTTCAAAGTGATTTGAGAGAAAAAAGAAATCTATGTCTTTAACTCCTAAGTCGCCGTCTTGGATACGGCACAAAATGTAAAAATTTCATGCGGTTTGGTAATTTGTGGCTAATAGATGGCGCTTATTTCCATTTTATTTTAACATTGTATGAGTGTGTGAGTGTATATTAAGTTATAAACAAATTGGAGTTCGACGCTTTTGTCACTCAGCATGCTAAATTATTGGACATTCACTTACGATGACGCGTTTAGTTTCTGAGTCTACGATTGCCTTCCAATAGTAGTTAGATATAAAATCATCATCGAACTTTTTAAATTATATATTAAATACATGTTTTTCTAATAATGTAAGTAATCATATATATGTATTTTATTTTTTTATAATCTAAAATAATATAGATATCAATTGTCATGTGATGTACTTCGAACAGAAACAAAACGTTTTTCTGCAATGTTTATTTACAAATAAACGGGCCGCGCGTGTGTCCTTCACTTCGGTAGAAGTTTTCGGATTGTTTGTGTGCTCTTGTGGATATTTTATGTGAGATGTTTTTTAGATCTTTTTACAATTAAATAAATAAATAATTAATATATTTATATTGACATTATGGATATCAATAGAGTAAATAACGTAACACTCAAAATGAAGAAATTAATTAATTAAAAAGAACAAACAAATGTATGAATAAAAATAATTAGGAGTTGAAAAGAATGATCGGTATCATTAAGAAAAACTATAATATAAGAAAATAATAGGATAAAGATGTGAATGAAAAACAATATTATGAATGCCAATGAGTATAAAGAAAAATGTTATTAATAACAAATTCGGAAAATAATTGCGATTTTATGAAGAAATTTTTTTATGAAAAACAAAGCGCACCCCTAGATACACTAGTGGGTATTTTACATACATTGTCATGTTTTTTGTACTGAGTGATATGACTAAAACCTCCCTTGTCTTCTTCCTTCAAAGCAATCTTAGTCTAGATAAGAATTTCGATAATAAGATTGCTACAAAAATACGTTTTTGCGAACGAAGACAGTTGTAAGAACAATGCTAAGCAAACATGATTGCACGTTTTTATAAACAGATTTTAGATTTTTCGATCAAACTTTACCAGAAATAAATAAAGATTACTTTCTTTAGCAACTCTTTTATTGACTTAAGACGTTTAAATTGTCTTTACATTAATGTTGAAATACTTGAAATTATTATTTGAAGTAGGTACCTATAGGCAAAATAAGTAACAACGTTAGTAGATATTATATCGTCCTTGGGAACAACAGAAGATTCACTCCCTAACGAGAGTCAAGTTTATGTAAAAATTATACCTACACCTCGCCTGAGGTACCCACTTGCACCACAGATACTTATTACAATATATATTACAAAAGAAAATTGAAACTTATTACAGCGCGCGAACTGTGAATGTTCTAAGCGCGGCGATCTGTTATGGCTAGGGGTTGGAAGACCGCAGCGCTCCGCCGCGCCGAGCCGCCGCGCCGTCGCCGCGCTCCGCCGCGCCGTAACCGCTTAAGCGCCAGCCCAATGCAGTACTGCTTCGCGGGAGTAGCCCCGGCTATTTATACCTAACCTATGATTTGAAACATCCTTGGCATAGGTAGGCTCCAATTTGTTAGTGGTATACCTACCAAGTTTGACAGGAACTGAGAACCAGTTTAGCGCATAGTACGGCTACGTGCATCATTCAAGCGTGCTAACAAAAGCTCTATCATATTAAAATGAATTTATTCTTGGGTGAATGATATTGTATTGTATAACCTTAAAAATGAAACAACTAACATAAGTCTAAATCAAAATCAATTGCAATAGAAAGTAATCATTATTTTATTACATTACATTTTAAATCGCAAAACATTAAAAAATCGTTTGATATTTTGAATGAAGCAGTGTTATAGCGCTGTAGAAGGTCAAACGTCATGGTAATGTAGGTACATACTGACACGGACACGCACAAATGCAGATAATAATATCATAGTATAAATAGTAAGTTATCTTCGAACAAAGGTACATCGCGCCGTTTGTATGTACGCGTAGCGCTTGCCACGCCCCGGGTTCATGTACGTACGCACGCACACTACGCCGCTCGGCCAGTTTCTCGGTCAGCGGTAGTGCGGGCCGTGCCATTACTGTGAGCGGTCACTGTTTGTTTAAAAAATTAGGTACGGTTACGCGCTGCACTGCAAAATGTCTTCGCGAGTCAATAGATATTATTGTGAAGTTTATGGTTGTTCAAACGACACTATTTCAAACCCAGAATTAACGTTCTTTAAGGTACCCTCTGAACACAAAAGGTGAGTTAATAAAATACGTATTTGGTAATAACTACTAAATACTTAATAATAATGTAGGTATGTTTTTTAAACGCCGCCGTGCCGTTGCCTCTATGGTTTATTTATTTCACAAAATTGATGTTACATTATGAATATGATGCGCAATTTTGTGATGTGTTATTAAATTATTTTTATTTTAACCGATATTAAAAAGGAAGTTCTCATAGTCTGTATGTATGTTGGTCTGCGATTATCTCGCATTTGGCTGGTTTTAATGTAGTTTTCAGAAGAGAACCTATATGTTAACCTGTATGTACTTATAAGATATTAAGTTAGAGTTTTTGTTTTATTTGTACTGTGTTAATCTATTTAATAGTAATAATAATAATAAAAATATTTTTCTGTCACAAATTTGTAATTTTTTTTATGCTTGTTTTCATTAGTAGCATAAATAATTAGCATTTAATTTTACAGTTTAGATTTTTTTTCATTTTTCTATGTCTGTTCTAGTACCAGTATGTATGCACACATTGTTTTTACTCCTTTTCCTTTCTGCTTTAAGTGTAAGAGATTGCAACCTTATATACTACGGATAATTTTATTAATATAATATTGGTCTATTTGACAAAGAATTTAATTTCATAGTATTATTCTCTCCATAACCATTTCTAGTCATTGTATTTTAGTTGGTATAACTTACACATAACAATTATTGTCAATAAACAAACAAAATTGTATGAATTATTTGAAAAGATGGTGATCATGAGTTTGTTTCTCACCAGCTCTTCTCATGATGCAATACCCATCGGAGCTGGTACTTGGATTGATTTTAATTCAAACCTCAAAGTTGAATTGAAATCAATCTAAGCTCCGGTGATTCAAATCATTTTGTTGCAATTAATATTATAATTTAATTAGCTTAAGTTTTATTTAAATTTTATTTATTTGAACGTTGATGTTTGTTTTGACGTGTTCAAGCACCTTTTAGGGCCCATGGAAATAAATGATTTGACTTTGACTTGACATAAATAAATGCTTTGTTTTGTAAAAAAAACGTTTTTTTTATAATTAAAAAAATGATTTCTGTACAGGTAATTTAAAATATCAATCTGACAAGTGACAACCCTACGCCTCGAGCAAGTTTAGGTATCGTGCGCTCCTAAACGCCGGGAGTTGGCGTACTTATTTATTTTTACTATGATAATATTCTAAAACATTGACCAGCTTTGGCACGCACACAGACACATTCTTACGCACTCAAGGACGACATGTACCTATGTTACCTTTTGCAATAGCTAGATGGCGTTAGGGTAGCGCGGTTGAGACTACTCACAAGTACGGCCATCTATTGGCATAAAAGTGAATTAAAGTAGCTCACAGAAATAATTTTTTTAAGGTGGCGTCAATTTTTTGTATGAGATTGGGTATCTGTACTAGTATTATATTATCTGTGGTATGGGTCAGGGGACATAAATAACATTTTAACAATTTGTGTATCAACGTTCTCAACTCCGCCCGGCGCAATTCCGAAGCGTCTGCCACAGTTTGTAGGTACAGTTACGAAACGACCACTCAATTGGAGATAACTACAGTTAAACGGTTGGACTGTGGTATTCCTGTCCGTTTGATTGCTTTATACAGGGTTTATTTATATCGGTCCGTATGGGGTAGTCTGTACTTATAAGAAATACGCAAATCTGTTATTAGGAACCATGAGATCGATTTTAGTTAAAACAAAAACTGCATACCTACTTAGATTAAAGAAATTTTTGTACTCTAGAAAGAAATAGAAATATGGCATAATATATTCTTAATCTTCTTAGCATGTCATTGACTATGCTATTTAATAGTTTATATTTCTACGGTTTAAGACCAGTAGGAGGCGATTTGAAGCCTTTTTTGTAAGCATTTATGGTCTATAAAGTATAAAGAATCAGGACGAGAAAATTTGTCATACTTGAAGCACCGACTAGAATGAATGTATCTACATAATTAACTATTACTGTCTATTAGTGCACGTGAGCCCGTCAACGTGTCAAAAGATATCATCTCGCATGTTGCAGATAAAGCAGATTTATTATCCTGCCAACTCTCACGACGAAAACTTTGCCGTGAATTCTTCAGTATCACAGCGCACGCGCATTTACAAAAAACTATACTGAAAATACACGCAATTTTGTATGTAAATCAATTTCTTGTTGAGGCGCAATTCGTGATTATCTGTGCTAAAGTAATTAATCAATTGTAAGGAGAAAATGGTTTTCGTCGAATCGGTTAAGCGAAGTAATAATTTAATTGGGTTCATCTATCTATATCAATATATAAAGAGGAAAGTTACTTTTTGTTTGTTTGTTTGTTTATTTGTAACCCAAAATTTTCAAAGTTAATGGACCAATGTCTCGCAATGGACCGACGTCATAACAATGATAAACTTTGTTTACATCCAGCCAAGACTACATTGGTACATAAAAGTATAGTGTGTATGGATCCAAAAATATACAACAAAATACCTGAGCAAATTAAGCATCTCAATACACAACTGTTCAAAGTTCATTTTAAGAGAATGCTAATTTATAAAGGATATTATAACATCAATGATTTCTATAACGATAAATTTTAAAATATAAACTAAGCGTGTACTCTTTATAATATTTATTGTAGGTATTTTCTCTTTATTTGCTAAAAAATAGTGAAACTTTTTGTACTGTAAACAAGATCCACCTATATACCTATGTTTATACAATGAAAGATTTCTGATTTCTGTAGATAGAAGCTAGTTTAATATATTTTGTTGAAACAGACTGCTAGTAACAATGTTTTTAGTATATTTTCTTGACATATTACAAATAAACATTGATATATATTAAACATAGGCTTCTCGCATCTTGACCGCGTACATAAACTCGATATCCATCAAGTAGTAGACTCAAAGGATATTACCAAATTATGTTTTAAAACGACACAAACCGGTATACACGGAAGTCCATCAAAACTAGGCATTAAAAAACACTGTGACCCATTCTCTTTTCCCGGTTATAATATAACCAATTTTCTATGTAAAAGTAAATTCGCTAGTCGGAAGGCGATGTTCCGTACTTCATGTACGTCACGCAACTTTGCGAACGACTAATAACAGAACATAATCAATAGATGCTTCCGTACATTTATCTATCAATCATTTAATTATACGAAAGTTAACTGTAGGTTATGAAGGTTTTTTTAGGCAGTCAGACCATGACAGTTTTTATGACTCTTTAAATCATGCTGTGCGATTCAATAGCTTTAAAATTCGATTTTACATAAGAAAAAAGTACCGGCTTGATATGAAGAAAACTCACCGTAGAATTCCACTGCCAGGAGCTGGTCCCGGGACGTAATAACAGTTCTGGTGCTTCACTGTCACTTGTATGATGGAAAAAAGGCACAGTTTTCACAATTTGAGCAATAGTTTTAAGGTTTTTGATTTATTTTCTTGGTGGACGTTGCGCGGGCGCGTCTGAGAGCGTCGCGCGAAGAACAGTGGCGCTCTCGCCATTTTGGCGGCGATTTGCGTAAACTTCTCGACCAGGACATAGTCAGAAGCTAGGCTCGTTTGGCGGGAATTTGGTTCGTTTTCAAATCAAGCCTTGTAAATGTATATAAACCCAACATTTCCCCCCACCGAAATCCGATAGGATTTCCCAGTTACGATACCAGGACAAATGGAAATTGAGTTAGTTGAATGTTGAGTTATGTAGTTGAATCTAGTTGAAAAATTATTATCTATAAATGTGAGCAAGTTAGTGGACTGTAAGTATTATATGAAAAAAATAAGATAAATAAATGTGAAGTTATATATAAATAAATAGACTATTTACATATGACTCTAAAATGTATTTGAATAAGTACTATTCTGAGTCCCGGTCCAAGGGGAGCGGACTTACTTTTGATACAGGACGAGTGAACTCGTGGTTATTTGCAGTTCGTACACTTATGACTCGTACCACACCGTCCGGACCGTTGTGCAATTTTGAAATACGCCCTAAAACCCATTGTAAAGTAGGTGCATCTGAATTTAGGAGCACAAGATCCCCAACTTCAAAGTTACGACAGTTGGCAAACCACTTATGACGTTGTTGCAAAGTGTGCAAGTAATCTTGCTTCCAAAGTTTCCAAAATTGTTGTGACATTTGTTGGACGGCCTGCCATCGGTTCAGTCTAGAACTGGAAATATCTGTTAAGTTATATTCAGGTACTGATAAAAGTTCCCTACCTATGAGGAAGTGTGATGGAGTTAGAACCTCAAACTCGTTAGGATCGCTGGATAAAGCACAGAGGGGCCTTGAATTAAGAACAGCTTCAACACGAGAAAAAAGTGTACCGAGTTCCTCAAAAGACAAAGATCTTGTACCAGTGGAACGTTTTAGGTGTAGTTTCGCAGACTTTATAACAGCCTCATAGATTCCACCGAAGTTACTGCCGGCTGGTGGATTATGTCTCCATTTTACACCACGTAAAATCAGGCCGCCGGACAGACTATCAGCCTCACTGTTTAGAAAGTCTGCAACTTCCTTCAGCTGTTTACCAGCTGAGACAAAATTAGTGCCATTGTCAGACACAATAGAATTGCATAGACCTCTTCTTGCGGTAAAACGGTCGAAACATGCCAGAAAACACTCTGTACTTAGAGAAGACAAGACTTCTAAATGTACAGCTCGTGTGGCACAACACACGAAGACGCACAAATATGATTTGGATACGTGAGCATTTCTACGAGTTGACTCTTTTGTAAGAAAAGGTCCACCGATGTCTACACCAACAGTGTGAAAAACGTGCACATCTTGAGAGCGAAACTTAGGCAGCTCACCCATTATAGGTTGTCGATTTGTAGGAGACGCCCTAAAGCAAGATATACATTTTATTGTACGTGAACGGATTGCACTGCGCGCTGAAATTATCCAATATTTTTGATTGATTAAGCTTTGAAGAGTGCGTGGACCTACATGTAAGTTGAGCTTATGGAAGTGGTCAATCAAAATATTAGTGAAGTTAGATTTCTTTGGCAGAAGCAACGGATGTTTTTTATTGTAGGTTAAATTCGATTGAGAAAGTCGACCCCCCACCCTGAGGAAATAGTGGGAGTCTATGAAAGGGTTGAGTTTTCTCAAGGATTGACTGCAGCTACCATCCTTTGTTAACGCTACTATGTCGGTTGAAAAGTGATGTTTTTGAACAGATTTGACTAACACATCATGAGCTTTTCTGGTGTCAGCGACCGAAACCGACCTACGCTCGTGAGCAGCTGATCTGCAATTATGGATGAACTGAAAACATCGAGCAACAATATGGAGCAGTTTAGTAAAACTAGAATACTTTTCAGTGAGACCGTAAAGTTGCTCAGATGAAACGGCTTCAGAAGCAGCGAGTACCGTTTTGCTATTTTTAAGTTCAAGAGGAGTGCAGTCCCGAAACTCGTCCATGGTTTTTACTGGCCATTCTGATGGTTCTTGATTAAGCCAATCAGGCCCGTTCAGCCATTCATGCGTTGCTAGCAACGCAGACGGTAATGCGCCTCGGGAACATATATCAGCTGGGTTGGACACACCACTAACATGATACCAGCATTTACTGGGCACACTGTCATTTATTTTGGATACTCTAGTAGACACAAATGTTTTTAGTGTGTGACTGGGGGTGTTCAGCCAAGCCAGCACGACGGATGAATCCGTGAAGAGCAAAGTTTCATCAACTACAAGACGATTGCGTAAAATAGATAGGACATATTTAACAAGTTTTGCTAGCAAATGTGCAGCCATGAGTTCAAGACGGGGAATGGTGACAGTTTTTAATGGCGCGACCTTAGATTTAGCGATGATTAAACTGACTTTTATCTCACCATCCGCGTTTTTAGATCGAAGATAAACAACCGCAGCATAGCCAAGAGTTGAGGCGTCACAGAAACCTAGAATCTGACAGTAGGTATGGCGCACTACCTTGACATGCCGGTCATGTTTTATATTTGACAAGAGTGGAAGTTCATTGACATATGCCCTCCACTGCGCTTCAAGGTCCGCTGGCAAGGGTTGATCCCAGTCTAGCTGACGTGCCCAAAGCTCTTGCATGAAGCATTTTGCAAAAAAGATACACGGAGCCACAAAACCGAGCGGATCAAATTGTCTACCTATTTGCGACAGAACCGTGCGTTTTGAGCTCACGGGATTAGATGGAGTAGTAGTGAAAGAAAACGCATCACAACCTGGTAACCACTGAAGACCAAGAACTTTAATAGATAAGTTGGAATCATCGTCGAATGCAACTGGTGTTTCGCGATGAGTCTCATCCAAATGATCGACTACCTGTGGGCAGTTGCTGGACCATTTACGAAGGACGAAGCCCCCAGCTTTTAATAACGCTATCAGCTCATGCTGAAGCTGCAGCGCTTCCTCTACGGTAGGTACCGACCACAGCAGGTCATCCATGAAAAATGCAGTTTTCAAAATGGGCGCTGCTTTCGGGAACTTGTTGCCTTCGTCGTCCGCTAAAGTGTGCAAAACCTTAATTGCCAAGTATGGGCAACTAGCCACACCGTACGTCAATGTATTCAATGCGAACTTTTGTATCGGCTGGTCCAATGAGTAACGCCACAGAATATGTTGATAAGGTCGTTGAACCTCATCTAAAAGAACCATTCGGTACATTTTGCAAACGTCCGCTGAAAGGCAAATTTCATGAAGGCGGAAGTTAATCAATAATTGATTTATATCAGCTTGAAGTTTTGGACCCGGTAGCACTAAAGAGTTGAGTGACATATTGTTTGAAGACTTACCAGAAGCGTCAAATACAACACGGTGAGACGTGGTAGTGCTTGTTGGTTTGATAATACAGAAATGCGGGATGATATATTTCGAATCCACGTTCTGGACATCACCAAGACAAGTCATATGACCCAGGTCTTCGTACTCACGCATGAATTTATGATATTGCATCTTTAGCTCTGGTTCCCGCTCTAATTTTGACTCTAAGTTGAGAAGTCGACGAGTTGCCATTTGACTCGAGTCGCCGAGTTCAACAGATGGTTTAAAGGGATATTTAACTATATATCTACCCGTGGCGTCACGACGATGATCTTTCGCAAATAAGCACTCGGCTAGGTCATCGTCTGGGCTACGACGTGGTACCTCAGACTGTACACTTTCAACCTCCCAGAACGAGTTCATTATTTGGTCGAGATTCATCGAGAAGCCACAAAACTGACCTTTCCGACTTGTGTCAGTACCCGCTACTGGTGCTGTGGCCTGCGCGGTGTGACCTAGTTCAGTCTGACCCAAAATGACGTACCCGAACACTGAGCTCATTGCCACAGGTAGACCATGTTCGCGTGGTAGTATTTTTTCGTCATCATAAATATACGGGAACAGATCACCTGCGATCAGTAAGTCGACGGACGCGGGCTTATAGTAAGCAGGGTCGGCTAACATCAGATGTTGAAACTCAACAATTACTTTGTCAGAAAGAGGTATTGTAGGTAAATTACCAGCTATGTTGGTAACTATGACCGCATCGGTTGATAAGACGGGACTAGCACAGTGCCGCGGTTTAATATTGCAAGTAGTTAAACCGAACTCTCGCACTGGATTACCACCTAGACCGATGGGTTCGAAGTTGCATTTGCGACGTGACAGCCCTAGACGTTTTGCACAGTCTTGAGTTATGTAGCTCGACATAGCGCCGCTATCAATTATAGCACGTACGGTTTGATACTGGCCCCAACAATCTGCGACGTGTATAACAGCGGTGCCGAGCAAGACTGTCAAATTAGCCAAGCACGTCAATGCGATAGCACTAGAACTCGAATTTGCAACAGAATCTATGTGCAGTGTGTGGTGATGCTTTTTTTTGCAGATCGTACAAAGTACCTTAGACGGACAGTCGCTGACAGAATGATCACGCAAACAATTTTCACATAATTTTAATTGTTTGATCTTGTCAAGACGCTGTGGCGGCGTCAGGTCGGTGTACTCGTTGCATCGATAAATAGAATGCATCTTTTTACAATACAGACACTCCATGGATTTATTTGATTTTACAGGATGGTCTGCGTTGATAGCAGCTGACGACAATACTGGTCGCTGCGAAGTTGAATTATTAGATTTTAAACCAGAGGGCTGGTTGACCTTTGACTGACTTCGAGAATACGGTACACTTCTAGTAGTCGTGGAATTTGTCGTACTCTCTGACATCTCGAGAACGCGCACATGTTTTTCAATAAATGTTATCAATTCCTCGTATATAGGCAGTTCATCTTGTCCTAAATCACGCTCAAGTTCACGCCTAGTGACGGGGTCAAGATTACGCAAAGCAACATAGAATAACAGAAAACCCGACAAATCTTTGATATCCAACAGCTGGAGCGCTTTAATGTTTTCTTGAAATGTCTGTAAGAATCCATTAAGTCCAGAGACTGATTCAGTCACCAAAGGTTTGAAGCTAAATAACTTGTCGAGATAGGTAGTTGCTAACGCGCGCTTATTTTCATACCGTTTCACTAAAGCGCTCCAAACTATGTGATAATTATCCGATGTCACCGGCATAGATTTAACAATCGTCTGAGCGGACCCGCTAACAGCTGATAACAGATAATAAAATTTCTCAATATTCGCTATCTGTTTATTACTGTGAATCAAACTAGAAAACGTATCACGAAAGGTAGGCCAGTTCTCAATTTTACTGTCAAAAGGAAATAGCTCCAGTTTAGGTAATCTAGCTTTAACACAGCTGCCTTCAGATTTTTGTTCGACTGTAATTTTTGATGTTCCTATGTTCAAACTCTTTGAGACACCGCAAATGAAAAAATAAATTTCGTCAAAACTTTCAATCTCCCTGTATGAAGGAACATAGTTAGGTACGAACTTTTTCTTGAGGACCGTAATTTTCAATATACTTTTTTCGTACTTATCGCGCCAACTTGGTAATTCGCTAAAACGAGCGTTGAAATCACCTAGCAACTCAGGTCTGTCACGAACATTTTTGGAAATCTCAAACAAAGCTTGCAATCTCATAAAACACATTTCCTTAGCCGTAATATGCGGTTGTACCAACGTATCATACTCCTCATCAGAAGGATCAGATCCTTTCGCATCAGCTGTACGAGGCATTTTGTAACACGGTAACTAACTACGCACAAAGTGCAGCGCAATGGCGGCCGGCGGGACGGCTTTTACGTAAAAAATATGTGAAATTGAAAATCTGAACGATTGTATTTTGACTTAAAATTACTGTTGGAATAGGACACAGAACATATAAAAATGATTTTACAGTAGGTTTGAAACTTGTAACTTGTGTACTTATTGAGATATAACGAAATTTGTATACGAAAATTAACAAGCGCAACCTACCTACAAGGTTTCGATAAAACAAAATTGTTAAAGTTAAATTGTGAATTATACCAATAAATACGTGTAAATATATAGATATTTCGCTGTATTGATTTCGTAACTGGATAATCCGGCTCGAAGGACCAAAATGTGCGATTCAATAGCTTTAAAATTCGATTTTACATAAGAAAAAAGTACCGGCTTGATATGAAGAAAACTCACCGTAGAATTCCACTGCCAGGAGCTGGTCCCGGGACGTAATAACAGTTCTGGTGCTTCACTGTCACTTGTATGATGGAAAAAAGGCACAGTTTTCACAATTTGAGCAATAGTTTTAAGGTTTTTGATTTATTTTCTTGGTGGACGTTGCGCGGGCGCGTCTGAGAGCGTCGCGCGAAGAACAGTGGCGCTCTCGCCATTTTGGCGGCGATTTGCGTAAACTTCTCGACCAGGACATAGTCAGAAGCTAGGCTCGTTTGGCGGGAATTTGGTTCGTTTTCAAATCAAGCCTTGTAAATGTATATAAACCCAACACATGCTTTGTTGGCCAGTTTTTGCTGACAAAAAATGTCCCTCCCTGACTGATACATGATAATATTGCATAGTAATTGTTGTTCAAAACATTTTTATGGACGACCTCCCTTTTTGCCGATGCAAAAAAAATGGGATTTTTTTTATCGCAACTTGTCATGACAATATTGCGTGACGAACTAAATAACGATACCTGCATTTACACGGAAGATTGAAGATAATAAGTTTAGTGTGTATATTTGTGACCAATAAAAATCAACGTCTGTAGATTTTATTTCATATATTGCCGAAACTTTTGCCAAACCTCATTGAAGTCGACTACGACTCCAGCTTGTGTGTGTGTGCTTATGTGTGACTTATCCATATTTAGTACAATAAATCATTATTAAATATTATACTTCGAAACTTCTTTAAAAAAATTTAATGCAGATTTCTTCAAGTGCTATTAATCTGTTATCCTATCTGTAGACTTGCTATCTTAGTGCAGCAAGAGCAATCTGTGTAGCAATTAATGATTACACGTCAAAATTAAAGAACACAAAACCAGTTATTATTACACATGTTATTATGTCTTTAATATCTTTTTCAGACTATTAATTAGTGCTTATTTCCTTATCTAAGACATTCGAAGTTCTAGGTAAATACCACTGGTAACACACACAATCCATAATTCTATAATCTATTGTTATGCATAATTTCCATAATCTTGATTACATTTATGCAAATTATGCACTTAATGGACTGAATGTTGCGTCTACGCATCGCGATGGAGTTTTAGGATTTAACACTACGAAATATAGTAAACGAATAAGTAACAAATTATGCATAACAATAGATTATAGTAGATAAGTAAGCCAAACAAAAAAAAGCTTGAGTATTGTGTTAAATAATACTTTTAACTACTTCATTTGGTATTTGTTTGTATCTAATTTGAATATTTTTTATTCATAATTAGAATCGTATGTAGAATTTTAATTAAAAAAATTGGTTTAAATAAATTAAGTCCTTGACAAAAAAATGAGTACGTCCGCGTGGAGTTCTTTATTTCCATGATATTTCGCCAAAGTTGAGGAATTTCCCTCATACCCTTTAAAACTCTAATTCACCCTCTTAGAGAATTTCCAAATAACACTATTTTTAAATTAGTTTATTTCATTTCATTTACCCATGTACACAATTTTGTTCAATTTTCATCAAAATTGAAAATTCAATTTCCTTTGGGAAGTGATATTTCCCAAAAAGCTATCTTACACTCATTTATGACATTTTTGTGCAGAATTTCATTCAATTTCCTGCTTAATTGACGAACCGCTCATATAAACTTACACCCCCTAATTTACCCCTTAGGGGTAAGATTCCATAATGATATATATAGACATAGTCTTTAAGTTAGACTACCAGCTACACAAACCAAGCTGAAAACCGTTTAACAAGCAAACAGACAGACATACAGGCAAAAATGCCCAACAAATATGTTTTGGCTTTTACCGTTGTTAAAAAGTCCACTAGTATTAATTTTCTTAAACATCTTCAATGTTCGGACATGGCTAATTTTAATTTTATTATAAAAATATTAATATGACATATTTATAGATAAAATAATATTTGTGACGAATGGATTAAATTACCAACCGATCAGATCATAATAAAATAATGTTATAGAAAAAAAAGAAAGTTACGAATCATTTATTCTGGCTTAAGAAAAAAAACAAAAGCGTCTAAAACTACATTCTTTCAAAATATTATTCAGTATGCCAAAAATGGTACGCATCTCAGCACAATATCCTAATTTCAGATGCTCCCAATATAAGTATATAGGTAATCAGCAACTCTCATTATTATTATGCAAAAAGTAACTTAAATAAAGTGTAACTTAACCATGTTTAAAAATAAAATACAGGATTTCGGGATCGCCATTAATTTAATCAAAGGTCACCATTGACGTCAATGAATACATTCCATAAAATTAGATACAATAAAACTGGATTTTTATTTAAATATCGTAACTTATTGAGGTTTAATTTTCTGTTTTTAGAAAAACATAAAGATGCGTGTTGTATGGGGTTTATGGTTAAAGATTTCATACTAGATTAAAAGAAATAAATATCTGCTGTAAATAGTTATAAATCGAATATTAGACGTCGCGTCGTTTACAGAGCCAAAAAGTAAATGAATCGCTAATTGTCACTACCAGCAGCTATAAAAAGCAGAAAAGATAAATTCAATGTAACGGACTGATGATTTGACGGACGGGATGGCGGAGTGGGTAGTGTACCTGCCTGCGACGCTGAGGTCGTGGGTTCGATTCCCACTTAAGACAAATCTTTGTGTGCATGAACATTGGGGTTTGTCTTAGTCTGGATGTTTCCATGTATAATATGTATGTATTTACAAAAGAAAATTATATATGTATTAGTATCAGTTATTCTAGTACCCATAGTACAAGCTTTGCTTAGTTTGGGACTAGATGGCGTTGTGTGTAAGGTGTGAGATATTTTTTTAAAAAATAACAGGTGAAATGTGGGTGTTGTACACCCTTCTGGGTAATATAGGCTTGTGGTGCTATGTTATGTTATGAATTAAGAGTAGGTGAAGTAGATTTCAGTGATTTAATTACATTGATTGAAATTGGCAGTTTATTTTTTTGCAAGAACGCAAAAGACTATGCGATCCTAAAATGTAAGGAGACAACTGACATTATCATCTACTAGGTAAAATTAAAAAAACAAGTAGGAAGTAGGTAGTTGTATACAGATATTAACGTCAAACCACTGTTTTGATCTAATCAAACACAGTGGTTAGTCCAATGATATGCTAACCGCAGGACGATACAGCGTGGGACAGATATCCTGCATGACATAACTGCACTGATTGTCGGTTCGGTCGGTTGTAACTGGTATTACCTAGTATTCTAGATAGCGTTACTAAATTTCATGTTTTTTTATGTTGAAGTGGGATGTGCATCGATCTTCCAAATGAGTTATCTAACTCTCGCTTCAAAGGTCACGGTTTCAAATCCTGCATTAACTTCAAAAATTGTTTGAACTGCTCTTAGCGTTTTATTGTTAAGTATACATAAAACCTTTTTTTTAAATAATATAAGGAATGCAGTATTTCAAACTGCAAAAAGGTTTTTTAATCGGTAATATAAAAAAAACTCTGCATGAATTTTAACAGCGCCTGTAAGCCAAGGTAACAATCTTCATTCAATTATTAGGGATGTGAAAACTCTCGACTCCCAACGATTACTTTTATGATCACTGGAATACACATGCATATGTAATGTATACACAATACACACACATGCATGCAGGTGCAGACTTTATGATGTTAATAAAATTTCTACCTCAAAAGAGTCTTAAGTCTTTATACAATTAGAGATAAAAGTGGTAGCTTTCTTTTATCACGTAAACCAACGAATGCACTACTTAAATTATAAATTACTTATATTTTTAACCGACGAAAAAAATGGAGGCGGTTCTCAAGTCTTTATATTCTCAAAGTGTATATATATATTTTTTTATCTTTTATGTTCGTTTCAAAGATAAAGTTAGGTACTTCACTTAAAACTATAAAATAAAATTACTAAAATGCAAAAACTAAGTAAACATTTTAAGTCTTGGGTATTAAACTAAGTTATATAAACTATAAAATATTATATTTCACTAAACTTTAAACTATAAATGTTACTTTTTCGACGGTTTATTTTTTTGTTATAATATTTTTTTAATCATATTATTATACTAGTATGAAACGTTGGAATTACAAACTATAAACGTTATGTTTAATAAATGATATTGATATTTTTATGAATATTTGTTTATTATAGGATTGTATTTTGGTACACATTCGCTAATAGCAGACTACAGCCACTTCGTGGCCAAACTGTGGGAATAATTAGTACTGCACTAAACTGTTCTGGCAAGTTGGAAAGGTGTGTGTTTTACCGCCTATACAATGGACGAAGTTATGACAGATAAAGCATTGTTTTATATGCCCACGGTCACTATTTATTTTCGCATCTCTATTTGACAGTGAATACAATGGAACTTATCTGCCGGTGCGTTGAAATGAAACAGCCTGCCTCGAGTCGTTATCTTTTTTAAAGTACTGGATTGGCTTTCCTAAGGAATGTAATCCTACATTTTACGAAATCAGGTACATTTGTCTAGCTACAGCCTAAATTACCAATATCCACGTGTTGTCTACGTTTTATTTATTTTATAGTTAATTAAAACGGTTCAGATCATTTACATTAATTAACATAGAATCACCTAATCGACTTAAATTACAAAACATGATCAATAAATTATTTTTTTTATTTCCTGTGCTTTTTCGATGCCTAGTACTATTTTTAAGTCATCGGCGTATAAGTTATTTTGCCGACTTGACTACTGCGACAAGGTCGTTTATCATAACCAGGAATAACAATGGGTCCAGTACCGATCCCTGAGTCACACCTGAATTGGTTTTATATGTTTATGGGTAGAAGCACCCGTTCCGTACAACAGCATACGCTCTCTCAAATAATCAGCAAAGAATTTGAAAAAGCCTCGCGTGAGGCTTTTAGGACTTAGGCTTACAGACTAATAACAAAATGTGAATATACATAAATTTGAGAAAAGATTTATTTTGAAAATTCATTACAATAAATATGACAATGACTTAATAATCAAGTTTAAAATCAAAACTATTTAGCATTTTCGCATGACATGCCTGAATTATATGCAGATGTAATCTAATGATCTTCACCAATCTTTTACAATGTTATTGTATTTAAATTGGCGAAGAGTAATAACCAGTAAATTGTTTATAGTCGTCATCATTGACGGAAATAGCTCTCGTTTTTGCGGAAATATCTCTAAAATCAAAAGCAGTTACTATGCTATTATTATGCCACGTCTCGAAGCGTGGTGTGGCAACACTTGTTGTGCATTTTAAATTAAGAATGGTACTAAATTGAGTTATTACTTTTTATAAAGTTTGTTTAGAATTGATCGCTTCCTAGCCATTTGAAAGAGCTGAACGTGGACTCGGGCCTAGCTTGTACCTGAGTATAATTTTCAAAGCTCTTAGTTTCGATTCCCCGGGTCGGGCAAAAGTACTATGTGAGATTTTTCCGTTAGGAAACTCTCGATAGCAGCACGGAGTTATTTTTGTGCCCGGTGGATGGCGATAGGCTCACCCCCTATCACATGGGACCTAAATATAACAAGTAAAATATGAGTTTTATACATCTCTGCCACACACACCTAGGGAATATACGCATGATGTTATGTTATGTAAATAATTTTTAAATAGTATTTTGATGATAAATTTATACTTTTCAATGATGTTCTCAAACAAATATTACATGTAGGTATAGTGTTCTCAAATGTACATATTCAAGATATAAAGATGATGAAGATAAATATAGTCATGTAGGTAGTTTACATTATGATAAGTGTCTGCCAGCCATAAACGCCTAATGAAAGAAAAATATACGCTGCGAAATTCAACACCAATATTATAAATGACTCTTCTATTATGAAACTGTAATGAAGTGACTATTAATTTCACGCTTAAATAAATTAAACACTAAGTTCCGAGATGGCATAAAAGCTGTACGGCCAGGTGTATAACAAGTAGTATGTTCGTTACTCTGTGGTATGGTGGCCATCATGCGTCAGCGTCAGCGTCGCGTACCCGGGCTGGGTACGCGACGCTGACGCTCCGTGGACACAGTTTCATAGTTTTATACGAAAGCTGCACGAAGGCGTACACCAAGCGTAAACCATAATTACGAATACAGTACGCGCGTCGTAAGCTGCTATGGACAGTGGGTCATATTATCTCAAAGTAACAAACATTAAACGTCATCAGCAGGAAGGTAATGAATAATTAAACCCAGCAAAAACCTTAATCAAATTGTACCAAACATAATGATAAAATTTTGGTTTTATAATACTTGAGCTCGCCGCGCCGAAAGTGATGCGCAGATGTTGAAAATATTTCATGAGCAATGCACGTAAGAAAATTTTAAGTTTTTGTTTTGTATATAAAAGTTGTCATGAATGTTACGAAAAATAATATGTACATGTTTAAAAAATGTCCTGAGATGAAAGCCTGAGATCTATAAAGATTTATATAGATTGATCATAAGAGCATATAATTTACACTCAAATAATTTTTAAAAAAAACAATTAAATTTATATAACATATACGGCAGTTCAGCCGATTCAGTAGGAAGTACGGTCAGTAAGCAAGCACTAAATGCATGGAATATGCTCTATCCGCAGCAATACGATCTAGGTAACCTATAACATCTGTGGTTTTTTAGCAACGCATTAAGATGTATTTTTTTTAAGATGGCTTTTGTAAATGTTAATAAATAAAAAAAAAAGAAGAAACAACTAACAAAACTTTGTTAAAGTATCAAGTACTTAACAAAAACAAGAACTTTATGCAACGCTCCAGGCGGCAAATATTGCCAACAGACCCAATACAATTGACCTTTACTTTTATATAAAATAGTACTCGGATCTCAGAACATTATTTCCTGATATACCATGACCAACCATGGACACCATTATACCAATGTATTTCATGCTGTGCTATGGCTATTAGAGATATTCATCAAAAATAACTGGCATTCGGCCCTAGTACGTGACCCACCAAAATTATTTGACCTTTATGGGCTTTATGGGAACCTTCCAACGGTCCCCAACGTAACTTTTTCCACGCTTGTTCTTGTCAAAATTGCACCAATCAAATCCAAACACCACGGAACGATTTCAAATTTCGAATTATTTAATGGTAAGTCACGCTGTCACGCACGTTTGCGTCATGCTCATGGCGCATGGTGGGATGTCACCGACCATTTGCGTGGGTTAATGCTCTTTTTTTTTCTTAACAATGTTCTCGCCAGCCAGATTCGTATCTGGAGCATTTGATTGAACCCTTTTTTATTTATTTCGCAATGTTCGACTAAAACCTACTTGATAGAGTGATTTAAAAATAGAATACTGTTTCTTAGGTCTTTCTTGCTTTTTTTGAGCGTCTACGTGTTGCCTTTTTTGTCTGAACATAAATCAGATTATTATTGTTGTTAAAATTTAGTTCTTAGATATATTTCTTAACATAGAATGTAATTTTAGAATGAAACGTGTTTTGGCTTTTGTTTTTCTTAAAAACGCAACAAATTCAAAAAGATCAATAAACATCTGAAAACTAACAACATAATTACTTATTATGTTTGAAGACGACGTATAAATTAACCGTCGTAGTTTTCAGTGTAGGCATTTAGTCCTTGTTTGATGATAAGTACCAAAAGATTATCACGAAATAGTAAAGGAGTCCTAAGCAAATTTACATGTGCTAGATTCGTAGATATCTGCGTACATAAGCGTACGCGCTAAGTCTAATACATAGGTATTATGATAATGCAAGCTGCTAAACCTTCACCAATGAGTGTAACAACAATTTAATCTATGTGCCTCCTTCTCCTTGGACTAGTTAATTCGCACTGGAAAGAAACTGCGCTGTTTACTCCGCTTTTAGATAATCGAGGAGAAATTACGTATCAAATTAGTTACGTGCGAATGGCATATAAATATTCATACATATCGTCAAGTTCCTCAAAGCAAATTGTCAGCAAAAACATGCTACACACTTCCCTGCTTCCTTTACTTGTTACTTTACATTTCCCACCATTCAATATTTCCGTACTTTTCTTTTTAATTTTACACACTTCTTTGACGTCACGCTTTGACATCTGTCAAATTTGGAATTCGAATGGCGCGAGCATTGGTTGTTATCAATATTTGTTTAGTATTGGCTGTTATAAGTTCTCATTTGCAATTCAAATAAATCTGTGAATATCATTTGAATTTGAACAGGAAAAAATATTTAATGTGACGGCGAAACAACTAACATGTGTTTAACTTTAACAATGTCGAAAATGCTTGACGCACATATTATATTTACTTTTTCTTCTATTGTTTCAGATTTAAACATACCAACAACCGTGTCAGTCGACATGGAACAGCAAATCTCACAACTCGCAAACAATAGTCACGGAAACTGGTATTGCAACGGGAATGAAAAAATATAAATCAGAGCAGCGATCAAATGTTACAAAGAAAATTATCCGATAAAGGGTCAAGCAGTTACCTGCGAGTCGGCGACGCACTCGTACCGTTAACACTGCACACACACTTCAACAGCACTTTAAAAAACAATCAGCGGAGCAAGATCACGACCGTCGAGCATCGGTTGCGCAGAGCGACTACCACGGTACCAGCAAACAGCAACATTCGCAAAGTGAGTTGCTCAGATAAGTGAATCTAGATAATGCAGTAAGGTAAAAGCGAGTAAAGGCAAGCGTACACGAGTTCACTGACGTTGATGGAACGTATAAATATTGAACGAGGCGTGTCGACGATCTAAAGCTCGCATAATTTCTGGGTCATCTCACTTTGTTTGCTACAATTAATCGTACTCAAGCCGCGGTTTAAGAAAAAAAAATCGAAAAAGAAGCCGCTGGTATTCGAATTTAGAAAGTAATTAACGGATGTTTGAGTTTGAACAATGCTTCATCTGCCTCTGGAAAAGTTTTTGTACGTTGTAACTGATTCGGCATTTGTTTACAAATACAGTTACATCGGCTTCCATAACGCTTGTTAGAATCATTTTCCTGTTACTAACTTATAACTTTTTTCGTACGTATTGTGTTTGTCTATTTCAATTTGATCATACTCAATAAACTAATATTATTTTGCAAATCTAACATGTTTAAAATAACTCGTAAGGAAAGTACGAAAAAATTATAATATGATAATTTATTTTTATTATGATAATCGACTATGGTGATGTGTGCTATTATGACCTGAATGCAGACCATCTTAACAAATATGACCGACTTCTTAATAACTGCATTCGATTCATATTCAACCTTCGTAAATATGACCATATATCTGCTTTTCGTTCCCAAATTAAATGGTTACCAATTCGCCAACGCCGTCGTTTGCGTGCCCTTACAACTCTGTACTCCTATTTGAACTCCCCTTCTCCCCCTTCCTATCTTCTTCCATATTTTCAATATCTTTACTCTAACCATGACAGAAATCTCCGCTCTACTAATAATCTTCTACTTCTCTGTCCCTCGCATACCTCTGGTCTTGTAAACTCTTCCTTCTACGTTCAATCTGTCCTCCTCTGGAACGCACTTCCGCTCGAAACCAGGATGGCGACATCACGCTATTCATTCAAGATGAAGATTTGTGCTCTCTTATTTGATGAATTGGCGGAATCATCTCATCATTAGTGTATGTATGTATGTATGTATTTGTATATATTATGTATATTTTGTATTTTGCTTATATATATTTTTTATAATAATAATTATGTAAGTATTAGTATAATATATATTAATGTATTTTAAATAGCTATTAATTTATTACCTAAGTGTCTGCCTCACACGTGTTTAAAACTGCACCTACTATCTACATCTCTGCATCACCCAAAGGTTGACTGGTAGAGAATACTTTTAGTATTAAGTCCGCCTTTGTACATTTAAGTGCATAAAGTTTAAATAAATAAATAAATAGGTCACAGCTCAGAATCCTATTTATTTGGTTTTGTGATTTTAATGATACAAAATTTAAATTATTTCAATACAATTTTACATTACAGGCAAATGCTCGTCTGTGTAACACGAAATGCTCAAAATCAATCTTTCTGGTTTGTCTGGGAGCGCCTTCACAGTCACTGGATAAAATAAAATATATATTGAACGAGACGGACAGCTGTCAAATCGTAAGTAGATTGTTCAATTCCAGGGTGCTAACGTCCGTACGAGAGCGATACCTGGCACCCCGGTTATATCACGTTGACGGAACACACTGGGTTTTAGTCCGTGCAACTCGGACATAACCAGCGACTCTGCCCGGGTCAATGGAAAGCGTTAAGCATTTCCCAGTTAAAAAAAAATTGGTTGTTCTGCAGCAGACAGCAGTCAACGCCAGAATTGGCTTCAATCGATGACTGGTCCTTCATCTGTAAAAAATTAGGTACAACATAGTAATAAAACAATCATGTCTCTTTCTAGGAACTCGGAGTTATATTTTTTTATGCGACGTAATTATAAAACCGTGTCAGCGTGTCGTTATGATAAAAAAATGGTCAACGATGAGTATCTAGCTTAATAAGTTTTAATGGATAATTATAACCAACATCACAGCTAGGCAGAAAGTACTTTTATGTTACTATCACAGCCCTTCCCTCCCAGTTCTGCATACCTTAAGCGCCTACCTAACATGTCAAAAGGGGTTCATAAGAGGTGAGGGAGAAGCGGGAAGGGTATATTTGGCCAACTCGAAGCGAACGCGTAGTATTCATTAACAAATCCATGTAAACTTAAAAGCACTCTTACCCTCGCTAGAAAATCTAAAGGGCCGATAGCGGAAAAGTCGCGAACTAAAAGAGACAATATAATTTTGCAAGTCAAGTCCATACGCACGCAAACACGATGATACGCTTAATAATACTTGCCCCCTTTGTACGTTATTGCGGTGGGGTAAAATAACACTATTTGTATCTAATAATCCAGTATTTTCCAAATCGTAACCGCCAAAACTAAAATGGAAAATTTGTTGAAAATTCAAAGAGACCAAAACTTGAACAATCCATGACACCAAATAAACGGATACAAACTAGGTATAAATATGTAAGTATCATAAAATACGCAATTTTAACCACTTGCCGCTATTTTGAAGATGATATTTTTTTTTAAACTACCTTTAATGACTTGAAGAAAATTATAGCCTTGCTATGCCTTTTTGTATTTTAAATAATATTAAAGTTGAAAAATTAAGAATCCAGCATGACTCGATCGAACCTATGACGCTGGCACAAAAAGAGTTAATAAATTTCGAGTCTAGCAGCAAACGAATCCATGGTTAAATTGGCGTAGCACCTGGGACGTTTACCCAGGGGATGCAGGTTCATGTCCAGTTGGATTCTTAATTTTTGCAACTTTGATATTATATAAAATACATTCAATGACTTTGAGTATTTCAGAGAAGTACAAAACCCATCGTATAACCACAAAATGTAATGACTAAATATCGTAAGCATCACAGACAAGTTGTTAGGCATACACCGATCAGTCGCAAGCATTGAGGCACCGACAACTGACGTCAAAAGCGACCTTATGACGAACGTGGGCTGTATTGCCCTGCATGCTTTGCCCTATTGCGTTGTGAACTACGCGAAGTACAAGTAGGTAGGTACTGGCATTCTCTGAATGGAAATTTTTGTGACTAGATGTAGAAATAGAACCACGAACGGAACAATAGCTTGTTTACGGCTGAAATAGTCAGTACAGCACAATACAATTCGTAGATCTGTACTGTAGAAGTTACTGTTGGTAGAGCTCTTGTGAATGAGCTCGAGGGCGGCAGCACCACCGTCTCACCTTTAACCTGCCGCCAAATAGTAGTGCTTCCATTACTGTGTTCCGGTTTGGTGGTGAGATCAGGCCCTGAAATTACTGGCACATGAGGCATACCACCGTAGTCCTCAGCTGCAGCGACGCATCTATAATCTGCTTTTGTGGATTGTTGATGTCCATGGGCTGTACTCCACTTACCATCAGGTGGACTACACGTTCGTTCGCTGTGGGCGTAGTATAAAAAAAAAAAAAAAAAAAAAAAGAAGTCTTGGCCGGTTTTTTACTGACCTCAGCCTGTAAAAAACTGGCCAAGTGGTAGTCGGACTAGCGCTCGAAGGGTGCCGTACCATTATCTAAAAAAACAGCAAAAAATATGTCTGTTGTATGGGTATTTATTTTATTTTAATTTCATTCACACACGTTCTCCAAATGCTGGTATTTATTTTGGCCAGAAGTTTAGCATTGCCATACAACGTGGCAATGCTGCCAGCATTTTGGGAACGTTGCCCACCGGTAGCGGTCTTTTAGACTAGGTTTGTACATAGTTTTAGATGTAGTCATTTATTTTTAGGTTAATAGGAATTTCGTTTTCTTTTTTTATTTTTTATTATTAATTGAATAAATAATTGTATAAAACAATAAAACTATTTCATTATTTATGTTTATAGTAAATACATAACTTAATATTTTGTGAATATTGCAAGCTTCTACCAGTTACCGTTATCAATATCGAGTTGGTACTAGCAAAATAACACGTTTGTTGTGTGGGAATCTTCCCCTTAAATATTGTTTGTAGATATATACAGCATTTGTGAAAATTCCAACTATCTAGCAATCATGGTATGTACACTGGGCCAATGAGTTAGGTATGCAGGGCAAAAACTTCTAAGTCAAAGTAAAGACTTACTACACCAGTAATGGATAAGTGAGTTACATATCTAAATAGTGGCTATATCACACTTATTAAATATGTAATTCACACATGCATATCTATTGCAGTAAGTTTTCACCATGGCGTAGAAGTTTTTGCCCTGCATACCTAATTGTTTGGCCCACTGTACATGAGATCAAGCAAAAACAAGCATTAAATTCACGTTTATTGTATGCCCCCTTTGATATTTATTTTAGTTTTTGTTGTAAAACTGTTGCCGCAACAATTTTACATCATTTGTGAAAATGTCAACTATCACGGTTCGAATGAGACACAGCCTTGTAATAGACGGTCAGACGGACAGCACAATCTCAGTAATAAATAGCAATAGCAATAGCACAGTATAAATATGTACAAAACAAACAGTACGGAAACTGCCTACAAACGTGCGAAACGGCACGCACACATAAACATGCACACCGACGAGACGCCTAAGCGATTGTCGCGGTGCTCTCAGTAGCGAGTGCCGCTTAGGGGTCTCGTCGGTGTGCATGTTTATGTGTGCGTGCCGTTTCACACGTTTGTAGGCAGTTTCCGTACTGTTTGTACATATTTATAATGTGGCAATAGCGTTTAAAACAGGTCTGCTGAATGAAGATTCCCAGCAAGTTAAAATTCTTGTCAAAAAGATAAAGGTTGATTGCTTGTATTCAAGAAAAACTTGCGAAACCTCTCGTATTTTGTTACAAGGAGAACTGCATAATTTTAGCCCAAAATGGAAGGATGCGTGAGATTGCATTGCTATATTTTTATTACGTGTCCATATTTAATTAATTTTATGTTGCAAACTGCTCTAAAGCTCTGGTTCATAATGGAGTGAGGAGGATATATGGCTGAATTTATGAATGTTTATTATAAATAATATTAAATGTCAAGCGGGTGTAAACCTGCTATGCATTACTCCATACAAAAGTATCCTTCTCATCTCTGCCTGGATAATATCTCTTGAGCAAACTGTTATTTTTAAAAATAGAGGTCAGCTGAAGCATGTCTCTGTTACTTATTTTGTTCCAAGAAATTAACACTAAAATTATAGAACAATTCAAAAGCCTTAAATAATTACATGTTTTTGCCGCTGTATTCAAAAGACTACCAGACAAATTTTAGAAGTTTTTAAGGTACAAAAATGTAACAGGGACCGAGTACTATTCTTCCTTTACACTTCGATGCCAATAACAATCAAATAAAATATCAGGGGTCAAACGGGTGCCCTGATTGGCCATGCTCGAGCACGGTGCCCGTCATTTGGTCGATTTGATGCAGCACATCCATCTACCTTCAAGTTTGATTTTATCTAAGTATACTCTTTTACGCCAAAACTGCTGGGCGATTTTTTTTAATAGGAACGCATCGTCAAAAATTACAAACTTCAGATTACAAATGGATTTTAAATATAAAAGCACATGGTAAGAAAAAAGTATATAAAATTGTCTTCGTGCCTACGACAGATTACGTCACAATTTTATATTTCAAAACAATAGGATCTAATGAAAATAAGCTTTCTCATCCACAGCTGCTCTTCTTACAATGATTACATGCACAGTACTATACATTTTCTAAGACAATGCTCTTACGTAAAAGTGGCGTTTGAATGTCTGCGCGTCAGCATCAATTACAATATTCTGTTACAAATTCTGAGCCACCATAGTATAAAATCAAAGATCATGGCGGTAGTGAAGTTGGCTGCAGATTGCTGTGCTGCACTGCATCGACCAATTAGCGAGCACTGCACTATAACGCGTGCGTGACCAATGACAGCAAGCGCGTGACCCGTCCCGTTCAAATCAAATCAAATCAAATCATTTATTTCCATGGGCCCCAAGGGGCGCTTGAACACGTCAAAACAGACATCAAAACACAAAAAATATAAAATTAAAATAAAACTTAGCTAACTAAATTATAATACTTATTGTAATAAAATGATTTGACACCAAAGCTTAGATTGATTTTAATTCAACTTAGAGAATTTAATTAAAATAAATCCAAGTACCAGCTCCGATGGGTATTGCATCATGAGAAGAGCTGGTGAGAAACTCATGTCTCACGTTACATTTATACCGCTTAGATCTTTGATTTTATCCATACCTAGATATGTTTATTAATAATAAAATTAAATTCTTTTATTTTTTCATACTCCCTACGCAAAAAATCTAAAGCAAAATATACTTTTTTTTAAGTAATAAATAATACCTACTTCTAATCAAATTGGTTCAAATTGGATCGAGTTACACCTTTGATGTATTTTCCAATAATTATAGAAATAGATAGATACCACGATTACGTTTCCTCGTTAAAATTTAGCTATCCATTTGACAGCTACGATGCCACAGGCAGACAGACATCGAAATCAAACTTATAATTCCCTTTTTTGGCGTCGCGGGTTAAAAATGTGTTGTAGTTTTTTTTTTTTTTATACTACGCCCACAGCGAACGAACGTGTAGTCCACCTGATGGTAAGTGGAGTGCCCATGGACATCAACAATCCACAAAAGCAGATTATAGATGCGTCGCTGCAGCTGAAGAATACGGTGTTATGCCTAATGTGCCAGTAACTTCAGGGCCTGATCTCACCACCATACCGGAACACAGTAATGGAAGAACTACTATTTGGCGGCAGGTTACAGGTGAGACGGTGGTGCTGCCGCCCTCGAGCTCATTCACAAGAGCTCTACCACCAGTAAAAGTTAAAAACAAGTGTAGTTAGTACAAATACGGTTAAATATCTCTGGTAGTAAGTCTGCGGTCTGCGCAGACGCCGGAACGGTTTCTTGACATCGAGTAAGGCACAGGAAGTAACGGTATTCAGCCACTTGTTACACTCGTGATTTAATTAAAACCTCTTCTCCGACTCGCATGGGAAAAAAGAAAAAAGTTGTTGCGGAGATCAATGTTTGTAAACGTAACGTTACATAACAACTGTACTTTTAAAAGGTCGGTCGGTTTGGATTTTCTACATAAGATAGAATGCCAGAAGCAATTGCACTATCCAACGGTCCCCATGACAAGGCCAAATGCACATATTCACTCACACAAACACACCCAGTCTCAGCTCCCGCTGTAAAGTTTAAGAAGATAATGTGTCTGTAAAACTAGTTGGAATTGTATGATTGTTATTACTAGGATCATAAATGTACACTGGTATGTAACTACTATTTTTACTTATATTAAATAAAGAAATTTTAAAAACAAACAAACAAACCCAGTCTCAGAACCAATCTTGGCGGATCACATAAAGATTTGTCCCATGTGGGGATCGAACCCAAAACCCCAGCGCAGTCGAAAGCGGCGAGGCGACCGCACAAATCACTACAGACAAAAAAGAAAGCTGTGACAATAAACCGGCCAACTATTCTTTAAAAACAAAATTAACGCCAGCATCTAACGAACGCACTTGTTTTTAACCGACTACAAAAAAGGAGGAGGTTCTCAATTTGTCTGTATCCTTTTTTTTTAAGTTTGTGACTTTTAACTGGGCGAAGCTTAAAACGATTTAAATGATTTGAAAGCTGGTGCTTCACGTGTTGTCTCATTTCAGTTTGGTCACAGATAAGATAATACTAGTAGTTTGGTTCAGTTTTGGCAATGATACCCATGAGAAAACCATATAAGTCTAAAATTATTGTAATTAAAGTCGGTTTTTATTTTGGAAAATTATTTAGGTAATGAATATATTCTGATCAATAATGACTCATTATCAATCACAGCCACAATGGTACACGCAGGCCGCAGATTGCCAACAGCTTCTTTAACCTGCCACCAAATAAAAAAACCGGCCAAGTGCGTGTCGGTCCACGCGCAGTAGGCTTCCGTAGCTAGTCGTAACAACATATTTCGACTTAAAAGGGATTTACTATCTGTATTAAACAAGTAACATCTTCATACAAGTCATTACTTTCAAAGGTTTTTGTAATTTGCACGAATTATTCTAAGTAACTGCATTTTACACTTTGGACCCCAATTACTCTAGAACTAATTAAGTTAAAGTAACCAGATAAATAGCGTCCTTCAGATAGGAAATGTTTGTAGTACACGAAACCAGCTAGCACGTATGACGAGATGTATGAATGTTAAGGAAGCGAAAGAAGTATGTAAGGAGCGAAGCACATGGCGTTCCATCGTCTCTGCCTACCCCCGTGGGATAAAGGCGTGATTTTATATATGTATTATGTATGTTTATTTATGTTTCAAGAATTTTGAACGAAATATTCTGAGTAACTGCATCTGACATTTCGGACCCCTATTCCTCTTGAACTAATGAAGTGAACTTATCCGCTATAGTTTTCCTTTAAAGTTCATTACATGTACTACCGACACAATTTTTTTCAGATTTTAGGATCCAGTAGTTTAGCTTTTAGAGGGGGGGGGACGCCCTACTCGAACAAAAATTTGCTCTTTAAAGTTAATTATCTCGCAAACGGATCCCTAAATCAAAAAACTGTCTTAGCAACCCCTAAACGTTTTTAAAAGGCCTATCTAACAATACCCCACACTATGGGGTAGGCGACAAAAAAAAAAACATCCCTACTTTACATGTAGGGGAGCTACCTGAAAAAAAAATATTTTTCCAAATTTTACTCTACGACTTTCTTTGTTTAGTTAACATACATGTTTATGCAAAATTTCAGTTTTCTAGCACCAACGGTTTCGTCGCTATGCCGTGGACAGACGGACAGACGGACATGGCGAAACTATAAGGGTTCCTTGTAGGTACTACGGAACCCTAACAATACGAACGTGCGTCGTTGTACCCGTTTTCAATAAATAGGAACATAATAAAGCATTTTATAAAATATTAAAGTTGAAAAATTAAGAATCCAGCAGGACTCGAACCTGCACCCCCTGGGTATACGCCCCAAGTCCTGCTGGATTCTTAATTTTTCAACTTTAATATTTTATAAATTACAAAAAGGCATAGCAAAGCTAAAATTTGCTTTAAAATATTACAAGTATAATAAAGTATGTTAACTAATTTTTATTTTTATGTGTAATTGAAAAACCTCTCGATATCAGAAACATATCATTTAAAGACTTACTTGCTTATTACTTAAACTGCCTGCGATAATAAAATTTTAAATTCACATTAGTAATAGACTCGCCCAAACGCTCGATAGTAAAGATTAGCGGCTTGTGATGTCACCAACCGTTACGTTGTATGCGAAGTTATTAACTTTGTTTGATAGCTATACATAATATTCCAAAAGTGGCAATAAATTGTGTGGGTTATTCAAAGATAAAATATTTTTTTAATTATTTCGTACTTTAAAAATGGAATTGCCTTGGAACTTTAAATGATCATAAAAAACTTATACATTTTTTGCATTTTGGTTTCTAATCAATATTTTTTATTTTTCACGATCTGTTAACAAGGCAATCAAATACGTGGCTCATTATTTTGAATATTCTATTAAGTATATTTACCTTCATCGTAATATCTACACGTTGTTTAATGTATTACAATCAAATATAATTCCTGATCAAATATTAAAAGTCAACGACTGAGTTGATTGTGTTGAAACAACAAACAATGCCTTTGAAATGGTAGTTAGATAACGTCAATCTTAATTTTCTATGCACGTGAGAAAACAGGAATATTTGTTGTAAATACGTATTTTGTCAAGTTACTGTCTTACTACAACTAAAATACCCAAATTTTAAATCTTGAGTTAACAGTAAAAGTTAAAACATCCAAAATCATAGTAATTTTCCAATTAGGTACATACTTACCAACCTAATGTAATGCACATAATTTCCTCTCAAATCACCTCACAAATAAATAAATAAAAGCTACGGCTTACAAACCATGGTCTCACAAATACACAAGTTTATATATTTATTATAATATAAACTTGTGTATATAACTGCATTGTAGACAAAGAGGAAGAGTGGTTGAGGAATACTTAATTTAGCTCAGACTACGGGGATTCCCTGCTTCAAATATACAGGAAAGGACCGCTTTTGATCTGGGGGTTTATTCTTTGTAGCGGTGTTATCTGCGGTTTTGAATCATTTAGACACTGGCGCCGAAGATTTAGGCACCGCTAAGTTTAATGTATCATCAGCATTTAATCACGATATAGGGACGTCTTAACACTAGAGGCCCATTATCACACGAAGTATAAAAAATAGAAGGTATGTGTCTAGGAAAGCAGGCTGCAATAAGGTGTGGGCATAGATGATTTTGAAAGGTGTGTGATTAACATTAGCATACTTTGACTGACTGAGTAGTGTTGGGTAGCTGCTGATGTGGAGTTTAGTTGGAGTTCAATTTTATTTATATTCTAATCTACTTTTAAATAATCTACGGATGTTTTTGCATACTACATATATCCACGTGTTATTATCTTTTTTGCTGCAAAGTTCCGTATCCAGGGTTGATGCAACTTAGCGACATTAATTGAGAAACCAGTTTCTAGACAATCTTTGTATTCATTTTCACCGGTTATATTTTTAATTATATACAACACGTATTTCATATAATTTGGACATTCCTTAAGACTATAAGGAATTGAATGGGAAACCGTTATGCCGTATTTTTTCGAAAAAAACTAGTGGAATGGATTTGGTTACATTCTGGTTTTCGGGTCTCTGATAAAGTAAAAATAAGGTTGTATAATACTATTATTTTATCTATATTCTATGACTGTTCTGTGTCACACTCACGGCCGAGACGCGACGGAAGATTTTTCTTTTACCGAGAATTCTATGCACGAGATGTTATCAGCGTCACGCATGCTTTTTCTCACATACAAACAAAAAGCACACCCTTTTACTTGGTGTGTATGATGCCTATCGCCAGTGGGTAGCAATTTTATTGTTTCTTCAAATGTTACCTGTATACATAGCTTTTTACCGCCTAAGTAAGAACTTTTTTTAAACAAAGGAAATATCTGCCCAAGTCTTGATGAAGTGGGACAGCACGACTTCTATATCTGCTTTTATTTTTATCCCCAAACGCTAAAGGAGGGGTGTTATATGTTTGTCTGTTTTGGATGCACAAGTGAGGACGTGACGAAAAAGAAAGTAGATACAAGTCAAAAGGAAGGAAGAGTTAACCAGTTGAATAATTGATTTGATTTATCTATTAACGAGCTCACGTTTAAAACCTAACGACACAGTTCCACTAAGACAAAATGCCTATCTTTTGACAATGTTTGCCACAAATATTTAGTGACGTACTGTTTGTAAATCTTGACCTACATAATTTCCTGAAAATATCATAAACCTTCAAAATGTTTCAGCTATGGCAACGCAACGTGATTTCTACCTTCAAATCGCTTGCCTGCGTATTTTATGTACCTACCTATCTTATGAGATAGCCCATTATTTACAATTTTATCTAAATCTAAATTAAACATCCCGTCGTTTGAGAGATTGACGTACTACGACGATCTCTCTCGTGTTGCCTTATTCTTTGTTTACATATTCGCAAAACAGATTAGTTTGTTATCAGCTAGTGACGATGATAATGATACGATAGCAAATGGATTAGCTAATTAAAATTAGGGACGTAGCCTCGATTTCACCAATTCCTAAAAGATTTTAGATAGTTTTATCTGTCAAAAAACTTCCAAATATGTTTATCATTGACTGTGAAACTGGTCCTAGAGTAGTATTATAAAGGTTGCCTGGTAGAAATTGCGTCAAGCGATAAGGCCGCCCTTTGCATAGGTATTGTTATTGTCTTTTAATAGTTGTCTTTAGTTTGTAATGGAATGGTATGCAAATGAAGTTTTATCTATCTATCTATTTTAATTGAGTATGGTTATTAACTATGAAAAAAATAATAGTTTAAAAAAACTAAAAAACACGCTTTTAAAGTACTTCTAACTAAAAAGTGAAAAATAATTCCTAATATAAGCTGAAAAAAGCGTGGGTTGCTCGATAGACGAAAAATATGGCACAGAGCGCCCCACGCTTCTTTCAGCTTATATTAGGAATTATTTTTCACTTTTTAGTTAGAAGTACTTTAAAAGCGTGTTTTTAAACTATTATTTATTTTCTACTTTTTAGTTTTTTTTTTTTTTTTTTTTTTTTTATATATTTTTAATTTTTTTTATCGAATTATTGCATTGTCATCGATCTTTGACAGGTGTGCAAAATTTGAATGAAATCTGTCCGTTTAAAGTGGGTCAAAATCGAGTCCAAAGGAGTCGGTTACATACAAACAAACATACAGGTGAAGCTAATATAAGCGTGTTAAAAAAAATATGTACGTCAGTAAACTAGATGTTATATTTTGGGTATTTCCCTGATCGTCTCTAGACCTAAAATGCAAACACATGGATGGAACAGTTTATTTTTTTTTACCACATTATATAGCGATCGGACGTATAGTCCACCTGATGGTAAGTGGAGTACAGCCCATGGACATCAACAATCCACAAAAGATTGTAGATGCGTCGCTCCATCTGAGGACTATAGTGTTACGCCTCATGTGCCAGTAATTTCTGGGCTCGATTCCAACTCCAAACCGGAATACTGTGCAAGCAATATTTGGCGGCAGATTATAGGTGAGACGGTGGTGCTGCCGCCCTCGAACTCGTTCACAAGAGGCACTACAACCATCTATCAGTTATATTATAATTTAAACGCGATCAATCAAGAACGATTTCATAGAAATCACATGTGGAATAAAACAGACTATAACGAGCCTTTAAACCACAAAACCACATGAAGTATTTTGAACGCAAACAATTTGTTGACGTCGAGACGGGTTGTGTGCTAACTACTAAAGATAAGGCACGTTATATCATAGGCAAATAATAATATTATTATTTAATTAAACATATACTAATAGAGCAATTCAACGTTCTGGAAAAAGCTGTGCTCTGTAAGTCGCAGTTGAAAGGGAGAATACCAGAGATCATACAAAAAAGATGCAAGCGCAGACGTGACGACACGCACGTTTAAGCGCGCATCTTTTCAATGAAAATATGTTTACATACGTCGAGCGTTGACGCTGATGCTTGCTTCCAACTGCAAGCTTTAGAGAAGCTATGCACGGAGTAATGAATTTATAAGAGACAGACATGATCTGCAATTTAGTAGTTTGTTGTCAGCCAAGCATTTTTGTTTTCACGGTCAGTTTGGAAACAAATAACTATATCTCTCCCAACTTACACACAACGCCATCTAGTCCCAAACTGAGCAGAGCTTGTACTATGGGTACTAGAATAACTGATACTAATACTTATATACTTTTCTTTTGTAAATACATACTTATTATACATAGAAACACCCAGACTAAGACAAACCCCCATGTTTATGCACACAAAGATTTGTCTTAAGCGGGAATCGAACCCGCGACCTGACCGTCGCAGGCAGGTATGTACACTACCCACTCCGCCAACCGGTCGTCTTTCCTTTCAAATAAAACTTAACTACGTTGGCCGCACTACTACTGACTCAGTAGTAGTGCGGCCAACGTAGGTAGTTAAGTTTTATTCTACTGAGCGGTATGTGAAAAATGAGATGGTGGTATAATATATATAAGGGTGACCCATAATACAAGGGTGACCCTTAATCAAACGGACATTGTTCGTCAATAAAATTTTAATTTTGTCACGGTTCTTATGTAAGAGGGTTTTATAGATTTCGAAAAAACCTCCTTATTGGGGAAATGGGGTTTTTTTATAGAGATTGGTACTGATTAGAGCTGCTAATAAAGAAAGAAAAAAAAATATTTCAGTAGTGTCAAGTGGCAAATAATTGCCCAATATTTGATTAAGGGTTACTATATATCATAAATATTAACCCTTAATCAAGTATTATATACCAAGGCACATAAATAATTTATGTGCCTTGGTAACAAATACAGAGTACTCGACCAAGACAGTGTCACAACCCGTCCGTGTAACTTTCCGTGCACAAAAAAAATCCATAGAGTTTTCCAGGTCAAGTTCTATAAGGTGGCAATCAAACATGAGATACATTCAAAAAAGAAAGATTTATTTACTATTATAGTAACAGTCTTAAGGTTAATTCTTAATATAATCCCTAATCCAACCCAAGGGCCACAGGGCAGAGCTTGGCAGTTCGCAAACACACGACCAAGTGTAAGAGAGCCATATCACGTGACAAACATCTCCAACCGCTGAGGCTAGCCCACTACGGACCGGAGGCCGTGGGGTTCCGCCACAGTTTACCAATGCACCGTCCATCGACGAGCGCAACACAGATATCACAATCTGGTTTCCACCAAACCCAGCATTGTATGAAGCACTTTTGTAACCAGTCGATTTCTGCGACATATTAAGCCTTTGCATCCAACCACTGCGGCCCGATGCACCCCAAAACTCAATTTACAATAACAATATCAATTCCAATCATTATTCATTCTTTTACTATTAACATTGAAACGGCAGCAAAAACAGAACAAGTTAATTACTTTACATGAAATACAAGCTTTGTAGGATTTTTTTATGTGTATCATGCTTATACTGTAATATTAAATGCTAGGTTAAAAATTACATTAACAGGATTCAAAGTGCTAATATACAAATCAGTAATGGTTTGAACCAAACTACATTCAATACATCAAGACTCGCATTTTTTTCTTGGTGAATTTTAAATAATGGTTAATTTGATACGTTTTCATCATCATTCACCCGCCCTTAACCCAATGATTTGGGTTCGGTGCAGTATTTTTGTTCCTTTCACACTTTCCTATCAGACATCATCTCAGCACTTACACCCTTTCCAGCGTGTCATCTTTTACACAATTGATCAGTTTTTTCCTAGGTTTTTTTTAACCATTATTTAAAATTACTTTTGTATGTATTTAAATTATTGTTAACATCGTAACCACTATTTTGACAATACAAAAAACATCAATCAAATTGGAAGTATTTTAGGAACATAGATAAATTTATTCTTTTTCCTTTTTCTTAGTTACTGTTTTTTTTTTTAAAGTAAACTATAAATAAATTAATCTAGGCGAATCCGAAGTTTCTTCTGTAGAACTCTTCAATAAATGTTGGTATGTTTACAAAAAACATAAATTGATAATGCTGGACATTCCATTCATATAATTAATCTTGTAAAAATTAGAGAAATATTTTCATCTCTTTTTAAAAATTGTTTCGGTTTTCTTCCGTACGCAATGTTTATCGTCAATGGTTTATGATGATGAATGGTTTCTTCAATACTTTTGTTATTCTTTTCTTTATAGGATTGTACTCAATTTTCTTGAGCAATTGCAAGTTGGTTAGAAGTTTATACTAGCTTGAATTTTTCTCTTTTAAAACTTGATGCTGGATTATTCCAAGCTGCTTTTATCGCACCAAATAATAAATATTGGCTTCTCCGTTCGTGCGACTTTCAAAATTATTCAACACATCTTGTGAATTCGAATATCATATTAACCCGGCTTGGTTTCAAATTATTCATATCATTTAACTTACAACAAAATGCTTATTTACTTATTCAATCACTTATTCATTATGATCTTTCGCATTAAGTAACCAAAATATATTTTCTTTCTTCATTTAATTCTAATATGTACAGGTGGCACAGCCCATTTGAGAATCTAGTTGTTTTATTTGACGAACGCATCTGGTGGTATTTTCCCTTCTGAATTCAGTTGGTTGAAGACGAATAGCGCCCGCTGGAAGTCCCATCCAGTTTCTTGTAAGCAGCTGAAATAAAAATAGTCACTTGATTTAACTTTTTAGAGTTATATAATAGATTGACTCGATAATCTCGTGAAGTTGGACAGACATCATTGTTTATTTTTTGTGTTTAAGTAGAAAGGCGGCAAAGTGACATTTGGGATTTTCCGTCAGGAGAACGTAGTTGGAATTGGTGATAGATAGGCTAACCCCCTATCCCATGGGAGCTAAACAAAACAGGGGTAGTGTGACTGTTATATACCTCATTGCCACATTGCCTTATAAATCTACCTGTTCTGGGCCACACAGTACATGGATTTGTATAATGTAGGAACCAAGAGTCATGTCACGGTCATGTCATATTTTCCCATTTGAAAATAAATGTATTTGCTTCCCAATAGTTTTATAGTATAACTGCCACGTCAATGACCTTCGATATGAAGTCGAAACCCGTCGGCAAAGCGAACTGAAATTACTAAGTAGTCGGTTGCTACTAAAGTTGACTATAAAGCGATAGAAAAAATCTACAACTCACTTGATACTCCAGTGTTCGTTCATGCCGGTCTGCTGACTGAGCGTGGCGAGCATCATCTTCTGCGCCTCGGCGTCGTGCACCGGGACCACGGCGGCCGCGGGGACCGGCGGGGCGGCGGGGGCCACTTCTACTGTCGCTGAGAAGGCTTTGTCGTCCTGCAAAACAAGTAATCCAATTAAAAGATTAGCTAAGACATTATGTTTCATTTTTATTAAATATAATCATGTACAACTTTCCCTCAAGAAAATCATAATAGGAGCACGGAGTTAGAATTGTGCCCGGTGGATGGCGATAGATTCACCCCTACCCCATGGGACCTAAACATAACAGGTGTAATGTACACCTCTGGCACACCCTATTGGGTAATTTAGGCGACGTTTTATGAATGTATGTATGTATTAGATACAGTTTCCAATGACAAGAAAATATTTTTTAAATGAAGAGATAAATATGGATATCATAAGCAGGTAACAAAATACACTGGACATCTATATATAATACATAATGGACAGCAGATTCGAATAAACAGTGTTGATAACTACTTAAAGATAATTATCAATCTTATACATAGCAAGCAGCGATAGCCGAGTGGGAGACCGTAGGCCTGCGAAGTTAAAGGTCTCGGGTTTAAACCCACGACACACACCTCTCGTCTTTTCGAATATATGTGTGTATTTATCATATAAATAATCGCTTGCTAACGGTGAAGGAAAATATCGTGAGGAAACCTACATGCCTTAGAGTGCCTAATAAGTGTGTGTCAAGTCTACAAACCCGCACTTGGCCACCGTGGTGGACTATAGCCTAACCCTTCTCATCATGTACTAGATACAGGGCTGCTATTATTACACATCTCATCATCATCAATTCTTACCTGTTCTTTAGTAGTGTTAGAGACATACAACATGTCGTTAATGATGCAGAATCCACCGCCAGCGTTGGGAACGATGACGAATGTACGATGGAAGGAACGCGTTGGGTTTCCACTAGTGTTGGTTTCTTTGTAGACGCCGTTCATTACTAGGATTATCATTGTTGGCTGTGGGACAAAAATAAATGGTATATAAATGGTGGTATTATTATGCTATTACATGTTCAAAGATGTTTTTGTGTTTTGTCTTTTTGTAATAATTATAATATCGCTGTTTTCCTGTTCCTATCGTCATCTGTGGATGTTGCTGAAAACCAGCGCTGTGAAACTCTTGCAGCAATGTAAGACTCCACAGCATCCAAGCTGAGCAACCACCACTGTTTTCCTTACTTTGTTTCTTTTTTTTTGTTATACTGTTTTGTAGTTGTAAGGAAAATAAAAAAAACTTACTTTCTTTTTCTTCTTTCTGGTATAAAGAAGATTATCCCTAACAACATGTGGGATTTGTAGCTTAATTCTTTGTGACTGGAAAACTTAATGAAAAGTAAGTGGTTCAGGCTCTTATTTAAAAAAACTATAAAGTGCATTATAGTATTAAGAACAAATTTTCGGAGCCAGGAAATCAATCCTGTGTTTTCTTAAATGGGCTATTCGAATGTGGGTATACTATGTGTTAGTACGTAAATGAATCACATAGTATGAATGAATATGTACTACATCTGGCGAAATTTAGATAATGGTACATCATGCAGCATGACACAAGTTATGATTAGTGGTGGGAACTGGGTCTTACACGTCATATAAAGCTATTTGTCAAATCATAGTACATAGCAATCATTGTATCAGCGCTACATCCAAACCTATTTGCATAGACATTAGCTGTCATTTCCTGATATTCAGCTAAATCCGTCAAACTACAATCAATTTTTCAATTTCAAAAGATCTTTATTTATAAAATGACATATTACAATTTTTTATACAATACTAGTGTTAGTTTAGATCCTAGAATTACAAACATCGTAGTGTAGGTTATTCTTCAAGCCCAAAAAGACTCATATAGAACTTTTATCGTGTATTTAATCCGTTGAGAATAATATTATAAAAGCATGATAATTGATCGAAACAAAGAAAACATGTGGATACTAAAGGTAAGTTATGCAAGTTTTAGAGTAACATTACATTTATAATTTATAGGTAAGTTAATAATATTGTTTGTTACAAACAAAAAGAAATATAATGAACATATTATTATAGGCGGTAGTTTATAAAAACAACGGTCGGGGCTTTGACAATCCGCGAGAAGCAACAGGAACGTATACATATAGGTGGGTACACCTGATAAGTGGCCGGCTCGCAAAGATCTCGTGGCCGCGGGCCGCGCACGCCACTACCACCCGATACCATATGGTAATACGGGCGGGATTGGCGCACGCGACAGCGCGCCCATAGTTCACCGCGCGATCGGCGCGCTCACATGAATGACCGCTACTACTCATCGCGCTCGAGGAATAAGTGATGAGGCAGTTTGTATCTGTTATACTTATCGATGAATGCGATAGTATTATTGCGTGTTCTACATAAGTTTTTAACTATTGAATTTTTGCTATGTGGGTTACTATATAAATAGAACTTTTCCGATAATTTGTAAATATAAACATCAATTTTAGGTAAACCAATATTCAAATGTAATTTGTGAAGGTTGGTGCGAAAGCGCGTATTGTAAGCGTATTTAACTGCTTTGTTTTGAATAACCTGTAGTTTTTTAATATTAGTTTGGCATGTACTGCTCCAAACTGGACAAGCATACGTAATGCACGGTCGAATCAAGGTACAATAAACACGTAGTTTGGTGTGACTGCTAAGTGGTGAGTATCTATTTAATATTGGATTCAAACTACAAGTCAACCCCGATCTAATAGGGAAAAGGCTTGGCCATAGAAATCTTAATAATAAGGCAATAGAAATATCAAAGACGCGTGACCTTGTCGCCGCGCATCTGTCTAGTCAAACACAAGTGCGAGTTGAGGAATTGTCGTCTTAATGTCATCGCAAAAAGAATAATTTTGTTTGCAGGAATACAAGCGCATCAGTCTAATCGAACACAAGTGCGAGTTGAGGAATTGTCGTCTTAATGTCATCGCCAAAAAGAATAATTTTGTTTGCAGGAATACAAAAAGTGGTATTTGAAAAACGGCGACATGCGTCCCAGTGTTAAAAGATAGTCGATAGCATTTCTATTGACTAGTTATTAAGATTTCTATGGGCTTGGCAGATCATGATTTGCCATCATTTCCTCTCCATATTGATCAAGTACTCTTAAGTTGTGAACCATAGTAAAATAGTGAATAACAAACGTACGTTGAACACTAGTAAATCGACAGCAAATCCCATGAGGTCGTGCGTAGTCTTGGGCAGGTCGGACAGGAACGACACGACCTGCAGCCGCCCGCTGCGCAGGTAGCGGCGCCGCGACTCGCGCTCCGTCACGCGGAGCAGGTTGCGGCTGTTCGAGATGTACATGTTGAGTCTAGAACAAACGAGCAGTGTGTTCAAGCAGATACAAGTCAGGGTCATAGGCGGACTGGCAAGTTCTAGCCAGCACATTTTATATTTCATTGGCAGCGTCCATATACAGTTGATTTTTTTTTTTTTTTAAAGCTTACTAGTAATTTGCAAATACAAATTACTAGTATGCTTGGTAACCCCCTCCAGCTAAGCTTAATTCGCTTGTGTTAGGAGGAACTTCACGTCCGTGGTGTAATGGCCAGGATTCGAACCCACGAACTCTTGATCGTAAGACAGATGCCTTATCCATTGCGCCACGGCCGCTTCTGGATTTTGAAAGATGCTGCAATGAAATATAAAGTAAACAAGCCCGCCTACGTATCTAGCGACCTTAATAAGCACACTAAAACATAAATACTGATGTTCAAATAAAACATGTCAATAGCGGTTCCCCGGACCGCTATTGACATGTTTAACTTTATTTAGATCTTGCTAAAAACTCTGGTTGGTGACAAATACACAAAGGATAAACATGTGTTTGAAACATAACGCCTATATTAAGGGGTGTGGCAGATGTGTACAACACTCACATTTCACCTGTTATGTTTAGGTACCATGGGATAGGAGTCACGTAAAGATAAAATCAAACATCTAGGTTGTAGTGAAGTTAACCGCAAGTAAAATAGCGCGAGTCAGGATTGGCCACGCTCATGTGCTGTGCCCGTTGATTGCTCAAGCAGCCAACTTTCCTATAATTCATCCAACTCTGTAGCAATAGTATACATATTTACAAATCATTACAAGCAGCCAAAATTAAAGCTCACCTTTGCGATGGCGCGTTCCTATTGCTATCATTACTCAGATAGTTCGCTGCCAGAGACATAGTGGCATGTTCATGATAAGCCTCGAGGAGTTGCTGTCGCGACTCTCCATCGAAGATAGCGAAGTACTGAGTGAGGAAGTCACGGACTAAGACTTGTCCGGCTGGGTCTACGAGGAACGATTGTTGGCGAGGTGGGAGGGTTAGGTCTTCTTGTACGTCGAAGCCGATAGCTGGGGGCAGGTCCGCTCCATCCTGTTAAAGTAAATTTTGTTCAATAAAAGTTGTACACACGGTTACCGATCAACCTAAACAAACTCAAAATCAAATAATTTGTTGCAAATATGGGTAACACATTGATGTAACAGAGTAATAAGGTCTACCATATATAATCCTAAGGCAAGCAAAGTAGATAACATCTAGTGTAATTTTATTAAAATGTAATATTAAAGTATTATTTTTATGCAATTTGGCTTAGGAACCTTTATACTATTCAAATTATGAAATACGGGTGTTACTCATGTAATGTTGGTCTATGTAGTCGACGTATTTAATAATTTGAATAATGGTACAAACTCACGTCAGTTTTAATAAAAATAAACCTTTATACTTAATACACAAGAACAATGAGAAATAATGAAAACACTAGATTAGATTATACAAAAGGCAATGCCCAAAAACTGTATCGCCAAAACCCTTGTGTCACGAATATAATATAGTAAATTATTTCTAGTTTTGTGTATGACGATTATCTAGTAATAAGAGACATTTACTATGACTTAAGCGGGATTTAATAAACAAAAGAGATTTTCTATTTAAACATAAAGGATGAACTAGAATCTAATTATGTTTTGATAGAATTATCACGTTTTTTGCACTTGTTTACTAACTTTTTTCAGTATGCAAATAAAGAGTAAGGTCTTCAACACATGTGTTCTCCCAGTCATTACTTATGGATGCGAAACCTGGGCACTCACCAAACACCACAGAGACAAATTGGAACGCTGCCAGAGAGCTATGGAGAGAAGCTTGACAGGCATAAAAAAACAAGACAAGGTGAGATGCAATGTAATAAGGGCAAAAACCAAAGTTGTTGATATACTGACCCGGATAGACCAACAAAAGTGGAGGTGGACAGGCCACATGATACGGGATCCACAGGAAAAATGGTGCAAAACTGTCACCGTCTGGTATCCCAGAGATGGAAAGCGAAGTAGAGGTCGCCAACAGACAAGATGGGCGGATGACCTAAAACTAACGGCAGGACATCACTGGAGAAGGGTAGCATGTGATCGGCCCCAATGGAAAAAGTTAGAGGAGGCCTATGCCAAGAGGCAAACTGATCTTCGGGACATACTATAATAAAACTGTACAAATATTAATACTCTAATTTGATGTTAAAGATCAGAATAAAGGGCTAATTATTATTATTATTATTATTACACTAACTTTTTTCATGACATCCCAGCTTACTATGAAAGTATCCGGCTTAAAATTAAACTTTCATATTATTCTACATACAATACAGCACTTTTTATCTTGACAAAGCCACGGAATAGATAGCACAGCAGCGATAAACAATGCCATAGTCGATTGGTCATACTCCTTTAAACATTCTAGCTAATATAGATTTCGAAACAACCACATTTACACACAATGCCGGTATAAGGTGGTCCCGCGTTGTATAGGCTTCCCATGCAATGCGAAACCAGCTTATACAGGAAATGTCCCCATTCAAAACATGGCTCATCTGCTTTCGTGCCCATTGTCGCCATCTACGTGTGCCCGTGAAGACCTAATGCAAGCCACAAGCAAGGAAGTTGCTACCTACTGGGCAAAAACCATTCAAATAATAAATTTGACGACCGGATGGCGGAGTGAGTAGTGTACCTGCCTGCGACGCCGAGGTCGTGGGTTCGATTCCCACTTAATACAAATCTTTGTGTGCATGAACATGGGGGTTTGTCTTAGTCTGGGTGTTTCTATGTATAATAAGTATATATTTACAAAAGAAAAGTATATAAATATTAGTATCAGTTATTCTAGTACCTTTAGTACAAGCTCTGCTTAGTTTGGGACTAGATGACGTTGTGTGTGAGTTGTGAAATATTTATTATTATTTATGAGAAAACAGAATGCCATTGACACATAAGAAGAAGAAGACTAGAAATGTATATGGTTGATCTGTAGCCGTCTGTCCATGTCTCCTTTTTTTTTTTTTTTCAAAGAAAGTTATTACTACAGGGTGAATAGAGATTAATAGCTTATAACAATCTGTTTAACAGGCGGAGTAAAGCAGTAATAGCCAATTAGAAACAACATTCATAACTATTCAGTAAACACCTCATGTAAGGGTGTTATTAAATTTAAATCGATCGCGATTATGCATTTGATGTTTAAGAAGTCAATATAATCGCATCACGTTTTGCGTCAACATCTTTATTCAGCTCGTAACATACAGAATCTGTCCTGGATCTTGCGAACAAACCATAATTATCTCATTCCAACAGGATACAAGAAAGTACAGTAGGCAAGTTCCTATAAAAATAAACAAGCCAAATTAAATAATCTACTACAAAAATAGCTTCTTTTTTTTTAAACTCACCAGTTTCATCAGCTTGGGGAACTTCTTCCGCACATCACTGGAGACAACAAACAACATGGCAACTCATGTGATACAAATCTCTCTGAAACTCACTTCAATGATTGGTTTCAGAAGAAATATACAGCAAAAAATGTGTCTTTGTTGCTGTATACTTCTGTTATTCAAAAATATATGTATACCTTGTTGATTAAACATAATTGGTTGCACATAAGTAACCAAGTATGCTTTTCTTGCCATTGCTTGCAATAGTGTTAATTGAATTATGTAATGCAACAAATGATCACTGTGTACTCGGTATGGATTGACAAGGATTTTCTGTTCTTTGTGAATTTATGTAAATGGTAGTATAAAAAGTTTTAAGTTACATCTATAATCCATAAAGTAATAACAAAACAGTTGTCCACACGTATAGGTATCATCACATATAATATGATAGCTGGGTTTGTCTAAAGTCCCTTACGTGAACACTTCCACTTCGTTATAAAGGTTTAATCTAGAAAAATCCAAATCAATCTATACTAATCCAGTTTTGTACATAATTGAACGAACACACACACAATAATTGTGATCTGTGGGTAAACTTTTAAACCATAAAGGTATACATTGTTTTTGATAAAATTGTCCAAGATGTCTCACAAATCTTGATATTCCTTATAAATCAAACAATACAAATATTTTGCATATATTGCGGTAAGTTATGTGAATAAGACAATGTCTACGATAGGTGGTGATTATAAATAACAGCCATTTCTAGTTTTTTGACAGAATGCAATACATAATGACCTTCTGTTGTGGATATTTTAAGGAATAGCCAAATCCTGAGACATTTTAATCCAATTTTGTTATTTCAGTAAATATTTAAACATGAAACATGCACATAATATGAAATCTATACAATGTAGATTGTGATACACATGACAATGGAGATAAAGCAATCAGTACCTTTAATATTATAGCAGCCATTGTGCAAAATCCTTTCGAATTTAATACTCATAACTTAGAGCAGCAAAATGTCGACAAAACAGAATAATTTCAAAACTGATGATGTGCTCAAAAACTAATAAAATATCGACTTCTGCCAAGGTTATATAAATAAACAACTTTCAGAAATCGATACTCTCAAAGCAATCTAAATAGAATTGAGATAGTCCTTATTTGTCAATGGTAACCTTATGATCCCGTCTAGAAATTACAATTTGCAATTTTTATCAATTTCAATGCAAGGTGTATTAAACTGTAACAGTATCTTGCACAAAGGCACAATCAATACATAATTTATATAATAATATATGGTGATATAATGTATATTTTGGCGGATTATAAATCTCGAACCCGCAACCGAGCCATGACCTAGGAGATCTAGGTTCAGGAAACGGCGAGAGCGGATTCTGAAAAGTAATAAAAAAACAGGGGCAAAACCGTCATATTAGGACCTTAGTCAATATTGATTCGAAATTCTTGTCTATGACATGAGCAACAGTACAAAACAGTTACTTCTTGTAATAGGATCATTTATTCATTTATTATTATTTGTCTATTAATGCATTTATTTTTTTTAGTCAGGTAAATTATTGATTTTTAACAAAAAATTATGGCTATATATCAAAACAAAGGGCACAGTTTTGCTCCTATTTGTACAAGTATTATGTGATCAAGTGTGTAAAAACAATATACAAAATACAACAACAATTATTTCATTCAATAAAAATATTAAATTATGTTGAATCTGACATTCAATACTTGTTTCAAGTTCAAGTATGCAAACATATACTCACAAACATACAGCATTATGTAAATAAATTAAATTAAACTGATATTTTAGTATCATTTTGCTGATATTTCAACCAACTTACACAATCAACCATAACACAAGATGGTACTAATCAATCACCATGGAAATAATACAATATTTTATATTTGTTTGCTTTCAGTTGAATTGTGTTCAGGGATGATGTAACCAGATTGAAGAATCAAGCATTACCCCATATAAATCATGCTACACAAAGATTTCAAATTCAATAACAAATTCATATTCTTCATTCTGATCTCCTTTCGTTCTCCCTCCATCATACGGAACACAAATGTTGTTCAAGACTTATCCCATTGAATAAACAAGGTGTTTAACCATTGCTCAGTATTCCAAATACTACCTGATGTAAATCTCGTGGTCCTGAAACCTGGTGACCAAAGGATTGCCCTTGAGGTACAACTCCACCAGCGGTAGTGACTTCAGTGCCTCCAGTGAACCAATGAATGGAATCTACAAGAAAAATAATGCAGTTTGTTGACAAAATAAAAATGCAATAAGTCAAGTGTACAATCACCTTACAAAACGCAAAAAACAAATCTTCATTCTAATTTTTATTTATAAAACAAACACTCAATCTAAAGTAACAAAACTACACAGCCATATATAGCTGCCAACTCTACAAGTCTTCATCTTTAGTTCAAATTCAATAATTATTTTATTTTTAAAATAATGAAAAATCTTTAAAATAAAGAAACCCATACACTTACCCGGTTATCACCCATGTACAAAATCTTCAAACTCTTCAGCTTTGTGGATAAATTCTTGAGATGTTCAATACCATGCAGCTTGTTATCATTGAGGTTTAACGCCTCGAGGTCCGGTATGTTATCAGCAATAATGTCAATGGCAGCCAGCATGATGACCGGACGGAATAGCGCACAGAATATATCTGAGAGATCTACAACAAAAATATTCGAAAAATAAAAGGATTATTTATTGAAATTTAAAATTAAACTAAGATCTACACATAAAATATAAATTGTGGCAAAATTCAAGAACAACTTTCTGAAATTTTGTACTTAAACTAGTTTTAAAAATACTTATACTTCTTTTATTGATTATTTTTATAGCATAACTTATGCTTAGCAAATTATATTAAGAAGCAGTTGAAAAAATTATAGCACCAGCAGGATTTGAAACTGCAACCTCTACGTTTCGGGTAGCGGCTTTAAACCACTAAGCTACAGTCGCCTCTTGGCAGGACCCTAAATTTCTTGACTGTATGTTATATCATGACAAGACTCACATTCATCCTTTGCCTTATTTTTACTGCCTAATTAATTAGTGCTAGATGTATACCATTTTTACTGTGAATCACCTAATAATACCTATGACAAAATTTTTATTGACACATGAATAATATATTCTCGCTTAAGTAATTGTTATCCTTTTCAATCAATAAATATTATTTTCTTTGTTTTATACATTTGTACCTATATTAAGTAGGATACAAACCAACATGTGAAAGTTGCATTCAGCACAAATGTTGTAAAGAATGAATGCATACCTAATTCCAACTTCTTATTATTTTTATAGCATTAAGAATGTGTACATTTGTTATAGCTACTCAGATGGGGACCGCAACACACTTCTTAGTATAAGGAAAAAGTTAGGGAATTCCACAAGCATATAATAAGCAAGATGATTATGTAATGACTACCTAGAAACAAGTTTTATCTGATGAAACTCAAAAACCACTGATGGACTTGTTCATTCTTGTCAACAAGCTACATATTCATTGTGCAACCATTTAGCAATACTATAAAGAACCTAATACACTCGGCATCAAAAAAATCGCACCTCCCTGAAAATAAGTTACAAAGCCTAATAATATGCAAACCAGTATGTTTACCCCAAACAATGTTAATATTAATTGAAAGTACATTTAATTAACTTTTATTAAACAACAACTTAATTAATAAATTCCTTAAACTGCCGCATGTACTGCATGTTAAAGAAAATGATATCCAAATACTCGTTACATAGACCACAACTTGCCGCACTTTCATGGGCTATAAAAAGGGCAGTAAGCATTAAAATTAGGTCATTTGACATCCAGACGTTGCAGAAAACACATGAAAATACAGAACACAAGAAAACAGCCCTATAAAATGGATACCACTGCAGATCAAGACACTCAAGTGATAGCACTACTGCAAACAGGGATGCGACAGTGTGATGTTGCTCGACAACTGAACTTGAGCCGTTTTGCCATTCGTCGAGTGCTACAACGGTTCCAAGAGACTGGGGGCTACACCCGGAGATGAGGATCAGGTAGACGGCGCTGTACATCTGAGAGAGATGACCGTTTTATTGTGACGACGTCATAGCGGAACCGTTTCTCCAATGCTGTTGAGCTGCTACAGCAGCTTCGTGGGGCTCGTAGAACCGCAGTGAGCACATCTACGATTAGAAGAAGGCTGCGAGAAAGGAGTATTGCGGCCAGAAGACCAGCCAAGGGCCCGAAATTAACGCCACAGCATCGTAGAGAGCGATTACAGTTCGCTCGAGAACGTCTCAACTGGGATCTTGAACAATGGAGGACCGTACTATTCTCAGATGAGACGAGAGTATGTCTCTTCGTTAACGATAGGTGAAGGAGAGTGTACAGAAGGCGAAACGAACGGTTTTCTGAAGCTTGCTTGGAGGAGACAGTGGCATATGGAGGGGGATCTTGCATGTTCTGGGGCGGAATTTCAGTCGACGGCAAGACGGAACTCGTTTGCGTATCCCGGACTGGAGGTGCTCGTGGTCAGGGATCACTAACCGCTCATCGGTACATAACCGAGGTGCTGGACATGCATGTAGTCCCATATGCAGGATATCATGGGGATGGGTTCACTTTAATGCACGACAATGCTCGTTCCCATGCCGCAGTAATCGGCCAGGATTATCTGCACGAGGTGGGAATTCCAGTTTTGCAGTGACTAGCGAGAAGCCCAGACCTGAATCCAATAGAGTATCTCTGGGATGAACTAAAACGACAAGTACGGTTACGTGATCCTGCCCCAGCAACTCTACAAGACCTCCATGATGCTGTAATTGAAGAATGGAATAGGATTCCTCAAGATAGGGTGGTACGGCTGATTGGGTCTATGCAAGAACGAATGGAAGCTGTTATTAGAGCAAGGGGGGGTTGCACTAGGTTTTAAGTAGCATTTTATTAATTTCTTTTGTTGTTTTGTAATTTTAATTGCCTGTTTTTGTTTGAATATTTTTTCCTAATAAAGATATTTATTAAACGATTGTAATTGAATGCATATTTCTGTATTTACTGTTACTATACCTACCAACCTTTCAAATAAATAGCATAAAACAACCATACAAAGGATTAACCGCGACATAAACCGAATTGAATTGAATTTTTGCAAAGGTGCGATTTTTTTGATGTCGAGTGTATTATTGTGGCTGCAACTTATGAACTGAGATTTATGCAGACTGTATGTTATTTAATTAAGTATATTGTCTGAACATGGGCAGTTGGTTAAATACTGACAGACATAGAGACCCCTTTGATGTGGCAAACAACATTAAAGTATGGTTAAAGCTTATTCACAAACAAGGTGTGTGTTAGTAGTTGAACAGAATAAAGAATGGGCAAAGATCTTGGTTGGTTTGAAGTTGCGACCAATTTAATGTCACAGGTCAGGGTTGGCCACACCCAAGTGGATTGGTTGAACAGTCATCTGAAACTAAGATCAAATCTACTTTCTTCTTCTTCTTTCGTATCAGTGGTACTACAAACTTAAATTACTTCCGCCCAGTGCGTGGCCACGCCAATTGCACATTCTGTAGCGTCTAAGATCTTTGATTGTTTTTATTGATTTATATAAAGCATTTAGCCAAGAACGGTGGTCTTTTTACCTGTAATAACTTAACATAAGCAGAAAATTTGAAATGGTTCAATTTCAAACAAACTTACATCTTCATCCTAACATATTTTAAAACAAAGCCCTCTGATACTTTTTTATACATCTGATTGTCTGTTAGCAATAAACTCAAACACTACTCAATAGATTATGATGCAGTTTAAACAAATAGATATAAGGATACAAGAGGAAGCTTGGGGTATGAAAGTAGTCAATGTTATTAACTTGCAACGCAGGTGACGCTGTGGGAAGAAACTAAACAAAATGTCAGTCTTACCTGGATCTGCATGGAATTTAGTCAAGTCCAAGGCTTTGGTGGCAGGATTGTATCTTTTGGCCATAGTCTGCTTCATTTTCTCCTTCATGTCATCATCCACACAAACATTAGGCACAGCATTCCTCACAATCACCATCAGTTTGAAGCCATCTGGCATTATAATCTTTCTGTCAGCATGGAACAGCTTCTCAGCAAGTTTCACATCATCCAAGTAAAAGACTGCAGCATTACCATTAATCTTGTAGTAATGAGGAACAAAGATATCAGGTGATACATAGCTCAACAGAGTTCGTAATACCAAATCTTTTGGATGTTTAGCTCCATACGGTATGATTATTTGGTACCATGGCAGTACACCAGCAATGAACCTCTTTTTAGCCAAACCATGAGCTGATCGAGGAACAGGTGAGTTCAAACGACCTGGACGACCTCTAAAGTTGCCCCTGGGCTTCATGTGAGGCCCTCCAGCTCCGGATCCAGTCATATCAATGTCAGCATCGTCAAGTGGCAGCATAAGTTTGTTCCACTTATTCTTGCCTTTATGAAAACTACCAGGCTTGAAACTAACACGCCTTGAGTTGTTGTGCCCTCGATCGTCATGTTCTGTAGGAAAAGTTTTGCAATGTTGCACAATATACTACTATTGAAGACATAGCAGTGATAATAATAAACATATAATGGACAAGCTTTGCAAATAAATAGAGTACCAAAGAAGTCCTAGTTACCATAACCACATTATTATGTGTTGTTCGTAGTAAAGATAACCAATTTGCAAAAAAACGTGCAAAATACAATATAACATTAAAACAGTGCGAATAAGGTTCTGTTGTCAATATACTCACCAAAATGTTCATTGTTCTTAAAGTTTCTCATTCTGTTGTTCTTCGGCATTATGTTCGATTTTCTGTTATGAGTCAGCTTGGAAAATGTCGAAAAATCGGGAAATAAGTGAAAGGATATTACGCACAAGGCGTCACTCTTAGCCACCTGTCCTCGATTCGAATTTGAGCCTTCCAAACTTGGATTAGGTAGTTTTTCTCTAGAAGCTTGTCGTTTTATAATCACAAATTTCTTAGATACAGTTTAAATTAAGTAGTGAGCGATATTTGAGTGAAATTAATATCAACAATATAACACGCGAAATATGGCAATATGACTTCATTAGCACATACAGATAATGATACCATGTAACAAATTTAAATTTATGTAATTTTTCTACCATTCCTACCAGTTACCACCATAAAAACAATAAAATTATGGTGAAATACTTGCGTTTTCAGGGGATTTTTTGTTCTTATATTTTCAACGTATAAGACTACGATATAAGATGCGTAGTGTAAACTATTCTTCGTCGTCTTTTTGTAAATTTTATTACTTAATGGTATCACTAGAAAGTTTATCACACATTATCATACTACAGCAGGTGGGAGTCTCACCGCTGGCCCTATGTTGGGTACCACATCGGCAACCTATTTTAGTTACGTTTACATAATATCCCCACATGGCCACTAGGCAACAGCCAACTAGGATCCAGAGGTGGTTAAAGGATTACCAACACTGTATGTACTTCAGTCCCACGTGGTGGATGCTCGGTTTGTTTTATGAAATAAGGGGATGCAGCACAGACCTGTATAATAGAGCTAGATTCGGTGAGTTTACATTTTTCGCGTGTGGTTAGCCAAACGGTTAGCCAAATAAGCTTAACATAAATAAATAATAGAAAATGTTCGCGAGACGTCGTATTGTTCATTTGTTTTGTAACAAATAAATTAGACGCTTGTTTTTTATACAGTTAAACGAACTTACTGAATCTGAAATCACTATAATTATCTATCTGTAGCTTAACTTTCCACCCGTCATTTTAGCTGGATTTGATCATTCATCCATAGTGTTCGTCGTTCTTTTAAAGCTTTTGCAGCTTTGTTGGTTGGTTGGTGATATGATATGCCTATGGAGAGAATTAGCGCATTACGGTAGAGCCCAAAATACCGAGGAGAGCAAATGTTGCCGCTATACATGTTAGTGGGTAAACTATGAATTGACGCGTAAGTTTTAGGTAACTGGTTATGGCCCTACTCCTATTTGTATGATTTAGCGCCACGTCTACCTTTTTAGCAAGTGCAGATCGATGACATACTGGCCAAGGCAACTCCCCTCCGGAAACGTCTAGTCCATTTGACGCTTTCTTCTTCAGTAGGGATAACATCTTATTAAACTCACCACTCACAATTAAAATCGAGTTGTCACTTAAAAAAATTCTGAATGGATTATGATGCGGTTTTACCAATAGATTCACAAGGAAGGATTTTGTAATTTGTCAAACCCATCAACCTATCACGGGGAGTGCTGAAAGTTTAATTATTCTACCAGCCAATACTCTGACATGCATATTAGGCGTCATTCATATTCATATTTACATTGATAATTATTTATTCTGTTCCATAAGTTGTTTTTGGTGGTAATCTTAGGGGGTAGTACAACGAGTGTTTTATATCTATTGAGTGAGTGCACGGTTGGTGTAGTGGTTATAGAGTTCTACCTATAACTTTGCCAGTCTGTTCTCGCTTATACCTCGGCATTTGGTGAGGTGCGCTCTAGCTTAAAAACCAAGCTAGAGCGTGCACAATGAGAAGATGTCAGGGTCATGCTAGGGATTCCCTTACGATTACCCACCATAGAATTATATATGGAAGCATCTCAGTGTGAGTTGAGGATCCATAGTATAGTCACATAGGGTATATAGTTATATATCCTCTCAGCTACTCTCAGGAAGCATAAACAATTACCAATGCCATCGCCTTCAAAACAAAAAGCTAGAAATAAAAATAATAAAGCTTGTCTGCTTCGAATAGTAGAACACTTCTCTAAGATACAGGATCACCTAGTTTAGGAGACAGGGTGTCAACTATTTGAATAGCCTAAGTACATTATAAAAGTTCCTAACTATCTGCATAAATAAAGATTTTTATTTATTTTTTATTTTTATCTTATTTGTAAAAAAATACTTTTACACAAATCAAAAACCAAAGAGGGAGTAAGTTAAAACCACAAAATGTTTTTTTACACAAACCAACCTTCGCCACGGATTATATGGATTTATGTATCCATTAAATCCATTAAAATAATATCATCCATAATAAAATGATCAATGCATTTTAAATTTTTATGATTGGTAGAAGTTTAGTTTAGTTTGTGGTATTATTTATTTTTCTTATTAGGGCAATACTCAGTGTCTATTGTCTATGGAACAAGCCGTTTACGTTCCATTATACACAAACAGCATTTGGATTGCATTTGTTTTCTTAAAAATTGCCGTTGAATTTACAATAAAATTTGTTCAGTAATCCTATTTCCTGTCTAAAGCTAGAAGAATAATTGCTATTAACGTAACGAAAATAATTGCAGTCTAGACTAATTGTATGAACAAAACAAATCGAGTAATGATTTTGCTTCTTTACACAACCAGAGGGTTTAAAAATAAATTAACCATAGACTAAATTCGTGTCCTCTTCGAGTCTGCCATGTTTTGTCCTATTTGTCGCGCTTGATCAACGCGTTCGCGTTTACGGTTCCAAACTGTTATTTTCTGAATGTATTACAGGCTGTGTTTTGTTTACAAATAGTGTAGTTGATGGTGTTGTAATTAGACTGCTCAAACTTTTGATCAGTCAATCATTCGGTAACTTGTGAGTGCGATAGTGAAGTTCATATTTCATAAAATGTTATATTCGTGAGCTGACTATCAACTGTCTGCATTTAGAGGTATTCCGTCGTAATCTTTGAAACAATCTGATCGGTAATTGTAATTTCATAATATTTTGTCAATTCTGTCTGTGACGCAACCCACGTGCACGTATTATAGCGAGCATCTCATGCACATTTGTTATTATTTTGTTCGCGAGTTCGATTCGGAGCAGTGAGGATCGGATCGGCGAAGGGAAACCGCGTCGCGCGTCTTGCTCGCTCCCGCCCGTGGCGGTTCGTGGAATTTATTAATTCGTTGGTAATATTAGACGGTGATTTGCAATCGAGTGTGAATTTATTTGTGCGGTATAGTGTTGTATGTCGGTGCGCTGCACATAGCGCACACGTGACACGGGTCGAGTGTTTGGATGTCAGTCGGTTGCGGCTCGCGGGCGCCGCTACAGTCCTGCAGTGCGGAGCGCGACGGGCGTTAGAGGTGAATCACCGCTCGGTGCCGTTTTGATCGTGCTTGTTTACCCGCGTGTGCATAAGTGCGTGGAGCGGAAGTGCAAGGCATGTGCGCCGCGCGTTGGCGCCGATGACACCGCCGTCCTAGGCGACGGCGTTTTGAGCGCGAGTGTGTGATAGCTATGTTCCTTTGGTTATGAGTGTGTGACAAAGTTGTAGTGCGTTGAGGACACTGGAGCCCCTAGACGGAGTTGGGCCCGCCGGGGCGGCCCTGGTGCTTCTCGGGGCTCCTCACGAAGGCAAAATGGCTGCGTGGAACCGCCATCACCATTTCAACATGGTCATGGATGATAATGGCAAAAATAAGTGTACGTATATCAGTAGTAGTGAATGTAATCACTTTAATCCACAGCGAAAAGTCGTCTGAAGCATGTTCCTACCCACATGTACAATAAAAGTTAGTTTGGCCTTAAGTACATTAGTTATTACCTAGTAAGTGTCTAGTCACTTAAAGATTGACTCTACTCCATCACAATTCTGACTTGAGAGTAGAAAGTAGCAAGCTTCCTTAAAACGTTCCCAATGCGACCATAACAAAACAATCCTTGAGCACATGCTGCACATGAGTATATTTATGTTTGACAACAATACTAATTAACACTGTGGGATGTTTGAAGATAGGTATAAAAGTAGTAAAATTTGCGTGAAAATTGTAATTTTAGATAGTTTCTATCGCCAGCAATACAAAGGAATTGTTAACATATAATTGAAGACATGAGTGGATGAAGGGGATATGATACAATTTGTAAATGGGATGGAGATAATGGGCACCAAAGTTTTGTTATTATAATTATATGTTGGTACATATCCCACTTTATTACTTAGTACTCTAAAACTAAGCTTGAACTGCGTTGTTTTAAAGTTTAATATGGTTTGTAGGCACATAACACCTTAATTCAGCGTATAAAACAGTTTAAAAAAATGTTACATAACCCCTTCATCCATTCATGTCTTCAATTATGTTTATTATTGCACTTATCAGTACCATACCATCAGTATGTATCACATATATCAGTATGTATCATATATATATAGTATCATATAAGTGTTAACTGACTTACCTGAGTACTTATCTATTTGAGAAAGACCTCTAAAATTTGAGTTATCTTGTTTACTTTAAATATGCACATTATGGACCATTAAAGTTATAAAATAAATAGCTCAGCATTATCAAATATTTTGCATGAGGTATCTTCTAAAACACAACCAACTTAAATTCAAAATACATGGAGTGTAACATGTGAGTTCCTGTTACTATACACTTAAACAGGATCATCACCGGCTCTTTTGATCTCACCCTACTGTAATGTAACACTCAAGTGAATCAAATCACATGGGGCCCTTGTTTCATTGGACATAACACAATTTTCCATGTCATGACCTCCTTTAATACAACAGGCTAACTAATGCAGGTGGATAGTGGGTGTATATTGTTGACTGCACACAGCCCTTAGTGACCCACCTGTAGGGCATCATGTACTGCATACCCTATATCCCTTTGACCTGATTTTCCAGAGTTCGCGTAGTAGACGCGCATCAAATTCAGACCGTCATCTCTTCATAGTATAAAACAAAGTTGCTTCTCACTGGCTGTCAGTCTGTCTGTCTTATGCTCAGATCTTTAAAAATTAAAAATACGCAACTGATTTTGACGCGACTTTTTTATGTATAGAATGATTCATAATAAAGGTTTTTATGTAAAAAACATGCATATTATAGTACTACATAGTACGTACAAAGCCAGGGCGGGTTGCTAGTAAATTATAATAATAGCAATACTACATAATAATAATATTTGCAGTGTTATTTTAGACCCTGACTGCGTTCAAATTACGACATGCTACAATAACCTATCTACAACTAAATAGATGGTCTCTTATTCCAATTTTACAGTAATATTTGGGACATATCACCAGGGTAGCAACAGCTTATTTTTCGTATACGTTGTACGATTTCTACGTAGCATTGGGTGCAAGCATGTGAAGTATTTCCGTTGTAAAAATATTTTGGAAATGTCATCGATCCCGCATGCTAGTTGAATAAACCGCGCCGCTCTATTTGTTTACTTTTTTTTTTCTTTTGATGTCCTGCGATCAGTCGTGGTGACTATAATCAGAAAAGTTGGCATATGTTTACATGTAAATAATATTTTCTGCAGTGATAAATGTAATTTAGCAATAATCTCTGTAATCGTTCCAACGGCAGTTTGTTAAACTGATGAGTCGTTTTAAGTCAGATGACACCTATATTTCATTTGATTTTCCGGTGGTGATGCCCGGCGATTCTGTCGCCCACGCTTTTGGCACTGTACTGGAGATCGTTGCATTTGCCAGTTCTAAATAACACAAAGACTGCTCTTAATACCCAGTTTCTGTGAAATCCGGAATTAATTTCACTGAATTAGATTAGGTCGGTTATATCATTTGCGAATATAGGTACATTAATGCCCGATACGATTTCTTGGGCTTTGGCGTTGTGAGTGTGAGACACTCAAAAGTCTTGAATTAGCTCCACATCTGAAATTAGAATGTACTCCACATTCACATCTATTTACTTCGCAAATAAAATCGGTCTATATAAGTAAAGTGCAATAAAATGTCATCGTAATTAGTCACACAAAACATAGAAGAAAAAACTAGGTGACTGACCGTCTTGGCAGCTATATGCACTGTTTACGGGTGAAAATTCTGTGTAAATAATCATCAAGGCTTTCCTCGGAACTGAGTAGCTAAATGTGCAATCTTCCACCACTCATAAGGATAAAGTTGAAGGTAAAAGGCAAATTCGACAACAGCTTATTTAACATTCATGAATGCGAATTGAAACATGCTAATCTCTGAAAATAGGAGGAAACAAAATTGCTGTAGAATATATTAGAAAAAGCGAATCCACGTAACAAGCATAGAGGAAAGTGGACAGAACAACAATGTATAAAAAAAATTGTCGATGAAAATTGTAATGCGGTGGTCGGGCCGGGATCCGAGTGCCAAATATTTACGGCGGTCGTTTGTGCCGGAACCATCGGCGGTCCGCATTTTTTCCGCCGCGATCAACTTTCATTCACTGTCTGAAAGCTGTTGCTACGCGGATGCTGGCCTCACGGTGCCGGTGCGCTGTCATTAAAACCAAACGTTCGTGCACCGCCGTCATGTAGATGATATCGTGTTGTTTGGAAAGTGGTCGCTTACAAGACTTACATTATTTAGTTTTGTACTTTGTTCCGATACCGCCTTGTTGTTTATTGCAATGTGGGAGTTTAAATGTATTGACGCACGGGATTGAAGACGTATATTAGTAAATACCTCACATAAATCAAAACCTCGATTAGACGGCGGTTGCTAATTAGTTGTACCTTATTAAAGAAACAGCGAAGACAGTGAAGGCAGCTTGAAGGAAATTCGTTTAAAGTTAGTCTTATAAATTGGTCCACATTAAAATTGTGGATTTTTTCCTTGCAACCTAGTTACCACGCGGTCGAAATATATGCCATAATAAATTGCAGATACTCCGTTAGAATGGAGGCTTTGAGATTGTGCATAATATAGCAACAAAATTTGCTAAAATCCAACAGATAATTTCGGAAATGAAACAGTATTACCTAAAAAATCTATTAAGTGTTGTTCACATGACAACGTGGTGGATTACGAACCAGTTACTTGCACGTCTGTGGGAGCGGAGTCGGGCCGCCGTGCGAGTCATGCCGTCCGCTGAATGGTCACCTTTCTCCGACACACAGTCTAGACGACTTCGTTACGACCCGTGAATGAATTTCACATCGGAATGCGGAACGACGATTTATCGTACCCCACCAAAATTGTCTGCACGCATTGTACCGGTGAAATTGTCTCGAATAATTAGAAATTTCTTAGGTCAGAAGTCGTAATAAAGTAACGTTAAGCTCGAGAGAGCGACACCTTTTAATGAGTTTCAAAGTAACAACAAATTAAATCTTAAAAGATTCCCTCGAACAAGATGTTTGTCAGTCAAAATAATGAAACACGTGTAAAAGCGATTGTTACAGAAATATAAAATGAACCGTTTACTTATTATAACAAATAGCCGGCAGTACGCTCACTTTAAATATCAAAGTTCAATAACAATCGTTCGGGGTGGTTATTCATACAGTCGAGGACAATACGCTGGCAGCGTGGGCTAGTATCTGTGTAGGTATTCAGGTATCCAATGCAAATGGTACAGATTTCTCTTGCGAATCAGTGATCGCAACCTATTATTTTCAATTACCACAATTTTATTGCTTGCCAACATTTCAAATTTTAATTGGATTAAGACTATCTCACATGCCTATGTTTATAAGTTTGATACGAAGTTGACGAAGTGTGACGGAGCCAGCCCTAAAGTGCCCCTTGGTGTCATCGACCGCTGCTAAGGTTTTTGCGCGTCCAACGGTGCTGTTATTTTAATAATTGAATGAGTATGGAAAGTATCAAGACTTAACGGTAACTACATGAACGAGTGACGTCTGTTACTCTGTTACTTTTTGAATAAACGTATCTTCCTCATTCAGTTTCTTATTTATGAAACTCTTTTTTCTCATTAAAGAGAAAATAATTAGGTAAATTAATCGGTGTGCTTGAATTAATTATGTAAGATGGTTCCAACTTTATTTTAAAGATTTACAGCAGAGTTGTTTTGTAGTAACAATAACTTTGTCACTTTATCCGTCAGCAAATGTATGATACGTAGGTATTTTGTTATTTATTTTTGCGACCTTCACACTCGCGTGTTCATTGCCCTTAGCACGACTTCCTGTTCGAGACCTTTCAAGACCAAACTAAATTGATAGTCATTTAATGGATATCGGTAACCGATCGCCAACTTTGACAATCTTCAGATAGATAAAGCAAACGTTGTGATTTATGAAACCTTGAATAGTTGGTATAATAATTTATTTGGATTATAAATAAAATCGTACAACATTGTCTACACGCGTCTAACTTTTCACTTATCTTCATCGTCACCTATTCCTATTATGGTTAAACATTTCGTACGTCTCCTAACTGGGATATCTATCTACCGTGTTAAATCAAAATAATGATTGCGTAGGATATATGAAATATGAAGATTTGAACAATGAGTAATGCTTGAGCCCGTTTTGGTGGTAGCGCATCCCCATCGGGCCCCAGCACGTTGACCGCGGTTTTTGCACATCGTCGCAACGCCGACCGCCTGCACAATCTAGAGCGGCACACTTATCTCTCTTGCTCGGATGCTGGACAATGGTCTACGGCGGTGTCTTCAGATATTGAGAAAATTGTAACCAAAACCTAACATAGATGATAGGTAGGTTCGACTTGTTATATTACAATGTATAATATTTCTATTATCTATTGAATTTAGACAGCAGATATACGTGTAACGTACAACAACTACAACATTAAAACAGGAATATATAAATTCTGAACTTAATAAAAGAAAAATAAATTAACAATAAGAAGAGTTTATTTCACTACCTATGAGATACTTAATTTCTGTGCTAATTTTCTTCAGTCACAATTATACAATAACGACTTTTCCGCACTAGATCTGTTGTCTGGTTGTTTTCATACCCGTCAGATAATTGACATGAGATTTGGACAGAATTAGTTCAGAGCACATATTGAACTCTGATCGAATTGTGTTAAAATCTCATATCAATTGTTTAATGGAAGAATAAGAATGGAATGTAGTGCAAAAACTGCCTAACAGTCTTCGTTATCGAACACCTCCGAAACGGCTTGTTTGATTTTATGATATTTTTGTGTATATTTGATAGGTCTGAGCTATTTTTATACCCCCAGGCTAGGTACCACACGGGTGACAGCACAGGACAAGTAACAACAGAAAATTCACTCACTAACAAAAGTCAAGTTTAGGTATAAAAATATACCTACTCTTCGCCTGAGAAACCCGCCTACACGCAAAATTGAAACTTATAACCGCGAGAGAACTATGTTATTTGAATGGCGCACACAGACGGGCATAGGGCTGTAACTATACGCTAGCGTGATGTACGCTGCGAGCCGAGCGCCAGCCCCATAGCCATAAGTCCTCCTCGGGAGTAGCGCCGCCGAAACACCTAAACTGTGTGTACTGTGTACGTGTCTATCTTATCACAATTTACATACATATATATTCACTAGCTTCCGCCCGCGGCTCCGCCCGCGTGGTATGTCAATTAAAAGTAGCCTATATGTTAATCCAGACTATAAGCTACATGTGTGCAAAATTTCATCGAAATCGACCCGGTAGTTTTGGCGTGAAAGAGTAACAAACATCCATACATCCATACATCCATACTTACAAACTTTCGCCTTTATAATATTAGTAAGGATTGTACCTATTTAATCCTTTGTGTTACTAAGCAATTAATTGAAATATCTACATAAATAAATACGGGAACCGCGGCCGACGAAAGTTAATTCCCAGTAATCGGTGTTATTGTTTTCGGACTATCTTTTATCTGGTTTCATTGACAAATTGAGAAAATCCTACTGAATGATTTGGTAAGATTTACGAAAACAGTTTGGTCGAAAACAATCGAGTGTATTGTAAAAAGATCTTTCATTCATCGAAGATTAGCTCAACCACGAATATAGCGCGTATTTTCTTTTTGAATACTTGGAATGAGAAAAATTACACGATGCTGATTGACGGAATGTTTGTAAACTTGGTTATGAATAAAAAAAAAACCAGATAAATTAAAATCATGGTAATGTTGCTTACTTCACCAAAATTGACGAACTGCTGTTTATCGTGCCTTCTAGCGCAGGACTAGTTTTCGCCCGCTACTTCGTCTGCGTGGAATTCCACCTATTAAGTTACAAGTTACTTTTTTAACTTCTTTTACTGCTGCTTACCCTGCTGGTGCCCCCCTGAATAAATGGACTATCCAACATAAATATTTTTTTTAATTCTGACACTACTTGTCTTCACACTTAATATTTATATTAGTGTAGATATGTGTTAATACTTAAACTTTCTTGACATAAGTCTTCTGCTTTCTTTATTGGATTTGTAATGTAACCACCTATTTTGGTCCGTTATATGATGAGCAGAGCGCAAACGGCTTTGTGATGGTAAGCGTTCGAAATTAAATGCTGCTGTACCGTTCGACGTCATACGTAGCTGTAGTGTGCGGTATGGAGACGTTATACCTACTTAATTATGACTTCAGTTATTGTTACTATAAAACATGGCTGATTTTAAAGTGAGTGACCTTATAATGAATAAATCAGTTAGAAGCAAATCAAGTTTAATTCTAGCGCTTGTTCATCACTTCCTTGTAGCTACACAATTAAATAAATTTTAGAGTCCAATCCATTCCATTCGTCTAGAGAGCGATAAGATAATACACAATCTAGTATAGCTTCCTTGTACCTGCGTACTGCAGTGTTGTGTTCACACCCGGCGCGTTTACGTCTTGTCCTTCACTTCCATTAAGAAATAGAAAGAGATAACACGACAAAGGAAAACGTTTGGTTATGTGTTGAAGCGTGCGGCGATAACGGCGCGGGCGCGGTGTTTTCGCGCACGTTTCGCCCCCGCGCGGGCCCCGGGTGAACGGCCAGACAGGCGGGCGGCCGGCCGTTAAACCTGCCTTGGACCCGTCCTGCGGCCTCGCGGGCCTCGCGTGCCACCATCTGCAGCGCTGCCGTCGACGACGTCGCCGTCGATGACGTGGTTTCGCGATGACACCATAGATACCTCACACAGCGCGCGCGGTATTTATATTAATGACATTCTCATCATGATACAGCCTCGGTGTTTGATGGTTTATTTGAACTGCTCAGGGGCGGCTATTAATTACGTAAGGTGTTCTAAGGAAGAGGATCAAGCTAAAACTCACTAAAGGGGGAAATATCACGTAATTATTTTTCTTGCAGAAAACTAAAATAATGTTTTTCGTATTAGTCCGAACCCACAGAGCAATGAGTAGTTACGTTCATTCTTACACAGCTAAAATAAGCGTCATCTATTAGCGTATATTGGTTACCACACAAAATCTAATTTATTATTTAATTCTATGATTGTGATTTTAAATTATGGAAATATTCACAAATACTAGTCTCTGCTAGTCTTCAATAAAAGTATTAAGTAGATCAAGATGTGTTTTCGCTTAATGTTTCACAATGATCCAACACGTTTACAGCCAAAACATAAATTTGAGGGGAAGGGAGTTGAGGAAAATCTTACGATATCTCACCAGGGCGGCAGAGGGGTGAAAAAAATCTCAAAAACGTCTCACGCAATTAATGGACGCCCCCTTACTCAAAGTTAAGAAATTTTCATTTTATCTGTTATTATTGCTATCTAATATTTTAAGGAAAATGCCTCCGATATTAGATAGCAATTAATAACATATTAATATTTGGCAGTAAGTTGTTTAAACGATCAAATTTGTTACATAAAATAAAAATATTAATAATTATAAAAAATAAATCTATCCATAGTTCGATTACTAGTTTCTTCCTCAATTCTTTGTGATTTACTGACTTAGTAATCAAGTTCACGTCTGTCTCAAATATTATGTTTCCTGCTCAAATTAAGTATTATAATTTTGAAGTTACTAGAATAAAATTGTAATGTTACGAATTGAGGCTCCTCAATAACAGCGTAATCGCTTCCACGTTTAAGTGACGTAATTATAGTGATTTTAAATATACTGTGACTTGTCAGCTAATATATTTAGATCGCACAACGAAGTTTGATAATATAATCGCGAATACAAAACTACTCTATTAATAATTGTTTACAAATGAGAAATAATACTTGATATGTAACGATACAAATTAATAAAGATACGCACATACCGACACGGGACACCATTTGTTATCGCACACTCCATTAAATGGGTCACATTCAGATGCATTCGATTCTATTTTCCACTTGGTGCGAGCGCCGGCGGGCCAAGGTGGTGTTTATGCGGCGTGCTCGCCGACGCGACCCTTCCACTATGAAAATCTACCAGATGCATTATTCTTCTGCCTAAGTGCTTAATAGAATACCCACTGAATTATTCACTAGTTGAAGACGGCTAATAAAAGCGTGCTCGACAAGACGGTGGCGGTCGATATGTAAAGAGATGAGATCTATTCAGGAATAATATCGTGGTTGTTTACGGTGCGGCTCTTGGCTGGATTGCGTCGCAACGGTCGCTAGTTTGCCCGCAGCTCAGACGGACGCGAAGGGGGGGGCACAGGTGGGATGGAGCGAACGTCTGCGTCGGTGCTTTTTCATTCTTTGTTTGCGTCGAGGATTTGCATACAATCGGAGAAATTGCGTGGCTGGCAGCAGCCGAGAAAAAAGGAATTCGTGTAGTTTTATGCATATGACTGTTCGAGGTGCGGGTCCTGCGCTTTTCCCCCTAATGCTACAAACACTTTTGAATATTCGTCGCGGACAACACTTGAGTTACGGTTAATATTTTAATATTGTAAATGGAAAGTGTGTTTTGATGTTTGATTGTTGGTTCCTCTTTCAAATTTGATGGATATTACCCGTGATAACATGTTATTTTCTTATGACTTAACTAAAAGTGGGATGCGTATCACAGATTTTCATTTTACCTGTAGTACCTAATCACTATTATTTATTACTTTGCCTGCATACTCGATTGACCTATTAACGTTGCGTATTAACCTATGAACGTAGTTTTTAGCCTTTTATAAAACGCTTAAAATGTCAAAACCATACAAGCAATTTTTTTATTTGAAATTAGGTTAGTGAGGCATCTATAACTTACTTAATTTAAATACTTACACTTTGAAGTACGAATCTAAGAGCTAGTTGCAATGTTATTTGTAGGCTTTTTGCTGACATTATTTACTAGAATAACTAGTCTTAACTTACTTCTAACCACTTCGTACATAATACGACGTGGTATGAAGTAAGTTTCGACGATGGAAAACGTAAACGCTGTTAGCCTGAAAAATTCTAAAATGCGTAAATTTACATAATTTTTATCAGAAAAAAATACTGCATCGATTGATCTGGGTTTGATATTGAAAATTCTTGTTAAAAATTTTAGGGTATTATTTATTTATTTATTTTTTGTATTATTTGTTGTAACCCTACCAAAACTACTGTGTGCTACTGTGGCTTACGCCATTCTTGCGGTCAGCAAAAATTTGCAAAAATTTGGTTTTATAATAATGTTTCTACTTTCTCCTTTCGATATAATGTTTTGATGAAGGTTTTAAATTGGTGTAGTGATAGTTTCAAAAGGAAGTTTATTATAAAATCGCTCACCAAGTCTCGCGAATAACGTATATGATGTGTGCAATCCATAAATATTTAGTGTTTTATATGGAGCGTGACGTACTAACATGACTCATTTTTCTTACGAACTTATAAACAGGGTCTCAAAATCATGTACTGAAAATGGGTGCGCTTTTTCTTACATAACTTTTTAACTCCTAACATCGAAAGTCCGAAAATGTGTTTCATACAATTTTATTTCATAATGATCACTCTTCATAATTTTTATTTCAATAAATATTAAAACGCCAAATGAATCGACTTCATAATTTTATTGTTCATACATTTATTTGTACTCATTTTTGCTTTCATATATTTCTTAATCAGAAGTGCTATTTATCCTATACATCAAAATTCATACTGTTAATAAACATACATTATGAAACACATTTTCGGACTTTCGATGTTTGGAGTTAAAAAGTTATGTAAGAAAAAGCGCACCCGTTCGTGCATTTGTTATTGTTTTCGTTCATTAGATAAATATAACTTGCTCGAGTTTAAGTGGAAATTAGTTTATGAACTATATCTTTGTGCATTGTTTTAGTATATTACCTATAAAAGTACTAATAATAACTACTAATAAACTGCTGTAAATAATATAAAAATAAAAGCTATAGTTATGGCATGGGTCAATTATGGGTAAAGTAGTAGGTTAGGTTAGGTTAGAACTGCGACCATAACATCAATCTGTGTGATACTCCGACCACTTTTTGAATCCACCCACTAAATAAAATAATATTATACTACCTACCAATTTCTTATTATCATAGATCGTAACAGACGACAGTACGTGGCGCCACCTGCAGAAGCTAAAAATGTGCCTATTGGGCAAAAAAAGAAGCGTGGGAATTTGGTATTTAATTGCATAGAAAAAGGATATTTTATGATTTGCGTTTAAATACTACCCCAATAAAAATAAGATATTAAGTCAATAAAAGGTTACGTATTATAATATCTAAAAGTATTCTAACTATTATTGAAATGACTACGATCATAAGACCTACTGTTTAAAAAACCTAAAGGTCATTTCACAGATTTTTATGATAACTAATGGATGAAATCCATAATGGACGATTCACCTACGGTTTATTTAACTATAATTAATTAAGTTAAGGTTGAGTTAATTAATGGACTATTCACCTACTGTTGATATATCTGTGGTTAATATTTATATAGGAAATCACAAAAAAACGTTGAATCATAGTTATATATAATTAGATACAAATGAACAACGAACAAATTTAAAGATTTGAAGCAATAGCTTGCAATAATTCCACATGTGAGTATTCCGGGATTTCTTTTAGAATACCTTCAATTTTTTGTAACTTATGCTCATTCTTGGATTTCTTTTTCTTGTTTGTAAAATAGGTTCAAATAATTATAAAAATTAATAGGTAGGTTAGGTTAGAAACATGAAAGACAACGCACGAGCCGAGCGAGCGAAGCGAGCGTGCCGCGGCAGCGGCCGGCGAAGTGCCAGTAAAATCATTGTAAGCCGTAACTACCATATGCCATAACATCATTTAGGAACAATTTTGAATGTCCCGTCCATGATCCAATATTCACTTTTTGCTAAGTAGGTCATTAAGGCTTTAGTGCTAAACAGCATTACTCTTTTATTTCCGAAAACTTTGCTTTTAATTAAAAATAATTCCCCGTCTCCAGTTGTAACTGCTTCTTCGTTAACTACAAAATCAAATTTTGTTGGTTCTTTAATAGTCAACATAGCTTTCTTTTTTTCACGATTAACTATTTGTCTCAGGGCGTCTTTTGATGGTAAATTAATTGAAATGTCAGCACTAGTAGATGCCAAATGATGTTGAATTAATTGACAAGTCTTAGTTATTGGAGAAGCCTTAATTTTAGTAGGCGACTCGTCCATTAGATATTTCATGTGTAGTGGAAATATCCAATATTTAAAAAAATCATTAGGTTAATCGTTCGTTAGTGAGATTAATTTTAGTTTAATCGACATTATGTAAATAAAACAGTACTTGAGTTCACCAATATGTGTTATAAACATATATAAATCAACCGTAGTTATTTCAAAAATAGATAGAATACTTTTAGATATAATACGTACCCAAAGGCTATTTCCGTACAACGTTATGTACACAAATAATATGAACATTGTCTCTTATGAAGAAAACTATTCTGAATAAAAAAAATATTAATTAAACACCTTCTTAATGAAAACATTATGAAATAAAAAAATATGATGACGGGGTGTTATGAGTTCGGATTATAGGAATATTAATGTATGAACATAAAGTTTATGAAGAAAAAAATTATGAAGAGTGATTATTATGAACTCCAATTCGTAGTAAAATCGTAAATATGAATACAAATTTTATGAGAGCCGATATGGACCCACTGTAAATAAGCGGCTTCGTCACGATGTCATTCACACCTGATTATTATGAGATCTACTTTTCCACTGATCCTATACTCACTTCCATTCAGCTCTCATAGCAACTAATAAACCTGGCTTTAGCTATACAGGCCATTGAACTCTTAAAACATAATATTATCCCTTTATACCTTTTGTAGTAAAATTTAAAGTACTGATTAATTGCTGGCGTTCATGGTCTTTTTGGAAGGCAACTTTAATTGAATGGACTTCCGCATATTATAGAAAGATCAAGTATAAAGTGCATAACAATAATAAAATCGCATAAAATAATATTAACACAATGACAGCATGACAGTCTGAAATCAGGCATAGTATTTTTAAAATGTATATCCTAGTAAGTACTTATTAAAACACATGATTCATAAGCATTTCCAAAGCAAAATAAACCTAACGACACAACACATAGCACATAACTTCGATATCAAATGATGACGGATAAGCATAGTTCGATCGGTCAGTGTAGTTTACGACGCGTTTGTCATCTCAATCACGTGGCCCTCCGTTCGGTTATTACTAGCAACCATTGGTTTCGCGCGTTAGTTGTGGCGGGCTGGCCGTGCCGACATCGCGTCCTTATCGACGGAGACGTGAAGTGCGCATCAACACCGCCACGTGTATAAACATTGTTTCACAACAATAACACGACGGTGACGCGGGCAAGGACGCCCCACGATGATGCCGGCACACCGCTCACCGACACATTGATACTTAACATCGTTTTCTATACTAAACATCCAACATCCAAATACTCTGTTTACACCATCAAATTCGTGTTACAAGATGAATGCATTCGCTTACGTGCATCTAAAACGGACGAGTCCTCACAATGTTTGGATGGGACAAGTGTTACTTTGTAATTTAAAAGCTAATTCTGTGATTCTTTGTTTTGTGTAGTGTTTTTTACTAATAGTGTAGTGTAGTGTTCTGTGTAGTGATGTCTATTTACTCGGAAAGCGAACCTAACAATCGTAAGTTTCTCAACTCTTATCATGCAATACTTCCCAGAGTGACATTGCCAGTAACGCGTCAAAGAGATCGCCTTAATGGATACCTCGAAGACTACTAGAGAACTGCACAGTTACATCGAACTGCGATCGACCACATATTTTACTTAAACTTCCATGTCACGGCTTTAATACGGCCTTGTGCTTAATACTACTGAATTAAACTTAAAAGACCCTCGGACAAATTGACTTGTGGTACAAAAGATCGTGTCAATACTTAAAAAAGGCGATATTGATAACCTATAAATTGGATGCCCTAAAGTAAGACTATGACTTCAAATATAATAGTTAGGTTGTAACTACCGTAATAATTATCGTATTATTGCCCATATAGCAATAAACCAAATCATATTATCAAAAAATTCATACGTTTAAAATAGTTTTATTTACCATGAAATTGGTTCCTCCGCGATCCTGATTGATTCTCTTTCGTATAATCTGGTTAGGATTTAGATGAAATATTATGAATTTCGACTTAATGTACTGTCTGACTTAATGTACGAAGTAAATAATAATTGACTATTCTAATTGACTAGCAACACATCACATATAGCCCCGAAATTATTTGGAAGTAAAATTGCAATTGCGGTTAGTAAACAGCGAACGCTGGTATCTTGCGCCTCCCACGCCAATCTACCGGAGGCTAGCCACATTCCTGACATAGCTACCACAGGTTGTCGGCACCGCGGCCGGTTCCGAGCGGCTCGCGCACCACACCGATGACGTAGCTGCGCGTCTCCATCCGACGCCCCGATACCTTCGTCATACATCATCACCCACACCTCCCTGCGCAACACTAAACACAGATCTCCAAGGGGGAACCCGACCTTGTCGCAGAGCTCTTTGTACCCTGGACGCTTTTACTGCGCAGTTTAAATGCAAACTATACTCTGTCCATTCCTTTATTTTCTTTTTGACAGATTACATTTAGGGATGCCTTCAAACGTAACTGATTCGATTTGAAATCATAATCGATGTTGTCTAAGAAGAACTTTCAATCGATTAATTACATCGAAATGGTTTTAGTTCATTATTAATTATTCGTTTATTAGTAGTTTTTATTAGATGAAATAAATATACAAAATAATAATATAATAATAATGTCACATACTTAGTCTATGACGGTTTCCTAGTTACCTTTGTTTACATTTTGACATGTCATTCCAAGATTTCGACTTAATTTCTTGCAAATAATTATTCATGGAATCTTGATACTATTATTATATTCTTTTTTTATAAAAAATACAGACAATACACAAAAAAAGTCAAATTATTCTTTTTCATAATGATCGATTTATTTCATTTCACGATTTGATTTATAGTCTGTGGTTGTTTGTTACAAACAGTGAACTTCCCTAAAAAGTGTCGCTTGTCAATAAAGTACTTTATTATTGTAGTACATTAATCTGACAAAAAAAACGGTAATTCATAGGCGTGATCTGTCAAAAAGAAAATAAAGGAATGGACAAAGTATAGTTATAATATCACCGATCGTCGCAACTACAGAAATCGCGTGCGCTTTCGCCGCGTGCCGCCTTTCTACGCCGAATTGTCATATGGTACTAATGTATTTATCGCCTGTGCCCATGAAAGGGAAACGACTTTTGCATTGTTAGCATTGGCAGATAATCAAATTGAAAATTTTGTCCGCAAAGAAAGCGTATCGGACGTGTCACGTATCGTACTTTACTTATGTTTCTGCCAAAAAAGTGTTTCATGAAGATAAATTGGTGATTAGTCAGATGTTCAGTCGGTTTGTGCGGAACTAGAGAAGAAGAAGAATGTTTATAATGCTAATAGGCGGATGCGGCCTGATTTTCAATTTGAGCGGCGTAGTACATCCATTCATCTGAGCGTCCGGAGAGTTATCCGGATGTAGATAATTTCAACATATTTATGTACATGCCACGAGTATGCTATTGGTTTAGTGTTTGTCATGCCTCGTAAGAGATTCAGAAGATGCATTTTGTTGACTATATTTTCTATTGGAGGATGCACCTTGTTCTTTTAGTCCTTAAGGATTGGATCGTATTAAACAACAAACTACTAGCTAATTTGTCTTTTATCAGTTTCTATCAAGCTTACTCTGACACATAATACTCAGGTATCTACTTCTTCTTCTTCTTCGTCGTGTCGAAGGCTGAGTCAACTTTTATTTTGACTTGCCATCGTGGTGAAAGGATTTGCCAATTCGCTTTGGAGAACTCGCGAATTGCCCAGGGTGCGCCGGACGTAGGTAGTAGTTGTGTACGTCACTCTGGGAGGCTCCTTTCATGCACCCCTTAGGTATCTACTGTAATGCTGCGATGCATGCCCATGTTTCTGAATGTATTCAGACAGTGCACCATCGCTTTTGATTTGTTCTCATTATAATATTCTGTTATCTCATTTCATTATTATTTTCGGGCTACTACTACTTTTAATGGAGTAGAGCCTCTATATTGGGTTTAAGTAGTTTTATGTTTGCAAGTCAGATACCTCTTTTATGTCCAACAAAACACTATAATAAAATAAAAAAACAAACAAATAATTCAACAATATGAAATATTTATGCGATCGATGACTTGCACCTTGTTAAATAAATTCAAGCTCGCAAAATGATTTCTGCACAACACAGTACATTTTACAATAAATTACGCAGTTGCATGCTCGTTTCTAATGCTTGTGTGAGTGACGATAACACTATGGAGCGTATGCGCACACATACTTTTAATAAAGCAAAAAATAAGGCAAAGCTTTTAATAAAATCAGCCTATTCTCTTTATATCGGTCGAACGGAGGCGGGTATAAAAAAGGATCCAAAAACTTTTTGGAACTTCGTGCGATCGCAACGCTCATCACTGGGCTCCTGTTCTGAATTCGAGCATGATGGTCACATTGTGACCGGGGTGGATGCTGCAAATGCTTTTGCGAGTTATTTTAAATCGGTGTTTTTAGCTGACCAGCCAACGTTGTCTTGTAATTTCACCGAAGATGAGGTTATAAATTCTATGTGTTCGTATCGAGTGAGTATCGATGTTATCACTTTGTCGGAGCTTTCTCTAGCAGTTAAAAATCTGAAGGCTCAATCTGCTACTGGCCCAGATAGGATACCACCTTATTTTGTAAAGGACTGTGTTTCAGTATTACAAGAACCACTTTTACATATTTTCAATACGGCTATAAAGACTGCTACGTATCCTGCATTATGGAAAATATCAAGAGTCACACCAATACCCAAGGAAGGCTCCAGGTCACAAGTCACAAACTACAGACCAATAGCGGTACTGTCAGCATTTGGTAAGGTATTCGAATCAATTTTAAACTCGCATATTACTAGACAAATCAAACCACAGATGAGCGAGTCTCAACATGGGTTTAGAGGTGGTCGATCTACAACAACCAATCTGGTTAATCTTGTTGATTACGCCGTATCTGAAATGGACAAAAATAGACAAGTGGACGCGGTGTATTTTGACTTTAAAAAAGCTTTTGACCGCGTCCATAATGATGTACTACTGAAAAAGTTTTCAGAGGTAGGATTTACGCCGGCTTTGTTACAATTATTGGCAAGTTATTTTAAAAATCGTGTACAATATGTCCAAATAGGTAACTATCGATCTGACCCATATGATACTCGTTCTGGTGTGAGTCAGGGAAGTAATTTGGGACCAACTCAGTTCCTTATTATGGTTAATGACCTACCAAATGTTGTCAGAACGGCACGCTGTCTTATGTTTGCTGATGATCTGAAATTGTACTTGGGCATTGGATGCCAGGAGGATAGTGAGGCGCTCCAGCAGGACATAGATAGGGTAGCTACCTGGGGAATTAATAACCATCTAGACTTTAACACATCTAAGTGTAAAGTAATATCCTTTACACGGGCACGTACACCGTATATTCACACTTATGAATTAGCAGGTGACCCACTGGAGCGCGTCACACAGATACGTGATCTTGGTGTAATTCTCGACAGTGCTTTAACCTTCAATACGCATATTACTAGTATCTGCTGCAAAGGATTCAAGTCGCTTGGGTTTGTAATGAGACAGTCTGCTCGATTTCAGGACAGGAGCGCTATCGTTGCGTTATACTTTGCCTTTGTGAGAAGCGGTTTAGAATTCAATTCTATAATCTGGGACCCACACGAGGCTAAGTATGTCACAATGCTTGAGCGTGTTCAAAGAAAATTCGCCCGTTTTTTATATAGGAAACTATACGGATATTACCCTCATTTGTATCCGTCTCTGTTCGTATCTGGTATGGTGGGTATCGATACATTACAATTACGCCGGCAGTGTGCTTTATTAATTCATTATTACTTATTATTAAATAATAATATTGACAATGCAACTGCGTTATCACGTTGCTCCTTATCAGCTCCTAACCAATACACGCGGCTGCGCTCGCGCCGTCTCATGGCGATAGCACCCGTTCGGACGTGCACTGCACAATTTGCGCCAACCAACCACGCTATGGCATTAATCAACACACTGATTGCTCAGCATCCAGATGTCGATATATTTTACATGAAGTTTGCTGATTTTTTAAAAATATGTCTGAATTTCTATTTATTGTAATATTATATAATTTGTTTATGTACAATATTATGTATTGTATACCTAGCTCATTGTGCGTATTGGGATATACTGTAAGCGCAATGAGCATCTCATTTAATAAATAAATAAATAAATAAATAAATACTTGATAAAAAGCCTGATAGACTAATAGTTAACGGTGCAGTTGTTTGATCTTAGAGAATTGAAGATTTCGGACGGGTTATGGCATGGCAACTAAAATGCAAAACTAAAGTGGGATTAGACAAGATGAAAAGACGTTAAATTGTCCCATACTAATATGCAAAATGTTATATCTTATGTCATCCAGCAAATGAAGAGATAGCCACGTCGTCGCTTCAAAAATAAACAAAGTTCCTTCTTAAATCCGCTTCATGCTCCTAAAGAAAACGTTCCTGGAGATGTAATTGATAAGGATTGTATCCAAAACCTGTTGCGTCAATTAGGCTTAATGGCAAAAATAAATTGGTGCAATATAAATAGATACCTGTGTAACTAGCGTAATGAGAACTTGCGAGACGTTCAACAAACTTTTTGCTCAGCAAAAGTCGCCAGCGAGCCTTGAAACGTCGGTGTTTTATTATGAAATGTCACGTCGTACCAGACGGTACATAAATAAGACTAAATTAACTTGTCTGCGACCTCTGGATTGAACACGATAAAGTTCACATTCACACCTTGAATTACGTGCTCAAACGAAACCAACTCCACATAGTAATATATTTAACGAAAGTTGATTAAAATCCCAATCGTATTCACATTACCGACCCAACTCGACCGAGGACACTTTGTTTTATGAGCTTTTATTTTATTGGGTGATTTAATTTTACGGGTTGAAATGATTTTTTTATTGCGCGAAGACGTTGATGATCGTTTACGGCCGTTAAGACTTGAATTAGTCGTGTAATTTGTGTTAAGTTAATTTCAAACGGTAAAATACTGGAGTCGAGTCAGACATTGTATTTTCGCACTCAATAAAATTTAAAACGGCCAAAAGTGCCGAACAAAAGACGGAATAAATGCAATCTCTCAACGCAGTGTAAGATCCTGTACTAAATATTTACAAGTTGGAGTGAATATTTTATAAGCAAAAGCAAGAAAATGAGACGAAAACAGACATGTCGGAGCATCCCCGCGAGGACATTGCGATGTGAGAACTTCGACGTTGCGATACTTAGCGACTTGTTCTACGGCTTTTGTGGAACCAGCCAGGGCTTGTACAAACAACTTAATATGCTATGAACTTTGAACTAGATAGGGTATCGTGTAGGTAGGTAAAGACCAAAATGTTCTGTCTGAGAGTAGACCAACAAGTACTTTGTGTGCTACAAAGTTAGGGGATTGTGTCTGCGCTTGTTCTACGTTATGGCGTTGGATTACTTCACATTGCATACTATAAAGAAATACGGAAAAGGGCTTTTGAGATTTTGAGGTAATTTATTTCATACAGGCACTTCAAAGCTTACAGGCAGTAGGTAAATAATTTATATTGGAACAGTACGCCAATTACGAAGTACACAAAAAATACATTAACAATGTAATCCGTGAGTGAAAGTATACACATGCAAATCTATATAATACAAAAAATATGGATGTTTAAAGATGTTATAATGAATTACTTAGTAACAAGTTATGACTATATTTTTGTCTACTCGTTACTTAATATTGGCTTGCTTTGTCTTTGTATCTGAGAAGCATAACTATTTTCTGCCCTATTTGTTCCATTTTCAAGTCACTTAAATTTATTTTGACAATTCATTATTATGTTTCGTGTTCATCGTCGACAATGTCTGATGAGTCATATAGTCAATGTTGAAATCACACAATCTTCCTCGCACACGGTCTCATACAACCAAAAAACATCTTGGTGTCGTTAATAATATCAGTTTCCACAGAATTTCCATAAAGGCACCGAGATGACGTACTCCTCGGTCCGTGAAACAAGTTATTCGGAATGATTCATTCACCTCTAAAATTTGGATCCGGTACCATGTGGGCGGGTTCAGGTGATCGGAGCATGTTCACACGGTAATTTGAGCTATTACGATAGTGAATTGATTGAGAAGCGCCGCCCAAGCCATATATTCGACTAATAATGACTAACTTTAGTAACTCGTTTCCATCAAATTATCGCAGCCATGAATAGCCAGAGGGTTAGACTTTTAATAACTGATGACGGTTTTAGTGCACTGCTTCTTTATTCTATTTATATATTCATAGGATTAGTATCATGTTACCTCGTACTGCGTTGTGGAGGTCTGATGGCAGTCGCTCCACGTAAAATACTGATATTCAGCTAAATCCGTTAGACTAGAAGCCGACCCCAATGTAATTGGGAAAAGGCTCGGCAGATTGATTGATCTTCATAGGCTTCATAAAGCATGAGCTTTGCAACCAGAGGTTAGCATATCGAGTACGACATATCGAGTACGACATAGATTTTATCGCGTTGTTCTCATATGTTTGTATGTAAGGAAACCGGACAAAAATGTGACTAAATCTATGTCGCGCTCATTATGCTAGCCCGACAGGAATATCTTATTCCTGGTACCATAATAATCTTAGTCCACTGTATTCGATCCGTAAATAAAGCACATGAATAAAGTATTTGTAGCATTACTTACCCCTATACACCAACCTCTCAGTTCGTGCCAACAACCTGACATCTGAAACCAAATCCAATGTTTGGAAAACGCTGATTGGGGTTTTTTCCTTGTAGCTTTCCCAGTGATGTTTGGGGCTAGAACTAAGCCCGATAAAACGGACAGTTTCACCCCTCGTCTGTCGTGATTCAAAAACCAACATCGTCGAAATGGTGTCGTTCGACAGTAAACCTGTGTTTACCCGTTCGGGACTCCCCCTCACAGGATTACCGGCGTGACGGTTATTGATTAATATATTGTTCCGGCATCCTTATCATTTCGTAACTAAATTTCAACCGAAAATTAACCAGTGCTAGAACAGATTAGCATGGGAATTTCAGCTATAGTATTGTGTTCTAAACTCGAATAAATCGGTTGGTAGTTAGAATAAGCTATTTTAACTTGTTGTTTTTAATATTAACATTAAGAATTAAAGCTGAAAATGGGTTGGTCCTTCAGGTCTAATTAAAAATGTTACCAGAACAACATATCTTAAATTGCATAGCAAAACAGCTGCAATGCATAATTTACGGACTTCTAAGTTTATTACTACCTCACTCTGGAGTTGTTTTATGTATGTGATTTCTGTCTTGGTGGTCCAGTGACCGCCAACGTGTCAACCATCTCTTGTAATCTGTTAGCTTAGTGAGATTGTTGTACAGCAAAGTATAATGTGTTAATTTGTTGCAGTGGGCGCGGTCGGCGGCGGCATGCCGGAGGCCACTAGCGGTGAGAGGCGGCACGTGCCGCTGTATGGCAGACTGGTGGCCGAAGACCAGCTGCCGTCGATGAGCGCGCCATCAGACATTCAGGTGAGCGCCGCTGTGCGCGACCCCCGAGCTTTCAGCTGCTACCATACCCCCGCCCAGGTAAATGATGCACGAGGCAGTTTGCAAAGGACTAACGTCCATAACGCTAAGGAGATTCGGATTCCGGAACAATAAGGGTTGCTTTATAACAAAAAACAACCAGAAGCAACTGCACTCCCATGTGCACTCAAGTTTCTTAAACTCGTGACCTCCGCGCGCCGCACCTATTGTTTTATTAAAAGAGCCATTACCCGTGCGCGTCTAGACATTACGCGCAAGTAAATAAATTAGTCAGTAAAGTGCTACTAATTACCTACTACAACTCAGTTCTCTTTCACTCGAATACTAGTGATGTATTTAGTTAGAGCTGAATACGTACTCCCGACGATCGATAGAGATACCCCTCGTCTAGACTGGGTTAATTAATAAATGTGTCCGACTACAGTTTCTCGCGCGAAAATATTGGGTTCCCTTCATATTGTGTCAGAGTTAACATGTTTCAATGCAAAGTTAGTTAGATCACTGATTTGCGCTCGGTGAATACTATCTTAGACGTTATTAGACCCGGGATTAATCTATAGTAATCTATACACATTACTGACAGTGATTGTGTTAAGGATATATTCTGGGCCTGCCGCAGGTGTGAACCGATTGTTCGATATAACTATTTTGAAAAGATGTTTATACAAACCGTCTCGTGTATTAAGACGTCTATGTTCGTCCCTTGTTTAGCTTCACCAATGTTATAATAAGCCTCTTTATTATTTGATGTATCATACATTTAATGGCTTTGTTTTTAATTCAGATTTGTTATGTTCATTCATATTTCTCATTCGTTTGAGTCCAAACTCCTATGCTTTGTTTTGTAGTGTTGCTATAAGCTGAATTGCTTGATCGTCCTTGCTTGTGATTGCTTTTTGTTTTGCTTTTACGTTTTCGTCAGATATAAATCAATATTTCTCGCTTGCCCAGGCTATGCAGGCCCGAATACCACAGCACTTTCGAGACCCCTCGACAGCACCTCTACGGAAACTCAGCGTAGACCTCATCAAAACCTACAAACACATTAACGAGGTAAGTCATATTAGTGTAATATACAAAAAAACTTGATTATGCCCCAAATGATTATGTTCAACTTCGAAAGAGGTCGCAGTGGACCTCGGCTTTACTCACATAATTATCGAACTATATCACAGTAGGTCCTGGCGCGAACATCGAATAATAATCGATCATCGCATCGAATAACATCCGATTGTTCGAATAATCCGGAATTAACCGGTGTCATCTGCGGTTATTAATTTACTTACTTCGAACTGCGTACCATATATGCAACCGCCATTGTTGATTCTCGCTCGAAGCTATTAAACTGCAAGTACTTTCATAATTATTGTTTACATGTCGTATGCGGAAATAGCTCATCAGTCTAGCATCGTGTTTCCTTTATAAAGCCGTTATTTATTTTATAATACAGTGTATTTCGAACATTTTTTGTCTGAAATTGCGTGTTAATATGCAGCTGTTACTGTTTTGAAAGTGATTAGTTGCTGCATCCACTTGCCGAATCGGAGATGGCGATATTGGTTGAATAAGTACGTTCCTCGCGTTGTAAGTTTTAAACCTTTTTCGACGTCGGTGGGCGAACCGTTTCTAGGTGGCCAGGTCGCGTGGAGCAGATTTATTGCATCGTCAATAAAAAAAATCTCAATGTACTACTGTCTGTGCTCTTCAATGAAGCGGGACCGGGTTAATGCTCTTGGTATATATTTTTTATGAACACGTATCCTATGTTTTCTTGATGCCACCTGTAGCAATAATCATTTAAACAAAAAAAATATTGAAGGACTATCTACCTACCTAGGACTAATTGTCCATTGTAATAATTTCTAAACGCAAGAATACCTGAAGGTACCAATTCGTCATAGAAATCGAGTACCTTTTAACAATTAGATATGCTTAGGCACATCGATTTTCAAACCTTTTGTTTCGGAGTTAATGTGCCGAATGTCCTCTGTATTAAAAGAACTCGTGTCTAGAAGTCAATCTTGTCACCGTAAGGCCGCACTGCGCAAATGGTTTCGTCTAGAAAAACGGTATTCTTGATACGCATGTGATTCCTTTCCCATCAATATCTTGTTTACGGTGCTACGTTCTAGCTTAGTTCTGACCTTTCTAGTCACGTGAAACTTCAAAGCCCTCCTCACGTTCCAATTAAGCAGGCAGCCACGATTAGTATACTCCAATCCCAACATATGGACGTCAGAAACCAAGTAAATGAATCTGTCAACCCTATCGATTGTCCTGACTGATTATAAGCATAATAAGTCGCGAATTAAGGGCTTTTAAGTGAGTGCGGGTGGAGCTGGCCACGTTCAAGTCTCTGCGCAATAATACTGCGTCACAGTTTTTACTCGTACACGAGGCACGAATGACGATATCTGACAAAGGTGAGCAGTTCTTTTACGAGTTTCGTTTTATCGTTTCTTATATTTCTTTAAAGGAAAGCAAATCATTGGGCCTGAAAGCAAATAATTGGGCTATATTAATACATATCGTTCATTTTCATTTTGTCTGGTTTCGTCGATAATGTTTGATAAATCTAATTCCATAAATCCAAGATTAATCCCAATTCTGTCGAAACAGCGTAACTTATTAATTTTCTATCTAAACAATCACATACCGTTTTAGGTTGAAGGAATCTATTTACGTAACATGTAAACAGAGGCAATACAAGTCTTCTAAATATAAAATTAACATATTGATGTTTATAAGGGACTTTCGAACAGTTATTTCTATTTAATCCTAAAGACAAAGGACGGTGTTTTTACGTCAATGCCGACCTACCACGGAAACGGTGTGAACTATTGATATAAGGCGATAATGTTTTTATTAAGATACTTAAACGATGTAATACAAATCTTTAATTTACTAGCTGACCCGTCAGACGCTCTCCTATCTTAACTATGAATACATCCTATTTGACCACATTTTGCAACACGAATTCTGTCAATATTATGTCAAACTCCATAAGGTTAATTGAAAAAGTTTATATAGTCAAAAGCGCTAAGGATACATTTGCAAATTTTTAGAAAATTATATAATAATATGGTAGTTAAGTAGGTAGTCTTAAATTTCTAATTTTACGCGCTAATTTCTCAATTTATCTTTTATAAGAACCGTCTCCTGACAAGGCTTTGCTCAGACTAAGTTTAAAAAAAATCTAAGCTAGTTCTTAACTTGCCGTTAAATAGTACTTGCACTACTGTGTGCCGGCTTGTATAATATATAGTCATCGCATAGTATGTTGGCGACATCCGCAATTTTGATTGCATTGTCGTTTCACGGTCTATAGTAACAACAGACACCATGGATTACACACCCGTTTGTTATTTACGTCGTAGTAGAGTAAGGATACGAACACTGAACACGAGCTAACCCCGTTTGTAAAATCCTTTATGTAAAAAGCTCTTCTAAATATTTACGTACGCCATACTGCGGCAATTAATCTTAGTATACTCGAGACACGTGGTGTCTCCCCTCACTTACTTATTTTCGTACGATTATTAATAGAAAAAAATCTATTTGTGTTCATAAGGTGGTCATTGCCCTATTTGGTGGTGTGTTTACATGGCGCTATGCCAGAGAACAGTTGCTTTGTGTTAGGAGGTGTGCGACTAAGTCTTGGAACATGCATGCGCTTGTCTTGAGATAAGCTCGTTTGGGAGGATGAGATAAACACGTAGATGTTTTTATGTACTCTTGATATGTTTTTGTGAGTGTTTTTGTGATGTGTATATAGCACAGTCATTTAAAGCAATAATCAGTGCAAATTTACATATAACGCGGCTTTTTGGATATGTTGTAGAGGAAGCTTAAAAAACATACCCTGAAAGTTTCGACCTCAAATTTCTATGAGCTTAAGCCTTCATTGGAAAAAAGTGGCAGATTTTTTGGAACGAAGTTCCTTATTTCTTTTTTTCCATTTATCCCGTTATTTTAAGAAATTCCTGTCCCGAAAATTTTAGAGTTTACTCATTTAAGCTTCTTTTACAACTCATCCAAAAAATATTACTTTTGATAATTTAATTAATTCAGATGATTGATCCATAGGAACTCTCTCGTGGGCTTATTACAGCAGTTTCATTTGATTGAACTAAATTTCTCATTCAGTAACGTGTTTACTAATCCCATCTTGCTATACCTATTTTAGTACCTCAGATATAAAATAGCTCAGTTATGAGTTGCATACTAACCTTATGCTGCATACCATCAACAATGGGCTAGAAATATAGTGCTATTAATGTATGCACTTGCGCTAAATCTAGCAGTTTGTATTGCGCTGTCAATATCGTGTAAACAAAGGAATTCTAACGCGCTGATCAATCGGATATAGTTATGCGTAAATGTTCAAGTTCATTTTATAAAAGAATATTTACTGATTTTGTCTTAAAAGAAAAAGTAACATTATTATAACGGTATACATATCATTAATATTAACATAGGATAGGTAGGTTATTTTAATATTTAAAGAGCGCATCACGCCTAAAAATACCAGTAATTGGCGAGAAAACCATCAAACTGTGTAATTGTAAGTTTACAAAGACACTCCTTCCTTCTGAAATTTTATGCCGCATGCTATCGACATTGGACTAGAAATATAGTGCTATTTATGTATGCACTTGTGCTAAATCTAGCAGTTTGTATTGAGCTGTCAATATCGTGTAAACAAAGGAATTCCAACGCGCTGATCAATCGGATATAACATAACATCACCCCTATATTACCCAGAAGGGTGTGGTTGAGGTGTACAACACCCACATTTAACCTGTTATGTTTAGGGCTCATGAGATAGGGGGTGAGCCTATCGCCATCCACCGGGCACAAATGAGACTCCGTGTTGCTATTGTGAATTTCCTGACGGAAAGTTCACTAATAAATAACACTTTGCCCGATTTGGGAATCGAACCCTAGAACTCGCGGTGGAGGGCGCATACGCTAACCCCTAGAACATCGAGGCAGTATAATATAGTCAATCAGATATAGTTGTGCTTAAATGTGCTACTTTAATCAACACCTAGCTTTGTCAAATAGCGAACAACGGCACACAAAGTGATATTTAATTTTATATTAATTTTAATCGGAGTTCTGTAATTGTTTATGCCCAAAAATATAAATATATCAAGATCGTATTTAAGCCGCGTACAAAAAAAACTTGCATTTGTAAATATTGTACGATAAATAGCTTGTAATAAAAACATATACTTTCTGTATTTTTTTAGCATAACACTGTCCAATTTGAACCACACTGTGTAGTTAATGTTACATACATTTGGTGTAAACGTCATTTCCCGTGGGTTTTTTTCATTGGAGCTTTTTATCGCCGGGGATTTCAAAGTTTGTTACCCACTTGATGGACGATCAAAACAAACAAACGAGTCGGTATAAATAAAACGCGGTTTATTTGTTTAGTGCCAAGCTATTGCTATTATGATTTTATTGTGGACATTGCCGATAATTGAGTTAAAAAAAACAATCAAATTGAGAACCTCCTCCTTTTTTTGAAGCTGGTTAATTAAAAATACATATTTATTTAGTTTGACATAACTAGACAACTTTGCTAATTTAAATCGCGTAAAAGGGTCTAGTCGTTTCTCACCATGAAAAGATATTACAAGGTATATTTTTATTGTTTCTCGACTCCCGATCGGAAAGTCGCCGAAGAGAAGCGTTTGAATGACATTAAAAAGCCTGTTTACTCATCGGTATCTTTTGCGTAAATACCTAACAAAAACAATATCGCACTACAATATTAGTGGTATTATTAATTCGTGAAGCAAATAATCTGAAATCAGTGTCTGTCTGTCTGTAGTTGTCTATTAATATCACATTGCGGTTACGCCGGCGAAGTTATTGGTTTCAAATGACCCAATTGCGTCATGTTTTTTGCATTCCGCTGACGGACAATAGATTTGTACATTAGTTCAGTGAAACTCGCGTTGACCTGATAAATATTCTGTATATATTTTTCTGACACTAATTACAAAACAGCAATATGTGCAGTATTCCGTTTGTTTGCCGGTAAACGTTAACATTTTTTTTATTTTATTACTAAAATTATTGGGTACTTGACATGGAAATACGGTAACTTTAAATCACCCAAAAGTATTTATAAGTATGAAGTTAAATCCTCCCGGGGTTCGAAATGCATCCTCTACCTATATCGATAAACACATGCCATAACAAATCAAATCGCCATAGCCAGTGTGTGCGTTACACAACTACACACAATACCTCATCAATATAGTCTCAAATGGAGCACATAACGTGTGAAGCAACGCCAGTCTGCTTGCACTGGATGCAATAGACGACAGTGACTAACGCCTGCGGCCTTTGGGCGAATTTCGCAACCACCCGCCGATGCCAATACGAAACTAGTCAAGGAGATCGCCACTAGGGATGGCCAGGCTGTTCGATTTGATGCTGATTTTCGATCGATGTCATTAATTATAGCCTGTCTTCTTGCTAAAATAATCGTATTGGTAGTACTTCTCCCTATATCGCCTGTAGTAAAGAACAATGGATTCAATGTTATGTTGATCCTGATCGATTAATCAATAAAACTATCATTGTAACAAGAATAATAACGGTAAGGTTTTATAAAAGCAGACTGAATTTTACAAACTCGTCGTCCTCTTGCTAAAATCATGAATACGTCTTGCCTGCCCAAGCTATAACGAGCAAACCGAAACATCCAACAACATCCATCCGATGTAAACTACCAACACTGTAATCTTAACCAAACTGCAGATGGTTTCGTCCCAATAGTTTGAGTACAATCCCTTGCAACTTTATTGAAATCGCTTGTTCGAATCGGACCATTTCAATTCGAATAGACTTATTCGATTTGAGCCCTGTCAATGATAGGACATAGTCCATCACTAGCTATTCTCAGATTGAAATCTTACAGATCACTTAAACTGCTGCGGTTGCCTTTTTATACTTATCAACCAGTCTAGACTGATCGAATTCGATGTACAATGATTTCTTTTTCTGTTCCCAGAATCGATATTTTATCAAATGAATTGCTTCATTCGCTTGAAAGTCTTGCGAGAGTATAAAAACGTTACATTCTTAGAAAAGCAATCGTCATAAATACGGCACAATTATATCTTTCTTCTATCTGGATTTCCATTTTTTATGTGGATAGAAAATATTACAATACATAAAAAATATATGCGAAGACAAATATCGAAGATGTGGCATGGATACTACTTTGGCTTTTACTTATTTAAGTAATAAGTAAAAGCCGAACATACTTATTATTTTTATACAAAAACTTGGATTACTGAAAAGTCTGAAATATATCCCCACCTCTGAATCTTTCTACATCTTCATAATTGCATACATTATGTACAGTTATCAATCACGTTTAAATAAAAGAATTGAATGTCAACAATTTAATGTAAATCATGCTGTTTCTATAATCACGCATCATACACGCGTATACGAGTTCTAATATTGCTAATTGGACGAACACAGCGATAAAATATAATATGACGTAACGCTACATTATATTGCCATAGTAACTCGGGGCTACTTCAATCTACTACTTCGATTAGGCGAAAAAGAGATGGAATACAAAGTTTAAGGTCGATAACCATATCGTATTTTGCCGAAATATTAAATTGTGTTTTAAATTGAGTGTTTCGAGTTTTTTTGCTATGTCAAAATTTTATAACTTATTTTTATATTGTCCTGATAATGTGTTATCATATTGAACCTTTATAATTGCAGACGTATTCGAAAATGTGGTAAACCCAACAGAATACGATAATGTAACAACAATTTCCCATCCATGCTCACATGGAATTTGTGTAAAAAGGCCGCGTCACGAGCACGCTTTCGCCATGAATATTATCGTGTTGATACGACACGACTGGCAGCGCATCAGCTGTTTGAGTCATCTGCTTGCAATTAACAGCGATATCGCCCATTCATGCCACCGCCGACGCTAGTTTCACAAGAAATGCTCTCTACGTTTTTCCTTGATGCTACTATATATTATACTCCGAAAACAGATACAATTAAATTTTTTACCGCCAATTTATAAATGTTATTTGAGAGATACTATATATACATAACTATATTACCCAGAAGGGTTCGGCTGAGGTGTACAACACCCACATTTCACCTGTTATGTTTAGGTCCCATGGGATAGGAGATGAGCTTATCGCCATCCACCGGGCACAATTCAAACTCCGTGCTGCTATTGTGAATTTTTGTCAGGCACGGGAATCTAACCTGAGACCTTGCGATGAAAGGCACATACGATAATCACTAGACCATCGAGGCAGCAATAATTAAATAATTAGAAAAACCATAACCATAATTTGAAAGATAAGAAATAGAAATAATAAAAAAACTTTATTTATTTTGTTGTTTTCTTTAACAACCGCTGATTAACGAAATGCACAGTAGTGAGAGTTACATCAATTATTTGGCTTATCAGAAAGATCTTCTTGATATGAGAGACAACATTTTTATCAGCTGTTTTGACTATTATCACTGGATTTTCCATCGGCTGATCAAATTAGGCCGTCAAATTGTTTTTATCAGCTGCTCATTGTCGAGCTCGCAGTGACGTACTGTTTGCTCATAAGATGATATATTACAGTACACGGTAAATAGATACAAGCCTCTTTCTCTAGACTAATCACGAGTACACGTCAAGCAAACAGTGTAATGCAAACGGGCCAACTAAAGTGAGTCAAGGTGAGTGCGCAACGTCACGCTCGTTCTGTTGCCACCCGGATTATTGTACACGGCTGCCGGCGCCGACACGGCGGGGTGCGGTCTACCTACTCTTGGAAACTCGCACGGTTTTCCATCCACGAGATACAATACCGCCCCACTGCCAAATTGAGCTCACTAAGATTAAGGAGTAGCATACAAAACGCTTTGGCATCGCTTGCCATGTCCCGCTCACGTTCAGCTAGAAATACACTACGATATTTACTTCTAACTATGAAATAACACAAATACCTGGTCGGAGAATAATGCTTTACGATTTCGTATAATTAATTCCGTATTAGCGCCGTGATTGATTTGTCCAACCGTTAATTTTCTAATGTCATTAAATGTAACTACGTTTTATAAGAACTTACATCACAAACACCCTCCAAAAATGGAATGAAATTCGTGTATTCCGTGTTGGATTTGATTTGATACATCACGTAATTTGTACTCGTGATACGATTATTTTTTTGTTAATAATTACGATATAAATAAGCTGTTACGGTCATTAAAATAATTTGAGAATTTAAAAAAAAGGTGCAATATAAAAAAAATGTTATACCCTATTTATACGATACGTGACCCACAGATTGCGTGCACGAAAACTATGATCGACATTTGTTACAAAAGACCTATTACGGAAAAAAGCGCTTTAAGCGTCAAACAATAAAACTATTCGCGACCTCCCCCGAAATATCGCGTCCAAACTTAACCCTCGGTTGCTATGCGGCTGTTCAGCTGAATTCGCCGGGTGGTTGCGGCCATGCGTCCCTGAAACCTCCAGTCGATCGGTGCCAAGGTGTCCGGCGGGTTACTAATTGCGTGTTAAAATTTACTTGACATCGCTCAACCTTCATTGTCGGCCGGCTTGCTTAGACCTGCCTCGGTAACTAGTTTATTAGCGTACACAATAAACACTCTGAGACCGCATGAAGCTGGTCATTGTTCATGATTTACTCGGAAACGTTCACGTTTACGTTATACGTCTGCGTCGTTTCTCAGGTGGTCCTCTGCTTACAACCTTGTCACAGATAACCCCAATAGCGAAGTATTGAAACTTTCGCGGGAATGGGGACGCGGCTTGTCACCGACGACTGTAGCCGCTTTGTTTAATTAATGAATTGTCGGCCGTTATTTTCTTTTATGAACGTTTGGCGACTCTAAGTGATCGATTACACAATGTTTCACTTAACGGTGCTCGTTTAAAATACTTATACATATGCTAAAAGAGTCGTATAGTTCTAAATACAAAAGTAAAGATCCAGGTCACTTGCCCTGATGTACCTATGAAATAAACAGAGTTCTAATAAACTATAAATAAATATTACCGCTGGTTACAGTTAGTACGAATATATAACAAAATAGTATTACGACATGAAAATTAACAGATAAAAGGGACACACCTGTAGTTTTCACAGCGCCATAGTGCTAGGGTATACACAAAGTTAATTATTCATATGAATACAGGGGGCGTGTCGGTCGTACAGAATGTGTAAAAACTAAAGTCCCAACATGTGTAAGTTGGTGTTTACTGTGAAATGTGTGTCGCGCCCATAACCCGTCTGATAATAAAGTGTTTCAAGGAGACTATTAAGTAACTTTATGACTTATTATACACTCGCGCGCACTACATACTGAATCAATGCGATGCACATTTCAATTTTATTTATATCTGCATAAGGACCATTTTCAAATCTCACTTCTCATACATATCTTTTTTCGTAACTGAAACATCATATGTCTGCATCAGTACTAAAAAGGATCTGCTCTATGCAATTAGAGACGACGACAAGGGACGTATAATTGCCCTAAAAGTTTAATTAAGCTGCTGTCTTAAGCTAATCCAACATTTTTGAACGATCAGTTTACCTGATCAGAGTTAAATTATAGAGTGTAAAAACAGATTGTGGTACACAATCTATGAATGTATTAAATTTCGCAGAGACTCCTAAACTTTGCAACAAAGACGTATATTTTGGGCTTAATAAATTCACAAAGTGACCTCTAAAAAAACTGAAATCTCCTAAAACTTTATTTTTATGTCTATTTAAAACTATATGTATTTAATCAATAGGTTAATCAAATATCAAATATGATTATTTTGTATTATCTCTATAAAGATAATCTTATTAATTAGTATTTTCTTATTTTATAGTTTTTAAAAAGTGTATAAATTAATCACCCCTTAGTATAACAAACTTAAGGCGTAGTTTGAACCGTTTCTACTATCTGTTACCTGCCTAAGTTCACGTTATATTATTCGTAAAAATAGCAGCATTAGAGAAAATTAATAAACTTTCAGTCTTTTTTAAATAACGAATGTATGTATGTAACGGATAAGTATGGCCGTCGCGGCTTTTGGCCTAGGTCTGATCAGATATTATTTCATAAATTGGTATATTGCAACCAAAAAACACGCGAGCGACGGCGAGCCGTTTCATTCCGTTTTGATAGTGAGGTGGTGGCGGGGTTTATTACGATCTCCAAGTAAGGGCTCAGGGAACTGTTTCACACCCTAAAAACCTAAACAGTTCCTATAAGAGCACCTTAATCGCCTACCGACAATCTAAATTTAGTCTTTTAATAACAGTCGTAACATTAAAAATTACCTGAGCGATTTAATGATGTATCTAATTTGTACTCTATGCATTTTATTACGATTCGTCATAATTGCCCAAATTGCTACAAAAATCTACTATCATGAAATTTATCTACCTGGTAGCAAAGATTAAGATGTGCAGATACTTTGGTAATTAAAGATTCAAATACAACACCATAATTTTCTGCGGTTAGCACAAGGTAAATTGAAATAAATTTTAGCTTTTATTATCATATGATTGGAGTTAATAACATGTTACAAACAAACGTCAAAAAAGTAGAAGCGTAAGGTTTCGATAATTAAGTCGGCTGACGGCCGCCAGCCACAGGTTACGTGACTATATTAAAATAATCGATGTTTCTTGTCTACATTTTAAGACAACAGTAAGATCACTCGAACAATTATTATATTATAACGTTCCCCTGGAAGAAATTAACGTTTGAGAACAAACCTGCCAGCTTTTATTTCACCCTCTTAATAATGTTTTCATTCAATTTGGTGAGAAATGTAATTTGTCCTTCCTTAATTAATTTCTAAGTTTGTTGGATGTTATTGTGCCGCCACTCACCGCTAATTTTAGATTTTTCTTTCAAGGGCCAAGAATAACTTAAGCGACACCCTTAATTTTCATGCAACGCTTACTAATTATGCTTTATTAAAGATAGCAGGAAAAAAATATGGTCTAATAGGGTCCCTTGTTCATTTATCATTCATTTTCTTCTCTTGTACATAATTGAGTTTTCTTTTTGTATTGTTTAATTAGTTAATTAAGAATAATTTCATTTGTACCATGAAGACATTTCGTGAAGTATGACTATGCTTAAATTAATTACAGTGTACTGTAGATTTTCATTAAAAAATATTTTATTTATACCTGTACAGTAATTGGGTTTAATTTCGGGTTACCTATTTATAGCTCAAGTAATTTACATATTCATATCAATTTCACTGTACCTTCATCTACGTAAATGTGTTTCTGGGTAAAAATATGTTAACACGAAATGTTACGTCAACATAAGGCTAGCTCTATAATTAACGTACTAATGGGTAGGTTACGTATAATTCCTATTTAAAATAGAAACGTCAACATTTGGACATTCTACTGAATTAATCAATTGAAATTTAATAAATAAGTCATTTAATCGCTAATAATTTTTGTGTTTGGTGATTACAACCCTTTTCCTTCTATATTTGTTACAAAAATATCAGAAAATGGTCGCTAAGTCCTTACCCTAACCCCTTGACCCTTTTATTACTGACTAAAGCAAAGTTAGTTCCAAATATCATCTCGTATGATCCGTCTCTTATTTTTTTCTGCGAAAATATATACAGCATCTATTACGATGGTGTAACCCGCACTTGTCCGGTTTTCTCTCTGAATAAGAATCCTGTTTAGTAATTGGATTGTGTTAAGGATGACTGGGCACAGGAACAAAATAGCTAGTGGTTGTTGCTTTGTTGTTAGGTTACTTACTAACTTTATTTAGTGTTAAATGCTTTTTCTATACTTATTTTTATATAATCTTCTAACTACCACCTTCGCATGTTATTAGGGCAAATTATAATTAACTTTACTTAAAGTACCACGCTACTAAATATATTTTAATCGCTACTGGGCTTATCGTGATGCGGTAACATACAAACATGCTTATTAGTATGAAAGATTACTATTATTTTGAGTTGCCGTCGCCGCTAACTTACCTCAAAGTTTATCTTTCAAGTCCCCGTAAGTCGATAAGATCATTGGAAAGATACGATCCCGTCATCTTGCAGAGGTCGACCACTATTTCGTCTACAAGTTTTTAAACACCCGTGAGTCATTGTCTTGACCTACTGAGAAACACATGTCATATCTGCCTTACTAAAGTAGGTAAAATAAGTAATATTAAAACAATTTAATATTTGGATTCGCTACCTACGCTGTGGCACAGTATAAATATGTACAAACAGTAGGGAAACTGCCTACAAACGTGCGAAACGGCACGCACACATAAACATGCACACCGACGAGACCCCTAAGCGATTGTCGCGGTGCTCTCAGGGCTCTAGGGGTCTCGTCGGTGTGCATGTTTCTGTGTGCGTGCCGTTTCGCACGTTTGTAGGCAGTTTCCGTACTGTTTGTACATATTTATACTGTGGCTGTGGTATCTGTCAAATATTCACGCACAAATTCCACAATCGAAATAAGGAATTTTAGAGGAAGATTCTACCAGCAACATATTTGATTAAATATTGAGTTTAAACTTTCTCTACTCGTTTGTAAACCCTAGTTGTCCAATGTAATAGAATTACTTAAAGAGGCAGGAGGCACAATAGCCCGACATGTCTGTTATGTACGCAGCGTACACGGATACACCGCTGGTAATCACGTTTGTACGGTTACCGGCAATTAGCCACCTCTGTTTTCTACTCGCCCAGTCGTCTCATGTAACTGCAGCTTGTACACCGTTTTACCAATGTTTGACTTTACTCTACTACCTATCTCTGTTTTGAATGTGAAATATCTTATTGAAATAATATTACTAAAGATTCACGTATGTAAGTTTATTATTTTTAAACGCTATAATCTATTGCAATAGTTAAGCTTCGCAATAATGCGATTCCGACAAAACACTCGAGTTTGATTGCTATCTTGAGACATCGAAGGTACCATTTAATAGTGTTGATTTTACGATGATTACTTAGTTGCTAATATAAATGTTATCTCGGCGTTTCTCCCTAATAAAATAAGTCTATTAGTGGTGTTGTAAAAGGAATGAAACTGGGGTGGTAAACAGAGCCATCCTCGTTTAGTGCCTCTACAGTGAGCGTTAATCTCGTTTTTCGCAATTAGTTGGCGGCTGCCTCTATTGCCCACCCCGGTGGGGGTAAATACGCTTCATCTTTTTTACTTTTTTGTTTTTATATTTCTTTTTAAAACGAGTGTTTTTGTGTCGGCCACATCTAGGCTATGTTTCATTGGTTTTTGTTCGATTTACAACACGTAGTCTGTCATTGAGAAACTGGTTTCAGTGCCGCCACTCGAGACTTAATTGTGCTATTTTTGTAAGAATGTTTATAAAATACATCCAATATTCGCGGTTAAAACAAAGCTGGACTTGAAGTAATATTAAATATGTTTAGTCCAATAATAGCATTAGTTTCGCTATCTTAAATAATAAGTCAATTGGAAAGCCAACTAGTAACTAAACAGTACGGGTTCATCAAACTATTATATTACTCAAGTGCGAGTCACCTTCAGGTCACTGATGTCACCTTGTTACCGAAACTTGATCGGCAACAGTTATCACACTTATCACACATACAAACTTACTGACTTTCGTTCATCATTGTTAATTTTACGTTTCATTTTCATTCTTAAAGCGTGTATAATATCGCGGAGAGAAATCGTCCGTCACTTGAGTAACATTCAAGTGATTTATTGCTCGTGTGTTCCAGAAACTTTAAACAATAACTTGATTTTTCTCTCACACATGTAAAAATTATTATAACTTTAAATGTATGATAGTTATTACTTCATATTTACCTCGAAATATCCTTCAGTGAAGTAGGTGATTAACATTAGTTGTGTATTCATTCTCACAGTCGGTGCATGCAAGGCCGCTTACCCGACGAATGAATCAGCTGATGCCGGTGCCTGATTCACTGCTCCACCGCACCTTGCATTGTCTCACAGCTGACTTTGATGTACCTCTGCATAGGAATTTTCAATTAAGATTTTCAACTGTTTCTCCTTATTTGAACTCCCTGAATAAAGATGCGTCCTACTTTGTCTAGACTGTTTATGGTTCGTCTAGTCGTGAGATGGCGCTGTGGTCATCAAAGCAAATTGCTTTACAGCTATAAAGATATTTGCAGTGGTTTTGTTGTCAAGTGGCTGTATACTTTCGTCCCGAGGGCTGTTTATCTCAACGACCTCATATATGGCTGAGATTTGCACAAGAGACTTAGTTATTGAGCTATACAGAGAGGGTTTTCTTACGAGGGGTGGTAGAGTTAGGGATAAGTAGAGATGCTTAAAACCTTTTTGAATAATCTCTTGTCGATTTGTAGTGTTTGCGAATATTAAATGGTACATATTAAGTAATACATAACATTGAAAATGTTTCCATGTATGTTTTATGCACATAATGGAAAAATACGCAAAAAATATACCTCTTTCGGTTTCCGTATAATTGCTAAATTAAAAAACAACAACTTTTTCACTGCTTGGTAAAATAATATTCTGCGAAAATAATTAATCAAGTTTTAAAACTTTCGTAACAAATTGTGTGAATGTAAACAAAGCCCTGCAATGATTGGTGTTGGTTGCGGTTGCGACAAGTACAACGCAATACATTGCAGTTATGACCAGAGTGTTTCATACGAAAATCGGTTTGACCTAGCCGTTATAATCGCGTGGGATTGCGGATGTGACACACGGGTTTACCCGACCGGAAAACTGGATACAAATACTGTTACCATAACACAATAACGGAAAATTCATGCTCAAACTACCGATTATAAATTGTTAAAAACTAACTGTTGGGCAAAGGACTACCTAAAATTTCTGCACTCCACAGTTTTCTCAAAGCTGCTGTACTTTTCTTTGTTCATATGATGATGAATGTCATGAATAAAATCTGATCGTCAGCTAGGCACTTAGATAGAGTGTGATTCACCTTAAAATATTAAACACAATAATATGATCGATAAGATGATTCATCAAATTCTTAAATATATTTTTTACCAGGCAAATTATATTTTAGTATTTTGTATCTATTATGTACAGTACTAGTATTCAAGGATACTACCACTTTACAGTGGTATTGTGGCGTATCGGTAGAATATAATATCTTTTAACACCTCAAGCACAACATCAAAATGGATCAGATGGTTTCGACATATGAATAAGAGGCAAACAAAAGTGAACACGCTTTCTGGCTGTAAATACAGTTTGAGATGAACTCAAGATAGGGTTGTTCTGCGAACCGAGACAGTCTAGATTTAAGGACATTAAAACAATGGATTTCCCATTCCCATTCGCCAGTGCCGCCGCTCAATGAGTCAGCTGATGTAGCAATGGCCTCATGACTCATGCCTGATCTCTAACAGATGCGAATGGACTATTCGGATATGGCATGTTGTTCCACGAGTTGTCATCTGTTTGTGATGTGCAACTCACATTTAATGAAGGCACATCAACCAATTTCGGTACAATTACATAATTAATTATTCAAGCTACAGAATACCAGGAAAAAATATTTGAAATACATGTAGCTTTTTACGACTCAGTTACAGTAGATTTTCCTGTTCAATAAATTGTGAGCTTTTTCGATAAATAGCCAAATACGTATTTAACATGTTAATTTGTTTTATTAGCCTTTGGTTTTTGTAAGTGATCGTAATTAATGTCTTTTTCACAAGTTCTGGGTTTCTTAGTTTTATGAAAGCTGGGATATTACAATTTAACTGACTTCAAAGACTAAGACGTCCTACTTTTGATCCGACTTCGTAAAAGTAGTAGGCTATGTATTCGGTGCAGTCACACTCAAATGTTTTTTTTAATTCATAGAATTCATTAGTTTCTCTCACAATGATTCACATTTTACATGGTTATTGCACCAACAGCTTTAAAAAATAGATAGATAGTCTATGCAAATGAAAAAGCATGAAGGTTTGATGGGTTAGCTTAAGTTAGCTTAGCGATTGCCATGTCCATTTTATAATTGGATGTTTTCATGGCTCATAGTCCGCAACAGGCGACTGCGTCCGCAGATTTTGCGTCCTTGTCATTAGCGACGTACTTCATACTTGACGTGATTATGTGCTAGAGTCAAATGATTACCAATTTATAATTAAAATATCTTACCTTTTACGGCTCATAGTAAATGATTTGAGATTATAGAGAAAAACGTCAAGTTAAATTACATATTATTTGTTCAGCTAGGTGTATGAGCGAAGTCAGTAGGACTAATGAAGAGATAGCTCTTGTTACACGTGGATCAACACGAATCGACGTAGATCCGTTGAATGTAATAACGCTTTTTAACAAGTCAAGCGTAAGTAAATAAAAGCAAGAAGCTTGCATAGTTTCTACGGTTTAATACCATAATTCTAGACCAAGAACACAAAATTGACAAACTTCTAAAACCTTCTACAACACTTGATAAATGATAACGTTCGGTGCACAAATCTTCAACTTGTCTAAACCGTGATCTTCTCATCTACTTCGATTGTTAAGATTGTATTATGTAAGATGAAGAATTGTTTCAATAAACAATCTGCTGTATGAAAATGGCTTACGCAAGTTTGACGTAATTGTCGGACGCGTGTGACGTGTAGCGAGCGCCACTACCGATAACCCACCCACTCTCGTTTTCGAGATGACGTTGACTGTGATAACTTGATGATGCGCGTTTATTATTATTTAGCGCGTTCACTAGATTAGTTCTTTCCTCGCTGAACAGTGAAGTCAATTTAATTTTAGTAATCCAGCTACAAACAGCAAATAAAAATAGACCGTAAAGATGGAACTCATTTCACAATTTTTAAGATGTTTTCTTTCTATGAGTGTAAAATTTTACAATCTTCTGTACAACATTTGGATCAGCGCTTGCATTGACAGAAAAATAAATGATGTGATGTGAGAGAAGTTAGCGAGTCGAAAGAATTCGTTTTTTGATTTGGAATTCTAGATATTTCCATGATTTTTAAAAACTTGGGCGAACATTTAATTCAAAACATTCATTAACATTTATTTATTCATCTTCGATACATTATTTTTCTCAAAAATATTTAAACTAGCTCTTTGTCTGGTCAAAGTCAAATACCTCTACTAATTGCGGTTGCTATCTATTTATGCAAACATCCTTTCCGATATAGAGATCACCTTTGCAGTAGTCAGCGGTCAGAGCAATGAACGATAATATCATCATACCATACCTATTTATAGAATACGAGTATATTTAATAACAGGTATACATATTACAATAATTGGTAGTCCAATGCAAACGACAAAAACTCTTAGGCTATGTAGAAAATGCCTTGCACGATCAACAAGGAAGAAGAAGCAAATAAACGTAAAGGCAACAGAAGCTTCCCAAATTGGGATGTGCCAAAAACTACATAACACACACAGAAATATCCTTCCGCCTCACGCTTCCGCTAAGTGATCTGAATACAAAATATAGCCCGAACACACTACCGCATATTGCTGTGGCGTACACTTAACACCCAACCGAATCGTTGGCATTATTATCCTCATCATTACATTCATCGCAACTGGTTTTTTCCAATTTCGATAACTGACAATTAGCATTCTGTGCCGACTGTGCCTACATCCGGCTGGCGTATAATAATATTATCAAATTATTTAGTTGGCAACAAAACAATTTACGTTCAGTCAGACATCCGGTAGGTGTCATTATTACCGGCACAGGCTCAACTCAATTACCGCTTGACATTTAAACCCCAAGGGTTTATTGTTTAGCGTCTTTATCTATTGATAATTTGCAGACGATTTGTTTGTTGAGTCTCCTTATTCCATTCTACGAATTCTTCAAGTAGTGTCTTTCATAATAATCCAAATAATGAGTCCTTGCAGGAATCGGCGAAAAAAGAGTTTTGTTCATTTAATAAGAAATCGTTAATGGCCCAGAAAATTAGGTATCTTTTTTGGTTCATATTTTGACACATGAATCTGATTCAATCACAATCATTATCAATTGTAATAACTAATAAGGGAGCCGAACAGTTTTTAATAACCCACTACATTATTTTTTTACCGCTTTTTTTCTTCTTCGGTGTATCAAAATTTTCTTAATTAGATAAAAACGAAAGAAAAACACTTAGAAAACCATCTGACCAAAGTGGGAACGGATTTGTACGGTCCATTGAGCTAATAGTTATTGTGTATTTAATCTTAGTACAGCGAAAGAGTGTGTGAACAATGCCACACATGACCAAACATCCGGTCGGTTATCGCGCGAAAGTTCGATAGAATTGTGCCACGCACTAATCTGTTATGAATGGACATACTTACTTTTTTATTTGTGAACGCGTTTCCTTTCCAGCTTTTCTGTTTCCTCTTTGTGTGATGTTTGTGTTTTCAGTTTACCTCCCATTTTGTTGCGCCACATTCCTGTGTGTGCTCAAATAAAATCTGGCAAATTTCTTTTTATTTTCTTTGAGTATTGACATAATAATATGAATGAAAAGGATGAAAAAATGTATACCAATACGCGGGACATCCAAATATTTTAGATTAGTTAAATCTCCTTCCTTATCTTTACGGATAATATTTTATGATTATGTCGACTATATTTAATAAAATTTGTATTTATATTTCGATTTTTGTTGAAACTACCGAAAAAGATCGAGTTGATTAAATACTTTGCTAATAATAAACAGTGTACTTGGTTTTTATTTTTATGTAGGTATTTAAATCAGTAACAAACTGATGGAAATATGTTTTAAAATGAATTAGGGATAGCTAGAAGCATTATTTTGAACAACTGATGAAAAAGAGAATTATTGAAATGGAAAGCTTAATAACAAACCAGTAAATGAAGGATTAGTGTAGATGAGGTTTAAATAGCAGTAAATGAACTGCTGGCTGGTATAAGTGGTATAATAAATGGTAAAGCGATAGGACCAGATGACGTACGTAACGTACAAGTTAAAAGGGAAAATCTACAAATCCGTGATTAGACACCTATCGTACTGTATGGATCGGCATGCTAGACCCTGAAGAAAACGGATGAAATGAAATTACACGTAGCGGCAATGTTATGTTGTTGAATGTTAAGTTAGAAGGAATAAAATTAGGATGTAGTATGTTAAAGGAAGTATGCAAGTTGCACCAGTGACAGAAAAGCTGTTAGGGAATCGTTTATCTTGGTATGGGTATGTGATGAGAAGGAATGAAAGGCATGTGACTTAAAGAGTGATGAGTTTTAATGTCGATAAAATAACAGGAAGAGGCAGGTCCAAGAAAAGATGAATGGATTGCGTAAAAGAAGATATGAATGAGAAGGGAGTGAGTGAAAGCGAGACGACTGATCGAGGAAAATGGAGAAAATATAAGTTTTGCGCCAACCCCAAAGATAAATGCAGTAAGAAAAAGAAGAAAGTTATCTTCAAAGTAAATTGATATCAATATTATAATTATGTTGAGGTGGCATTTGTTATTGAAAAATCCCTTGTCGTCAAGCACTTTGTTTGCGACTCATATCGCCAATAAAATGTCTACGCCACGCAATAGATTAATGACATTGTCGGAAGCGTGGTTCTAGATGTTGTTGCGAATCTAGTCTGTTACCAAGCGCGGCGGTCGGATGAATGGCAGTCACCGTGCGCGTGAGTGGATTGCGCAACTGCCGGTGACGCAACCTGTCGCGTCGCGGGACCGTTGCTTCTTACTTGTTAGTATGCAAAATAAGTTTAATATTCGTATCTAAAACCATGCGCTTACGGTCCCTCCCTAGATGTGCGTGTAATCGGTACAGCTTAGCGTTGTTGTCGGTTGAGGTCACCTCATTTTCGATTTTTTGTCCCGCATTTCAAAGTTTCCTTTGAAATGTGCATTGAGTATTCATGTCAAGGGCTAGTACCACATATTCCAAGTATCAAGAATATGTATAGGTTTATGTCTACAGATGTTCTAAGCTGTCCAACAAGTTAATCGCTCAATACAATACTCGTTATGTTTATCAATAAACTGTTGAGTTCGATCTTTTATAAAACATTTCATCGATTTCACATCAATGGCTGTACACATGTAGAACGATTAGGATTTGTTCGCTCAGATGCCTTTTTTGAGAAATAAATTTGTTTTATCTCGCTCAGTATAGTTCTAAGCGTCAGTACGTGCTGTCCAAAAATCTCAAAACTTAAGTCATTTATTTTCATAAACCCCAAGGGTAGGGTTGCCAGGTGAGTCGCGAAAAAATACCGGACAACCCCAAAAAGGGGGGGGGGGGATACCAGGTCGCAAAAAAAAAAAATACGTTTTTTTATACTAATATTTTGCGCGCACAGTATTGTTCTGTCCGGTATGACCATTTATTTTTTACCGAACAGGCCTCGAAAATAACGGACTGTACGCCTAAATACCGGACATCTGGCAACCCTACCCAAGGGGCGCTTGATCACGTAAACAAACATAATAATTACAGAGCAAATAAAAATAAACTTATTTAGACAATTTAATAAATTAAAATTTTACTAATCAAAATTATATGATTTTAATTACCGAAGCTTTAATCAATTTTCATTGAACCGTTAAGGTTCAAATCAAAATCAATATAAGTACCAGTTTCGATGGGTGTTGCATTGTTGAGAAGAGCTGGTTAGAATCTCATGTTCATCATCTTTTCAAATAATAAATCATACATTTTTGTTTGCTTTGACAATATTTAAGGTATGTTTAAGATATTGCAGCACCTTATCTTTAAAAGAAAAATAAAAAACATTCTTTGTCAAATGAAAATACTATTAAAAAACCAAGGTAGTTTGGCCTGCAACATCTCACTAGGCGAGAGCGGGAAAGAAAACGGAAGAGTATAGGCAATATATGAATACATTTTGATACGAGAAAAGATGTAGTATTGAGTTTTTTTTTGTAAGGCAGCAAACAAATTAAAATATTAATTATGTTAATCCAATAAAATATAAACACAGACTACCTTAACTTAACAATATATAAAATAAAATGAGTGTATATATGAAAATAAATCATCTAATATTCTATTGCATTAAGTTGTTACTTCAGATAAATGACGTTGATGCAAAAATATTGTCATTTCATTGACTTTTTAATCATGTAATTTGTATGTTAATCAGCTAACAAGCTTACCCGCGGGGCTAATAAAGTTTCGGGCACAGTACGTTACAACAATCCCACAATAAGCTAGTGGACGGCTGGTAACTGCACAAGCGTGCGGCGACACAAACGGAAAAGCAAACTTTGCTCATTAGCTGTTCTCTTTTATGACGAATAATGCCGCGTTTCGCGAGGGCGACATCCTCGGCACATCGGCCTGCTATCGGCCTCGGCTTTTGGTCAATTGTTGCATAGATAAACTTACACGTGCACGTGCCCTAATTAGAATCACTTTTTTACTTCATTGTTCTACTAAGGCTTCTCGTTAATTGACTCTTAATTAAACTATATAAACTTACTGCCTTTTACTTTTTCTTGAACGCTTGTTTCTTGTCAGTCTTTAACAGACTTAAAAAGCTATTAAGCGTTTTTTAAATTTTATTGTTTATATAAGAAGCAGAACTTTTCACGTACATATTTTTTTAATATTTATTGCCCCACCCTACCGTGAGTTATTTACAAAAAAAGGGTGCCGACAAGTGGGTGGAAGATTTACGACAAGTCGACAAAAGATTGGCACACATTGTCAAACGTGGGAAAGTTAGTTGAGCAGTCACTTTACGAGTCCTCGCCTCATCACTCCTCTAGAAACATTTTACGCCTCGTCAAACCGCATTACGTACAGTACAGGCTTGACTTACGTGTTAGACAATTAATGACAAACAAAACAATTTTGATTTAAGTAGAGTCGGTTATTCTCGACACCCAACATCTCATTCAAATAGCAAACCGTGTTCTTACGCTAACAGAGCGTATAAATAAATGTATAATCGTATAGCCAATTTTATATATTGTGTCTGTGAGGTTGTAACAAAAACAAGTTTAATAACCTCATGGTCGTTGCCGCTTTCGGGGGCCAGCCAGGTATCAGATCATAAACATCCTTCGAGAAACTACTAATAAGTTATATCGCCTCGTAGATTACCTGGTCTGGAAAACAACCTTGAATACTAAAAATCTATTCAGCTGTCCCTAGCTATTATATTGTTAAAGGTCACTTTTGTTTGATATAAGACGTAACTACCAGGAAAAAATCTGCGCCAAATTGGCTCGCCATAACACAAAAATATTGCAAAGAAGACCGATGCATTCCGGGAACTGCATTGAAGCGCAGTGTATAGTATGGGCGATCCAACTATCTGGAGTAACGCCACGCGGTATTGTGACTTGCGCCGCTTTGTCTTGGGCCGAGATTCGGCTGCCGCCACCAAGACGCACGGTGGGGCGTTGGCCTGTTGAGAATGTTTGCCGCTGACCTAAGTGGTCAATAATGATCTGTTATACAGTTTATACTACGTATTTTCTTTACTGTTTCTTGATAATGCGAGAAGAAGTAATAATTTTAGGAGATCGCGACTTTGATGTGGCGATAACAACGTATTTTTGTTTTTAAACGAAGCCATTGCTGTTCTTACCGCTCGCTGTAATTAAAACGGATTCGCAAGCAAACTTCATTATGAGACTTAATCAGTGCACAGCAAGACAGTTACCTAAGTACTGAAAAGTGAGTACATAAAATAAAAGTTTCGCTTTTATGAGCTTACTTTGAATTAAATCAAGGATAGTTGTCTTAATTTTAAGGTTGTCATAAGTAACATACAAACAAAGAAACTATGCTAAAAGGAGCTATTGAAAGTATCGTTTCTAGGCACTACAGTTACTAGATACAATTATCAAGCTGAACGTTAATGTATATCCAGGGTATAATTAAATAATGAAGACCATTCGAAATAAAAGTTTTAGTCTTGTTTTGCACGACGTAGTCATACCGTGAAATAAGTAATTTTATAAAGTATCCAGCCAAAATGCTCTTTAGCAGAACATTGTTAGACATAGGCGCAACTACTTTACTTGTTAATAACTAAACCACTTGACAATCCCTTCAGTTAATCTTAGCTTATCACAAGCCGTCGTATTTTACGAATTGAATAACAGTTAATCCTGTCATTCACAGGTGCTATTCCTCGAATTGATATAATCATAAAATTATCAATCCTCAAACATTGTTAGTTGTCGCCTGGGCTTATTTACTACGTGGGAAAACGCAATGTAAATTGAAAAAAAAAAACATTTTTTACATGACTAGTCACTTCATGAAAATACTTAAAATTACCCGCTACACTCTGCGTCCTAGATCGTCCATGCTGGGTGGTCGTTCGGAGCAGAATTGTTCTCGATTCACCTGTTTTTACCTGTTCCTTGTCGATGAAAACTCAGTTCAGTCAGCCGATATTGCTTTAACTTAAAAACATTTTTTTCTTTATGCCTGGATCGATTAACTGCGTCGGTCAGTCTGTATCGTAAATTAAAAAATACCAATGAATTACTTCGATTTCGTAGCGTCTGTTTCATTATTCTTTATTCTATGGTTAGAAAGTATTTCAAAGAAAGTAAATAGGTCGAGTATTTCGAGATATGATTAAAACGCTAGCGTTAACAGTACGACATACATCGAGTTCTCTGGCTGGGTGGTCTGTAAATTAGCGGTTAGTTGTTTTGTCGTCTGTCGTTGTGATAGTTTTCTTGTCCGGTTTTTAATATTACGTAATTACGCTGTAGGTACAATTAAATTTCCTCAAGCAAGATTCTCTTTGAAATTAATTATCTCAATTAAAAGGTAATTTCGCAGAAATGTCGAATGTCTGTTAAATAAATCGCGAACATTGTTTCTTTTTTCTTTATTTTCGCAAATGCGGAGGTTTCGTTCAGAGGTACACTTGTTGAATTGTAAACAAGAATAAACCCATCAATGATATTCCGGCTTTTCTCTTGCAATATAAAATGTGCTGGTACAAACTTTTTACTGGTGCTTCATACTTGGTCTATATGCGTACATCCGATATGGTATGCGAGAAGCTTTCATCCAAATTAATAAGGTTAATATTAATATGCATCTATACTCATCAATCGTTTCATTAAGGGTAAGAATCATTTTTGTGCACGTTAATAACCCGTTTATCTGTTTAACACAAAACGCTTTAACATCATAATGACACCCTCCGCCCACCCTCAAGTTTTCAAGGACGTGCTCCAGATGGAAATAGATATTATCGTCGTTAAAAATACTCTACTTTGTCTATACCTAGAGTTATCGAGACGCGCGAACTCCGAGATGCGTAGGCGTTGTTAGGAGTTACCGTTCTAAGAAAACATTTATTTTTAGATGATAAATGATAAATAAAAGGGCAAAAGGCGCTCTGGAGCTTACGTAGGAGAGGTATATATTTAGGGGTGTGATTAGGTTCGTCATTTAGCTGATCGTCATCTAATCCTGTTTCTCGTTTGACGTGTGTCGTTTTTGCGTGGGACGTAAATGTAGGCTTAGCTTCCGATTCCATGAATTTGCGTCATGCACTCGACACTGTGACGTTGGCTATGCCTCATTCAGTCTGCACACTTCAGTTACGACGTAACTAGTAGCTGATTGTGATTGCCGGAATCTGTTACACTCCTAGTTTACTATTACACTTGAAAATACTGCAAACTTTGGGTTCTTTTTCTAATTTTTGGACTGTAATTGTTACTAGATAGTTACGAACATGTTTTCTAAGAACTATTTGCAAGAATATTAGCAGTGAACTTAATACTTTCCTGTTCACTACTACTACCTGTCACTTTGGTAACTACATTTTAAGATGGATCTATTACAATTAGCGTTTCAGATAAGTTGAATCAAACTCTTTTCAGGCTTAATGCTATTCTATTGCAATCTTGAATTATATTTTTAAAGTCTGGGTAGAAATTGGTAGTTAGCTCTCCACATACGTGGTGATGTTTGAGCCTTAAGTTTTCCATATACAATTACTGAGAATTACGGTGCTGCGAACAAAATTAATAACAGATATATTCTACCAAGCAGTACGTCATTTCTGTCTTTAATGACGACGTGATTAATTACCTCTAGTCTATTTTTAACTTATGAATTGATTTATTTATAAACGCTCTATTTTATTTTCTCTTCCTGTATAATTTGGCGAGAAATCTGAATATGTTACGAAGCTTCTAATCTTTCAATATTATGAAAATAAACGTGCGATGGTTGGCGCCCTTTTTATTAAGTGATTGTTTTCTTATAGTAAAATAACCAAAGATATACAATTTTATTTATTTCCTCAAAAAGCTGTCTCATTCAGTGTTATTTATAATTCACCATGATCCCAGCCTGTGTTATTACGCTGTCAATGGCTTTATTAATATCTTAGACACGTGCAAACAAGGTTTCCCTACAACGTAAATCAAAATCTAGCTAAATATAAATTAATATTTATGGCTATAATATTATCGTTCACGATTTTTCTAGCTGCAGTATTTGTTAGCAAATATTACGTTATAATTGTATTGCATATTTACGTTCGTTGTTAATGTAACCAATCCATTACTAGTTATTAGATAAATAAATGGGTTTCAAAATTAAAAGTTTTTTATTAGTTTGGATTTTGTGTGATTTTTGTATGTATAAATAATAAATATTCCACAACCCACACACAACGCCATCTAGTCCCAAACTAAGCAGAGCATGTACTATGGGTACTAGAATAACTGATACTAATACATATATATATATATACTTTTGTTTTGTAAATATATACTCATTATACATAGAAACACCCAGACTAAGACAAACCCCCATGTTCATGCACACAAAGATTTGTCTTGAGTGGGAATCGAACCCACGACCTCGGCGTCGCAGGCAGGTACACTACCCACTCCGCCTTCCGGTCGTCTGTAAGGAACAATTCACTATTGATTAAACATAAATACTGTCTAGTTCTTCAAATATTAAAATTAACAAACACCACTATGACCTACAGCGCCAGTAGTCGATAATATTTTATTTCCGCTCACACTAATTACACGTTTGCAGAAAACTAACCCAGGGCCTCTGACGTTAATGGTTTCGGCGAATAAAAAAAAAACCCCAAGTCTGATAATACTGCGGTTTGATTACCAGGAATTATGAGGGGTGTTTATTTATGAACAGTCGTGAGCCAACGACTTATCAGTACCGATTATTGTTGATGCCACGTACAGCGTGATTCACTATAACAACGCTTTATTACCACTTCTGACCCTTCTTCATTATTTACAACCGACCAAGCTAATATTAACTTAAAACTCCCCGTAGTGTTTTTTGCACAACTTTTTAATACAGTTTTATGCGTTCTACCCGCTTTTCTTCTTGGCTATCCTCGTTCTAGCTTTCCTTAAGCGAACAATCCTTATGAGATATTGGCCGTCTAATAAATTGTATTTCCAACATATCTTTGGAAATGGATTTTATTACAAGCTTTCGTTTAGAAAATACGAGCACCTCCTTATTGATTTTTTTGTGTAGCATTTAGTTATGCTTAGCAAATTATACTAAGAAATAGTTAAAAAAAAAACGGGACAGGATAAGTTGAAATAACGTACGGCGTTCATTCTTACAATATTTGTGTTGAATTTAATTTCGCCATAATGGTTTGTATCCTACTTAAGATAGGAACAAATGGATGAACGTGACGTCACGAAATGACGTAACATACAGTTGAGAAATTGAGGGTTCTGGCAAGAGGCGACCGTAGCTGGTTGGTTATAGCGACTGCCCGATGTGCAAAAGGTTACAAGCACCTTGTTTTATAAGTTTTTGGATATAAATACTTCAATGTGGTTGACTTGTTTAATAAGAGATTTAACGATGTGCGAATTACATTATCGTGACGTATTTTCCATACAAACTGTTAATTAATATTGTTTTTGTCCCCACTAAGTAATATCCTTCCTAAATTATTATTCTGCTCTGATAATATTTAATAGTCACTAGTGGCTGTAGTAATTAATAAAAGGTATAGTTGCATTTTCATCATACAACATAATGTTATGTTTAATGAATAAACATGTACATGAAAATTAAGAGTAATGTTTTTACGGTAAAAATTGTATAAAAAGCCAGTCGAAAAGAGATGGATAACGGACTTTAACCTCTATAACAGTTCTTAAAAAATGTTTTGTTATTTCAATAAATGTTGGCTAATAATAATATTGTCAGAGGACTTGTTATGATTTTGATTTATTCAATTAAGAATACTCATAAAGCTGCTGGATTCAACGTTTAAAAAAAATGTTTTTGTACTTAATAATAAATTCCTAAAAGTTTTCATCGTAAGCTATATCAACATTGTCCGTTTACTTTTTCCACCAATTCGCTATGCATCTTGGCAGCAATTTAACCGTCTCGTAAATCAGACTTGTCTCAGTTCGTTGAACACTAATTCCAACAAAGTCTAGACTAGTCAATAGCTAAGATATGCAAATGATCAATGTGAGTGTACTTTTGTAACTGTTTTACCTACACTTCGCTGCTTCATTGAATTGTAGTTAGGTCAGGATAACCGGTAACTTGACTATGTATTTCTTAGTTGATATGGCACGGGGAAGGTTGAAGGATTATTTAATTAACTTAAAATTTTGACAGGCTTAGTTTAGTGGCCACGAAGAATAAATATTTTAAGAATTTTTTTACAGCTAGCCTATTGAAAATTATTCAAATTATGAAATAGCAGCCAGTCTTGCTGCGACTCAGGGGCGACGTATCGCACTCTCTTGATAATGCCTAGACGTATAGGCGAAACCGCGGTCGACTAAATAGACCAACATTACGTGAGTATCACCCGTATTTCATAATTTGAATAATGTTACAAACTCACGTCAGTTTTAATAAAAGCTATTGAAAATTGTTTGAGAGATTTTCTTCCGGTGGCCAAAATGGATCAGAAAGACAATCCTTTACCAACTACCAATATCTTAATTGACTAAGACTATTTCCTGGAAAAGAGGTAAAATCTATTCTTTTTTTTTCACTTACAATATTCAACCTCTCTAATTTTTACCATTACCATTGCCTCATTAGATGCATTATGTATTCCTCTAAATATAGAAGTACTCTTATATGCAAGTATTAGATAACGAAACTACAATCTTCTTTTTTTATTAAACATTTTTAATGTATTTCACCTGCTCTATGAATTTATGTCGTATAAAAAAACAATAGAAAAAGCCTTATTTCGTAACTATTAGTGATTAAATGTTTAATGGTATCGATTGGTATTAGCGATTTGTACCTACTTTTATCGTTTGGTTGATTAGGGGTCTTATTAGTCATTAGATTAACAAAGACTTGAGCACAAATATAAAGCAAGAATAAACAGTTACTAGTTAAAACAAACAGCCTTTGTGTTTTCGTGTATTGAAGCCACATTCATCTGAAGTACGAAGTATATGAGCAATGTTCAGTTCAGATGTATTTCACAACGCTCGAGGACATAGGATCAAGTCGTAATTATGTGCGATGAAAGTCAAAAGCGTGACCTTTGCTGGGTCGCTTTTAATGGAGATTTGTCTGGCCCAAACATGACCTTTGGACGGTTCACCTCAAACGATACATTATTAATGCCTTTTGTATACCAGCGTACATACACCCTGCACCGGATGAACGATATGAACATTCTCCAATTTTTATTATACAGGGTGTCCCAGTTTAGGCCGTCTAGCCGAAATGGAGTGATAGTGATCATAGAAATATTGAAGAAAAATCAAGTTTAATATTTAAAAAAAAAATAAAAAAAAATCGATATAATTTACACCCTGTGACGGTACTCCTGTTACTATTTACTTCTTTAATTCTATTTTTTTTTTGTTACAATATTTTAAAATTTATTTACAATTAATTGAGTTACATACAAACTGAAAAATATATAACTTAAACATTTACAACTATACACTAAGAATTAAAAAAATAATAAACTTCCAATGTGATAAAATATTTAAAAACTGTCTTAACTTATCCTATTATCAGATTAAGGCTTGACGTCCTAAGCTGGAATAACCTGTATAATATTTCTCTGAATAGCATTATATTAAAAAAAACATTAGAATAAGGCATTTTTGCTTAACTCTCAAAAGATTGGTTTCATTAATCTGATTAAAAAAAGTTTTATAACTTACTTTACAATATTTTTTAACAAATGTCGCAATGTTTTCTTTGCTATCCTTTTTTGTTTTTTCTCATGTTTTGACAAATCAAATGAGTGACTAGCACGGAAATAGGTATTGTAACATTCTCAAGACAGGCGCCATAAGGATAAGACGTATGATGCAACAAACAAACTTTGTAAAAAAGAGATACCAGAGAACAAAAATCTCCGTCATGTTTTTTTTGTAAACTTTTTCATGCCATGTAACATTAAAACCAGCCATATCAAAATCATATAAAAAAGACATCATCAAATTTTCAGTACCTGTATTTTTGTCGTGTAACGTTACTTTATATCGTACAAAATACTGCGGTGTCGCCGGTGCCCATCCTTGACATGGTCATCGGATATTTTGAAGTGGTTTTGTTATAAATTCATTAGGGGTCTCGAAAAGCTGAGTGACCTGTTAATATTTCACAAATGCTTCTCTTGCCTCGAAATTATGAAGGGAAAGGAATACTCTAAAAATTTTCCGTATGACGTAGTGGGTGGTTCTATATTTTTTATTTAATACGGTAGCATGGAGGCTTTTAACGCAATTAAATATTTCTTATATTATTATCTTAGTCCTTTTGTTTCGTTTAATAATCAGTATTTTCCGAAACCTACTGTGAAAGTTCGATAAATATATCCGTAAAATGGTTGAATTATTTTTGAATGAAAGAAAATTGTATACTAACTTCGGTATTTATTTTTCAGGTATGTTTCTAATCAGATGACTTCGATTTATCATTTTACATTGACGTAAGTGTAAATATATCTAATTATGTAACTATTTTCTACGTCTGCTGAGCCATTCGATAAGTCAAGTACTTAAAGATTTCACAGAATTACATAAGTCAACAAGGAAAAATCTAATCCAATTCTTTCTCATCAACCCGTATAAATTTTAAATAGCTGAAGTTGAGAAGAAGCGTTTCTTTAAAGCCATGTTATGTTGATAAATTACAAAACTAAATAACAGTTGACGACAACTTGTTGCCATAACGCTTTATCAAACCGGCGGCGCTGATATCGAAATTCCTTTAAGGATAATTCGAGTCGTTTTATCTCGATTCGATACCGCTTTGATACAATACATACATCATTGAAGGACGTGAGTCACCGATTTTTATCGAGTATCGGCCTGAGCCACTCCTTGGTTTGTCGTCACCTCACTGGACTGGCGAACATTGAAGTTTAATCTTGTTGATTACAGAAGTAGACATTATAAAATAATCACTAAGTGGATTACGGGCGCCCGTCTATGTTTGCGCAAACTAGCGTACGAGCTACTGTGTTTTTACTATTTACTTGTTGACTTGGAAGTTTATTATTTTAACTATACTTTACTCTCAAGGTTTGTTTTGTTGAGGTAGAAGAACTCTTTTTTGTATTATGTGATAAGGTGTAATGTCGAAAAGATATTGCGTTTACTTTCGCGAAGCAGAATGCAGTTAACAACGTATTAAACTGCAATAAAGTTCAATAAAAATAATACGCGAATTGACCTTTCTATACTAGCTATACAACTGTTTTTACAGAATTTAGGTCATTGTTGTACCTATTCTTTAAGATAAGCTGGTTATTCTTATTGTACAATCATAAAGTCTCCTAAAAGACTCTCTAATCACTATATTGTACAGCCTTTGTAATGTCTATATTATAGTAACAATATTCGATTCATTCCTGTTTCGACCACAAAGTTTCGACCCACTCAAAAAATTCCGCGTTCGTCTCAAAATGTGTTCCGCGTTCGACCCAAAATTTAAAAATTATTAATATTAATAAAAAATTTCTTGATTTGCCCAACTTTCTATTCCTCGTTCGTCTCAAAAATAATTTGTATAGAAAAAATACTGTCAGCAACATAAGTCGCTCTTTTATAATTCACTAGGTTTTGAAATGAAATGAAGGATTTGAGTAAAGTGTAGTATAATAATCCATATAAGAACAATCTTTAAGTTATTTCAATTAGGGTTTGGTTAAAATGATGTAAATGGACTAACGTATAACTTTTAAGATACATAAAGATATTTTAATGAAAATATACACGAATTATTTAATAGACAAACAAGCTAACTTCAGTACGGGTGGACAATGATTTAAAAAAAATATCTCTTGTGTGTCTACAATGGACTCTTAGGTTACCAATAATGGATATTTATTAATGGTCGAATATAATAATATACAACGCAAACGACAAGCCGCTTCTTAAAACTCTAAAATCAGTTAACAAAACTAGTTCTTGTAAAAATGATTTATGGGCAGATTAACGTAAAGGATTAGCAATTTTAAGCAGGTAATACACGGACCAATAAACTATTGTTTAGAATGTTATAAAAATCAAAATTTGTCAAAATAAGTGCAAGTGTTGCCTAATCCGTAGTTTTGATTCAGAATTGCCGCTTCGGTGAAATTAGTGAAATTATGATAAAAATAATGTATGACTTTGAAAACAATACATTGGGTTATTTGCACATTTTACCGAAACGATATATTATTATAACAAAAGAGATTTTTTTTTTAAATGAGTGGTGAGATATATTGTTATTTGAAGAGTCAGTTACTTTGTCAGTTATTAGCTAAATATTGCTTGGTTAACACGTAAAATACTCCGCGGTTTGAAAAAAAGGATGCAACCGATGATGTTTTACCATCTACTTCTACTTCTTTTACTTCAAGAGAGTTATATTTTGTAAAATCAAAAAGAGGCGGGCCGATTCTACTAATGAATACGGGTTATCAAAGAGAAAAGTAGTCACAAATATTGGCAAGCAAATAATCAAGGTTTGCCCACACAACAAATGCATACCTAGCATTGCAAAAAATGAAATTAGGTGAGAATTATATCGATGCCAACAAGAAACTGCATCAGCGGAGAGGAAACCAATCCCAAATATATTCAACAGAAGCTTAGTAACACTGCAAAATAAAGGCATGCATTTAGTTAAAACATTACCGGATTTTGCCAGCATTAAGACATGCCTGTACAATGTCCGACTCAAAGCACAGAACATTACTTAATCTACATTCACCGTTGCATCAGAAGTGGAGATACCCTGATACTACGAAGATTTTTTATTTTTTTATTATGGAGATCAGAGCACTAGAATATTGGTATTTGCACACAAAGAATTGAGGTAGTCAATAAAACATGTGAGATTTTTTTTAGCAGATGGCACATTTTAAATGTGTTAATAAACCTTTCAAGCAGCTGTAAGTAATTTATGGAGACTTTGGCAGTTCAAAAGATAAAATACACGTTATTCCATTGATATACGTTTTGTTAATGGATAAAAAGCAATCGACATAATGAAACGACATTCAGATTAATCAAGTCTGAAGTCCCTGATTGGAACCCGATTACATTCAGGACAGACTACGAAAAATACAGCCATGAACGCTATAGTTAGCATTTTTCCTGAAACAATTAATAAAGGATGCTACTTTCATTTTCCCAATTTCACATTTCTCAATATCATCTAACATAACACATATTATTATATTATGTAAACCACACTAAACTTTGTACATAGAAATAAGCTAAGAAAAAGGACCTAATCATAATAATGGACACACGTTATGATTAGGTCTATAGTAAATGATGGATTAGGTTAAGCAACAGGTAAAACTATTTACCATTTTACAATTTACTAAAATCAACGTTTTCATTGCAGTCAGTACTTTTTATCAGGTGGGTCGAAACAGCACGGAAAAATAAAGTAGGTCAAAACAAGAATTTTTAGGAATGTGGGTCAAAACAGTTGGTCGAAACAGGAATGAACCCAATATTCAGATCAGGAAATCGTTACTCATATACGATTCGACATTTTACCTCTTCTATGTTAGATATCACGTATCGTTTTACGTCATTAAATTAATTTAATTAACAGGAAAATAATGTGTTTGTTATGTTGTTACTATGAGAAAGACGAAGATGATAAGTACATTAAATTAGTTGGCTTTTTTCGATTTTAATATTATTAGTCGTTGTTATTGCTAGATCACCATTGATCCTATCCTAGTATTGTCAAGTATTAAGGTTAATTAATGATTTTGTAGATCCTAATAAAAGTTGAATCCTTTACAAAGTAACAGCCTATGTAACAAAATAGTTACAGAATAAAGCAATATTTTTGTAAAAAGGTTTAACCAGGGTACAAAAACCAGGTAACCTATACAAAAGGCTTCGAACAAAAACGGCTCTCGGCATCTGAGTGGTTTGCAAACATAACTCAATCAATTTTGACACTTTTGACTGAAAAAATACCCAAGTATAATGTGATATACTGTAAAATAGGTTTTGCCGCATGCTGACCGCGATACCAATTCCTAATATGACACGTGTAAAATGATAACTGAAGTAAATAGTAGAATAAAAAAGACGTAAATGTTTTTCCGATTACTCACTGTATCTATGTGATAACAAATGGTTTTATTGCATCACGAGTTCACAGCGTGCTGAGTACAGGTGTACTGGCGACGCAGTTATTTTTCGTCTGTTTACTGTACACAAGCATGTGTCTGTTTTACACAGTGACCCAGTAATGCTAAAAAGTTAGACCAAAATAGATGCCCTTTACACATTCTTTGTCAATTTGTCGGAATGTTATGCCGGTCCAAGCCTGAGTTAAATCGCATGGCAAATATTTTGGCAGAGGTGTTTTTGGTTAATAGGCTATTTAAATGTCTCATTATAAATTGGCTCATCGGTATTTAATGTTCATTCAATGTTATATTAGGCTTTTGTTTTTTTGCAAAATGCTTTTCCAGTTCACGTGATAATAAATAAATGCAGTGATTGATTACTATATTATTTTTGTTACGCCAAATAATTACGAACCTGCCTCAAAATTGTTGATATAAACACTACCTCTACAGTCTATTCGACAAGTAGCCAAACTTACACGTGTCATATACCGCTATTTAGAATTATAGAACAATCTTTCAACCTTTTTGTTTATGTATGTCTACGTTCTATTTGATAACCATCTTTTCTGCCTAAAACATTAATATACATTGTTTTTTTATTCTATTAAAAGTATGGTAGGTATGTAAAATTGTTGTACTCATTACGAGAGATTAATTTTTTATTATTGTTATGATAGTGCTGACGCAGATTGATACAGCCAAATTATACCGAGGCGCCAAAATTAATCTTATCATTCATGGAAACTAGTTCATTACTTATCTATGCGCAGACGTCAAGGCAAACCTTACCAGGTAACAGGTCGATGATAAGACATATTTACTCATTGATAAATAAATATCGCATCACGATGGCGCAAGCTTTGTTTACGCGATAAGCTACAAATGCAATATTTTCTCAGCTTCGATGAGACTATTCGACCTAGAAATGTATATAATTTAATAATTATCTACGAATTAGAGAGGATGAACATTGAACAACCTTGGAAAACTGGTATTCATTCATCTCGGATAGCATTAATGCCAGCTCCGGAAATGCTCATTGACATGCTAAATAACTGTCTGGGTTGAGTGTTTCTTCGGTGAGAGAATCAATTTGAAAGTCCGAAATATTACGTAGATTTTAAATGTTAAAATTTAATGAACAAGTTTGAGAATGAGCACTTACGTATTGAGTGTAGCCAAAATGTTTACTTTATTATTCCATTGTGGTTAATACTACGCAGTATCGCAAACCTCCAGCTTAGTAACGCACATAATGCATTCTTTAAAAGAGATCTGTGTACCACCTCTAGGTCCGATATTTAACGCACAATGGCAGTAGTCGTATACGTGTCCCGATTATATCGATCGCGTCTTTATCTGTCTTAATAACAATGTAAACATTCTGAATACGTCCCGATGGGCTGGGCTGCCTTAAATATATTTTATAACTTAAACATTATACATTTTTGGTCCAAATTCGGAAGTGCCGAAAAATTAACACAGTGTCATTGGATTTTTGGAAAATCAATTATCCTATCGAAACCGTTGATTTTGAAAGAAATCGCGCACTGTATTATTTCACCATTCAATAGTGTCAGAAATTAGAAACTTATTCTGTGAAGAACGAATATGTGGCAAACTTAAGCTGATATTAATGAAAATAGTAGGTAGCGGCACTAAAAAAAGTATTTTATTTAATAATGAGCTCCTTACTTAATTTTCAATTATACCGTAACTTTCCAGAATTAGTTCTTTATTAGTGCCACTATCGAATGGGAGTGTTGCTTTTTTAAAAGATGGAGATTATGTGTAAAAGATTGTAGACCTATACTTACTTACAATTTTTTTCATAAATGTTACTATGTTCTTAACGTTGTGTTCTTTTATTTTAAACATTGGTAAACGCAATTGTTTAAAACGATTTCATACTCAGTCCATAAAAGTTTTATTAATTTATTTAAGGACACAAGTGTGTATTCCAAAACGGCCCAGCCCTGCTTATAACTAACAAGTTGTAGCGAAAACGGTGCCTTCTTAGAAATTGTGAGAATCTCCCCGATATACCTATAAATTGTTATCTACAAGGTGTATTGAAATTTAGTGGTTGTTCGTATGCAAAGTTATTCGCTATTCGCTTCCACCTTGTGCCGGCACACGCCGCGCCGTTCGTCAAACCGCCCCCGGGAAATTACGTGCCACCTAGCAATTCCTACGCGTAGTGCTACTAGAAAATGTAATTAATTTCATATATTATTATAAAACAATGAACGCGTTCAAAAGCGCGTCTCTACTGTAACTATAAACCTACAGATATGTTACCGCTTTTGTTGCTTCCTATTTCAAGACAAACCTAATAGTTTCTGTTTGGCAACGTTTAAACTAGATATTTTCTACAAAAACAATGATCAACCGTAACTTCTTTCCATAAATAGGGTGGTTGAAATCGATAAACTATTTCTGATAATTAAAGTTGTCATTGAGTGAAGAGTTGATGAGTTGAGACGTGGACGGCACGCTTAAGGCTGCCATTATGATGGAAAATAAACAAAAAGCGGTGGTGCGATAGGCCTGGTGGTGGGACACCTGTCTCTATGAAACAGGTTTGTTGGCTGCTCGCGTCGCGACCGTGTGAATGGAAGTGATGAATCTTCTCATATGTACCAAAACTGGTTTCGATGAGAATGTTTTAATCAGCATTTTAGGGTTAGAATGTTACTGTGTTGCAGATAATTGAGCTATTGTTGAAATTGTTCTAATTATAGCGAACACAAAGGTGGAGGATAAATAACTCGTGAATACTGTCCTCACAATGACATCGTTCGAGAAAGTCAACCGTGACTCTTGATTATAAAACAAAATCATTGTTTGTTTAGTAAAAAGATAACCGGGCTGACTGACTCAGAACCGACTGATCAACCTTTAGATCTGGAGTTTTGACATTTCAAACAAAGGAAAAAAAATGGAAGGATAAATAACTAAATTCACCTTTCAAAGAATAGAATAGGGCCTTGCTAATCCTCGGACAAAATCACAGGCACAATAAAGTATGAAATAAAACAAATACCGCAGTACATTCAAGTCAACAGTCTTCAGAAGTAAAGCTAGGCTTTATTTTATCCCGCTCGATCATTATCAATCTATCCTGAACGTGCGCGGGAGCTTGACGAATCGGGGCGCATTCTACCACTGCGAGACGCGCTTAGCAACCATGCCACATTCTATGTACTTTTGTTTCTTTGTTTTAATATAATGCGATGTTTCATTAGCAGGAAAAATACTGAGAATTTTATTTATAAAATACCTAGGGATCGATATGTGTTTCGGTATAGAATCTATATAACGGTATTTAATTCGAGCAAATACAAGACCCCCATTCAATCTACTGAAATTATGTTATTTAATTTTAGTAGTGCTAAAAACGAATGATAATAAAAATAATATTTTCCTGTTATTTCCAAGGCCTTATCCCGTAAAAGTAACCTTAAACCAGCCTCACTTAAAAACCAGTTGTTAATGTTTTGCAACTGGTCCTCATAAGTGGAGACATAAATAATCAATACATTCGCGTTTATATCTCATTGTGTAGTTAACAACCGTTGTAAATGTGCCACGGAGTAAATATTTTTATAGGCTAGGTTGCGTTGCGCGTGCAGGTGAAATACAAAATACCTATCGGGAAATCCCCCGTAGCGGCGCCGATGCTAACCATGGCAATATTGCTATGAAATGGCGTGACCACCTCATTCTGCCGCACACGAAACTTATGGTTTCGGCTGTAAAATTTAAATAAATATTAAGTACTCTGTTTGATCGCGGCTAATTGCCACAGTTTAGGAATTATTGGGGCGAGCTCGGGGAACTAAATTGAATTAGTACGTTTTGTTAGCCGTAACTAGCTGTAATAATGGAGTTAAGTTTGCACTTGATGAGGCTTCACGCTACCAATTGCTGAAGAATTAGGTAAAAGTGTGTAAAAGTACAAAACAACATCTTCACTACAGAGATGTTGTTTCGTAACAAAATACGAGCTTTCTTTATTTTAGTTTTCAAGACATAAATTTATTGGAATTAAGTACGCCTTCGTCACAAGTTTTTTGTGCGTGACGTAAAAAGAAAAAAAGAAAATATAAGCTCCTTAGGTACCGATAAAAACAGATCAATTCAATGCATAACACATCCTTGCTAGTTACTATTAGGGATTCATCTATATATTATTACGCATCCATAAACGATATTTAATTACACAACATTTATTTTATTTAAACATAATAATATAATGATAACTATTAAAAGGAGTGAAATAATTAACATAATAGTCGTAATCATCTGAATTATGCGATAAAAGTGGCGCCTGTGTTACGTAATTAATGTGATCTATTTTCTGTAAAACACTATTTATATATGCTATAATTATATTATGATGCCTTCATATTAATAAAATAATAGGTTAATAAGTATTATAATTGAAGACAAGTGGATGAAGGTTTTATAAACTGGTATTTTATAAGATATAGTTTTTCCCCTTTATGATTGTGTTCACGTCACTTCCAAAGGCACCTTCAGATGATTTTAAGCGTAACAGTGTGAAACAATGAATGAAGGTTCTTTGTTCCCACAAAACAGCTCTACAAGTAAACTCATTTATTTGGCCACATCTTTAAAAGTCTGAATTCTATGACGCACTGATAAGTTCAAGCTAATTGGTCATTAGCACTGCGACCCAACACTTCTTTATTCTGACTAATTTCTTAGAATTTTCTTTTTAAAGTATATCGTTAGAAAATATACTGACTCACACTATTGATGCGTAAACACAGGTGCCTGCTTATTTTCTGGTACTGAATTCTAAAAATATGTCTGACAGTACGAATGTAAATAAAGCACAATGCACTCTATGTCCTTCCAACACCTTGCTATATCTTCCACACGCAAATACACATTTAAGCTTGGGCCAATTACGCTCATCTTCTAACCGATATTTAATATCTCTTACGCATCTGCAACATATTAAAAACTCCACAAAATGCAATAACAACTTAACGTATTTATTTTACTTCAGCTATTTAGTAAGGCATGTTCCATAAAATTCTTGACTAAAACCCTTGAGCACGGTTCTCGGAACAATTTGTTAATCAAAGAATAACAATGTTTTAATTTTCACCTGCCTTTTAATAGGTATTTCGCATGTGATTGTTGCAAAATATTCTGTTTCTGAAACGGTATTTGGAATGTCCTGATTGTTTCCAAATGAACATTATAAAAAGTAAAGGTGTTTTGAAACGCCCGTATCGAAAGACTTTCAATCTAAATATTTCGAACTGCAATTGGAAATGATTTTTTACCTTGAAATAGCCAATAAGACTGCTAGACTAAAACTTTTTTTAAGTACATGTCATGTCTAAACCGTTGCTGAACAGAAAAACGTTATTTGTCTTTAGTTGTGTATCTAAAATAGTTTTTTTTAATTTATGTTACTTATCCACATTACTTACCTACAAATACTGAACTCAGGTTTAATGATAAATAAAATAAAAAATAAATTTTGTAGCATTACACCATACAATAACAAACTTTAAATGTAGGTCTATTACATTAAGATTGCCAGATGTTATTAAAGTTATACATAATATATTATGTTGATGACACTGACAACATAGTTATTTTAACGCCATAAATGTCAGCAAAAAACAAAACGGCAAATAAAACTTGCGTTTATTTTAATCTACACTCAAATAACCATTGTTTAACTGAGTAAACTCAAATAATTGCGACATTACAAAGCCCTTAAAAAAGGAATGGACGCAATCATTTTGAATTACATGTTTATGTGAAAATAATCACCTCACGTAAAACGTTGTACACAATTAAGGGCATGTACTCACGACAATTACTAAATAACCGTGCGACTAATACTACAAACCGTTGCACATGTTGATGTCACCGTGTTCAAAAGTCAACAATTGTTCGAGCCGACAGCCGACATAACAATTGTTTATGTTTAATGTGTAGTGAACCGACGACGAAGAACCAATAATTTAATCAAAATCGTGCCTGCAATCGCTAGTAGGAACAATTACTGTGGAAGTGATTGCGTCGAGACAATCTGGACGATACTTCACAGCTGCAACTTGCAGCCCTACATCTATCTCTTTCCAATTTCTTACTTATTGATGGGCCTCTCAGTCACACATGCGAGTCAAATCCTAAGGACATTCATCGTTCATCTTAAAATTGTTGCGTAGTAGCAGCGGGCCCGTTGAGACTACATTATTTTATTGTTGTTACGAGCCACAATTGAGTCGATGCGCTACCTATTGTAGTATAAGACCCATCACGCTTTATGAGTTTTAAATCTTATTGTAAATACATCTGTTTTGACATGTTGATTTGATCTTTCAATGATTAGAGTACGCTTATCTGAATGGCGACCGTGGTTTATTAAATTATCATTGCTTGACGTTTATAGTATAATTTTTGCGTACCCATTATATAGTTCTAAATAAATTGTAATTAATTAGTTTTTTTATGATCATCAAAGCATTTTTGTATTACATTTGCAGATAGGAACTGATAATAGACGAAAATAATTATGTATGAGTTCTGGGAAACTTCTTTCTCGTCTTGCTTTTAATTAGGTATGTTACAGTAATTCAGTGTTTTACATTAATTTTATTACAAACTCTTATATATTTCTGAATCTTTGAACAAACGCTATGAGGTCACTGATTGAGTATATGATTTAATATAAACAATGGAAAGAAAAGAGATCATAAGCTGACTTAATACATCACAGTTTTACGTAATCCAAAGATTAACATTACTACTGACCGTGAAGATTAGTGATGCTACTGTTTGTAGTTACGATACCCGTGTGTTATTGAGAGTAGTTTTCACTCAACAACTAAGAATAATATCTACAAATGAAAACAAAAGGTGAATGGATTAGATTACTGAAAGATCAGGCACCTGATCTCGCCCAGATGATGAGCCAGAATGTATGCAAATGAGCATGTTCTTTGTTTTTTTTTTAAAGACGACGCTCGCACTAGGAATAACTCCTGTGTCGCGGGGTTGTTCTCAAACATACATTTCACACACACAGACACAGCCAGAGTCAGAACAAATCTTTGCGCATTACACAAAGATTGGCCTAAGTAAGTGGGGATCGAACCCACAACACTAGCGTACTTGAAAACGGCGAGGCGACCGCTTAAACCAATACGCCAACCGTGCACTCAATATCTATCTATGGAACCATTTGATATTAAACTAAAGTAGGTAGATCAAAAAACTAAAAATGTTTACAATCTATGAACTACCATAGTATCGGTTATCATCACCGAAATAGGGTATCATTGTCACGGTTTCATGTCATCCGATATTCAGTCCACATTGGGGCTTCACATTCTATTTTGTCTTTGTGTAATCTAACGCCACTTAATTGGTATAAAACGTATTATAACACTTTTTCATTCATTGTTGAACTAAAAAAGTGACATCTGCAGTTACAGCAATGAACCATTCAAGGCAAGGGTGCCGGGATTTTGGGCTTCTTGGTGTATTATTCTCGAGTTACAAGCTTAAATAAAAATAAGCTATATTTTACTACTATAACCAATCACAATCCTTGAATGAAGTCGTTGCTCATAAATTGTAATTGAAAGAAAATAATCAGCACAGACTTCAAACTATTTATTAAACTTTTTGCGTTATTAAATGCTTTTTAAGGTATTTTCAACTCGGTTTTTTTTTAAATTTTCCTTTTTTAAATACCGTTTGTTTGTTTTTTTATATCTTCAGTGTACAGACATGGCAAACTTACAATTTCTTAATGTGTTGTAACATTCATTTTACATACTTGTTCTACATGTATTTATTCTTGTTCTATGGTGATTCGTAAAGTTTACGTACGGTGTAGGTGTGTGGTGTCGTTTTGGACGTTTGCATTTCCCGCCCATATTAAAAATAAATATAAATTATGGTTTTAAATAATAACTAAATTATTATTTTTTGATTATTTATATTTATTTTGTTATGTTTGAGTCAAATATAAATTGTATACATATTGTCTATTGTGTACACAACAATCAATAAGCCAAATTGGTTCCAAATCTAGATGTCCAGTTCAAGTTACGTCTAGTGTTGTGTGTAACAGTGCACAGCGAGCGTTTAAAGTAGGGCCGACCTACCCGTCCAGTGGGTAAACACTCGCACCCGACCCAAATTGGCCCTCACTTGTCACTCCACACTGTATTCACACTTCTCGCGTGACCGGCAAAAAATCCCTAATACCCGCCCTTCTCGCCTTATTGGCACAATTAGCCACTAAGTAGACCCCTTAATGTATTGCCATCGAAACTACATTTATTACCAATATTTTATACAGGAAACTAGTTTTAGCTTTGACTTTTGTGATTGTAATTTATGCTATTGCTATTGTTGAGTATGTTGAACTTTATAACTGAACGCGTACTTCCTCTTTACTTCAGTACTCAGTGGCTTTAAACCGACTGACAGATCCTTTTAAGATTAACCTCGATATCCCTTATCGATAGACATCCTAAACGATCTCATCCAGAGCTAGATACGATCTAAAACGTTTTACTTGTTTGTACGTTAATTCAATACGGACTATCTTCAGCTTCGTTTCTAGGCCTTTTGATATCTCTGCCAAGTGTATCGTCAAGAGTAGAAATGCACTGAATGAATTCATATCTTTTTTTTTTTTTTTTTTTTTTTTCGCGGGGAAATGCTTTTACGCATACCACCCCACCCGTGGGGGACGGGCAGAGTGGCTATGTGGGACTCCCGTGCCTACGATGTTAAACGGCACAGAATACCCACTAAAACCCCGCGGTGTGCCCTCGTCGCCGAAAGATGGTGGTCGGCGAGCCCCGGATCGATATTATATCCACAGGGCTCGCCGCGGCGACCGTGCCCAGTTCGACCTCTGACCGGGCACCCGACTCTACTCAGTCCTACTCTCGTAGCGACGCCCCGGGCACATCCAGGGCGTCACTCCGTCGCGGAAGGCATCAGCGGGCGGTGGAAAGCCCCCTCCACCGCCCGCGGCCTCGCTTAGGGCGGCATTAGGCTCGCGGCGTACGCGCGCCTTCGCCGCCCAGCTCGCCGGCGGCGGAGCGGATCAGCCAGGAGTGAGTCCTCCCTGATCCGCTCCGCCGCCTCCTTCTGCGAGATGACGTCCTCACAGAAGGATGCGACCGCATCCCACGACCTCGCGCTGCTCATTGCCGCGACCACAGCCGGCAGCGAGAGGTCGTTCCCAATGACCGCGGTGAGATCCCGGCGCTGCACCTCCCAAGCAGGACACTGCTCGAGAGTGTGCTGCGCCGAGTCCTCACCGCAGTCGCAGTGGTGGCACATGGGGCTCGCCTCCCTCTTCAGCCTGTGCAGGTACTTCCCGAAGCAACCATGCCCGGTCAGCACCTGCACCAGCCTGAAGGAGAGAGTCCCATGCTGCCGCCCTGCCCACTCCTCGAGAATCGGCCGGAGCGCCTCCACGGTGCGAAAACCAGCACGTGGAGCCTCCAGCCGATTCCCCCACCGGACCATCAGCGTCCGGTGGGCCTCCTCCCGCCACGCACGCAGCTGCTCGGGCATGGGGACAGAACCCTCAGCCCGAGCAGCCGCCCTGCGCCTGTACACTTCGGCGAGCACTTCCGCATCCAAATCCCACGGGGGTGTTCCGGCCAACGCACACGCTGCGTCGGTCGACACCGTGCGGTATCCACGAATGGCCTTGACCGCCAGGACGCGCTGCGGTCTCCACAACCGCGCCCTGTTCCCGGCGGACAAGGCCTCCGCCCACACGGGTGCGCCGTACAGTGCCATTGACCGTACCACCCCCGCGTAAAGCCGTCGGCTGGCGACGCTGGCGCCACCCACGTTCGGCAAAAGCCGACCGAGAGCGGCAGCCACGCCTTCCAGCTTGGGCACCAAAATGCGGAAGTGCTCGTCGAAGCTCCACCGCCTGTCTATCACTAGGCCCAGATATTTAAACTGGGCCTCGATCCGTACGAGGACCGAGCCGACGGTAATCGAGGCGCCAGCAGGTGGCCCGCGACGAGGTCCGTGAAACATCACGGCCTCAGTCTTGGCAGGGGCCACCCTAAGTCCCAGCGCCTCGATGCGCCCGACCACTTGGGACACACCCACTGTGGCCAGGCGTGCCGCCTCCTCGGAGTTCCGACCCCGGGCCGTGACGAGCGTGTCATCCGCATAGCAGATGACGTCTAGGCCCGGGGGGAAAGCCCCACGCAGCACCCAGTCGTAACCGATGTTCCACAGGAGCGGCCCTAGGACCGATCCCTGTGGGACACCGCACGACATGAATGAATTCATATCTAGGGCAACCTGAATACATGATACTTGGTAAATGGAAAACATTTCGACATACGCAGACAGAATTATATGTATTTTGGTGTTTGCTGTTTGTTATTTTAGCGCTGTTGTTACGATTCATAAATTTACTTGTTTTGCTATGTCGTAATCGAGACAAAGGTAATCGACGCTTTGAAATATTATTATTATGCGTACGCAATACCTTTGTTTGTTCAACTAGGTATGTAGAATTTATATTATGTAGTTGTGTTGACGGCAAAGTGCATAACATGCAAAAAAGTGGAGTGGATAGCCATGCGACGTCCTACGTCGCGCGTCGGGTCCCCACGAATTCGTTCATAAGTATAATTATAGACAAACAGGATATGTTAAAAGTGCGTTGACATCGGGACACAGGTGTCAGATCAATTCATTTTCTGCATCGTAATCGCCACTTAGTTTAATTATTCACCGGTAAAAAAACCTGCAAAAAAACACTTTTAAGTAAACGTTGTTAGTGTTGTTGAGGTTTAGCTTGCTGGATTTGCTTCTCGTTTAGCATGTGTCGTTTTATCGGGGTTTATGACGTTCAGGCAATGCGGAATTTCTTTTTTGAACAGTAATAGTTTTGAATCGTAAATGTCAAGTTCATAATTTTATTTTTGGCAATACATTTTGATGATTCTGAAAGGTTTCACATTTTTTTTCTTTTTTTCAAGCGTTGCTTGCATATAAATAAAGCTTTCACGATTTAATGTTATTGTAGCAACAACTAATATAAAATTTACGAGGGTACAATGATCGTATCGGTTGCCACGTTTCTATAATTCGCCATTTTTTATGTGAATATTAAATTGTCATGTAAGCCATTAGGTTGGATAAGAGCGGTTTTATCGGTGTTTCGTCCGCGGCGTCTGTCGACTGTCACTGAGCGGGCGCTGCGCGTCCTTGACTCGCTCGGGTCGTTGACGCCGGCGCCGCAGGGGACGCCGCGCGCCGCCGGCACTCGGCCCTACATTATGCACACGCGACTGCCTCGGCTCCCTTCTGATCGCTCAAGACGTGCACAGGCGCCGCAGACACGCGCCGCACACGCGGCAAAACGAGGGCTATTCAAAAAAACGCAGCAAAACATACCCGCGCTTTCACACGACGCGTCTTTGATCCGTTTGTCAATTATATTTAGCAACCTCCTTAACTCAGTCTTTGATTTATGACGCAATAAATTTGAGAACTGGGTTTATCGCTGTAGGGTACACACAAGCAATTAAATAATTTAAGCATTATAATATAATAACTATGCGGATTTCAATAAAATTTTAAAATTTTAATTGTTTTAGAAAAACTTACTTGCTGGAATATAATAATTAATTAAATAACGTAATAGACAGCAGCAAGCCCGCCGAGGACATACACGTAAACAAAACAAAGTCGTCGCTAATGTCCGTGTTCATTGACGTTCACGTCCATAGACAAGGATTTCCCGAAGCGAACTTCATCCCAGAGGAAATTAGCTTCTTAAGTTTCACGCGTTTCCTCCGCCTGCGGACAATTGAATCTTCCCAGCGCAAATTGATATTTTTTGCGACACTCCGATTGCACGATGCAATTTCCCAGCGTCTGGCCAACCTGATCTACGGAGATCTGATGTAAATCAATGTTGCCCAGTCATCAAGAATTTTTTTTTTCATATAGACATCTAATCTAACCCACATCTACGTAACGGACTCATACCGAATCTAACGGTCGAGTGTTAAAAATATCTTTCTTTTCTAAATATCGAACTTTATTTTATCGAAGTTCGATAAAAAAAGGGTCTCCTATATAAATACCATACACCCAAAGTATTCCTTGAGCGTATGGAATTTATATAGGAAACCCTATTTTTTTTTATCTCTGCAGTAGGCACATATTTGCAGTAATCATAAGATACGATATCTACCCCAGAAATATTTACTGCAAAATTTATAAAACGCTTTCATAGACTGACCCTAACTTTTTGGTTCGACACATAAAACTGTCTGTAAAAGTTTTGGTTGACAAATAACTTTATGATGTTTCGAAACTTGTGGAAGCAGTCGGGCCAGAGTTGAACGACAAAAGTGTCGGTACTTAATTGCTGTTGATTCATCTTATGTGATTGTTTTATGTTTCCTTAAGCTGCAAGTTTATCAAGCTGTTGTGTTTGTCTGTCTGCTCTCTTGTCTACTGCTTGTCACTAATTTTTGACGCTATCAGAACTTGTACTTTTCGGTTTTTTATCTTTAACAGAAATATCGACTTTTCGGGTATCATTTTTAAGAAAAAACAGCTCACCATGTTTGACGTATCTGGATTTGGAACGACTGACCCAAGATATTAATTAGGCTTGCTGAGGACTGTTTTTACTGCAGAATTGGTGTATCTCTGTTATATTTCTTATCAATCAGTCGATATTTTCACTTGACTTTTTGTTTGTTGGTAAGTTTTCTCTATTCAACTGTCTTGGAGTCGACCAGATTATTTGGAGGACTCTTTAGCAACACTCATTCCCCACAAACGTATTTGATCAATGCTTGTAACGTCGGTATGTACGTTGTTTTATGGTTCATAAATATTTTTTTGTTCCGTGACCCGTCTCTAATACCAGAATAACCATACGATAATCGATTTAGTGAGCATGTTACGTGTTTCAGGGACCCCATAAAGCTGTGTTTCCGCACTGCGCCTATTATAACTGCTTTACGACTGCCGACTAGGTATCCTCGGCGCATGCACGTATATTTTCCACGGAGGGTTTTCGAGTACACCCAATGTCTCGATGCTAAACGTGTAACGGTATAATCGCTCTCGTTTTATAGGGGTTATATTCGGAGTAATTGCGCCCCGCCGCGCCGTGGCGTTCCTACTCTCTGAAAAGCTACGGCTAATGCCGCCACTTCAACATGTTGCAATACATTCTTCCGGCTACCAAAACGGTTTGATGCTGTCGATTTCGAGGAAAAAAACAATCGTTTAACGAGCAGCTTTTTAATCGCGCTTGGCTGCCTAACTACAATAATTCTGTTTAGTTATTGAGATAGGAGTTTCGTATTTCTAACCCTTTGGCGGCGGTTTGTAGGCGTGTAAACGTCTACCTCTATTTATCGCGACTAGATCGGGCTATAATGGCCGTAACAGGCCGACAGTGGTACTTGTTTGACCGTTCGCGCACTATATCAATGTGATTGCTAAAACATTAGGTCGGGCCGTGGTCAAGTTGCCCTCGCCTCGTCTAGACGCCTTCTAATTTCGACTTAACAACCTTCTGCCAATAGTGCCATATTACCTAAGTTAATCGCTTCATAATAGTTTTGGTTTCGACTAGAGATGAGCCCACTATGGATTCGGCCGTCTAGTCAACGAGGCCGATCATTAGTTTTCGGTTAGATAAAATTATTTATTTAAATGCATTTAAAAGCTAGTTTTATTTCGTATTGTTCGTTGACCCACCTTAAACACTATATTACAAAACGGCACAAGCTACGGAGCACTTATAATCTTTGATTATTGGCATTTATAGTAATTGCACTGACATACCTACTCAAATTTGATATTAATTAAAACTTGATTGACTGATCTAATTAGGATAAACTTAACAAATATCTATTAATTATATTTTAGTTAAATCAATTGACTTTTATTTGTTCAAACTCAGATAAGTCTATCATAATTATATCTGTTCTTAAATATTATCTGCAACTGAAGCAGTTAAATTAGCATAAGACCTTTTACATCAATTGTAGCATTTGCAATCACGTTTGTTTACTTCAGTTCGCTTTAGCTGCTATGTCGTAGAATAGACACCTGTGTCGTCACTGTATCACATACATACATTATGGAGAGGTTAAGGAAGTTGGGTTGCTATTTCTGGAATGCGTATTTGGGGAGGCCTGTTACAAGCACGAAACAAACGGTAGGGATTACGCACATCGCATTAGCATATAATGGTGTTATTTGCATTCGCCCACTGAGGCTTATTTTACGCCCGTTTATTTTTCAGAAATCCAACCCGTTCACTGCAGCACTGTAATTTATGCAAAATACCGCACATGATTGGACGGCGGCGGCCCTCTTTTTTACCTTTTTGAGCCTCCTCGTTATAGTTTGCCTGTAATATGTGCCGACTTGACGAATTATGTGGTTACTTGGGCAATTTTTCAACTCTATGTTAGGATATGTTGTCTTTAATTTCCCGACTCTTGCAACTTGTAGCCGTCAAGGCTAATCTGTGTTATAAATTTTCTTCCTGGTGCGATATTTACAAAATTTTGTTCTTTTGAAATATTTACGTTCTAAAATAAGAAACACTATTTTCTTCTTGTAGGAACTGAATATCATTAAAGTCCTAACCTAACTTAGTATCTGTCGTTTATTTACAGTGTGAAAATGTGGTAATAGCTTATTTATCTGCTGTCGATCTTGATTATTGATAAGCCAATGAATTTATATGAGCGTTAACTATAATCCTGTGCTCGTTTCGAGCAAAAGTTAACTTTGAGAAGTTTCTTATATAAATAAATAGGATTAAAAACGGCAGTTCGAACTAAACTATCTGCAACTTTAACAGGTACTATTGAAACTTACTCTTGGCCGCCTAAATTGACTGATATACTTGTCCCAAAATAAAACACAATGATGGCATAGTTGCGATTATATTTGTAGAGAGTAAACCCGTAGAGGCATTTTAGTGTGAGCTCGATGCCATCTCGAATATCGCAGATGCTTCCAGCTCGGCGTGCCCGACACGCGGGCTGGGAAAGAATTTCAATAAGTTGTTTTCATTTGCAAATTGCGCGCGGCAGCGACACCTAATGGAATAGGAATCTAAGGGGCCGCATGCCGGCCGTCGCACCAGTTCCACTTATTGGATTATAAAGATCTCTTCCGATGCGTTCACGCCTCCTACAATTTTTCGACTAACTATTGCGATTTATTCTCGAGATAATTAACAAGGTTACACCCCAAATCGCCTTCAAGGGCTTCCTTGCTTAGTTACTCGTTTAATTTTAAGAGCCGGTGGGTAGGTCTTGATCTCACGTCGCGCCGCTGTTGAAGAAGGATCTTTGTCAGGAGAAGGTCTTGTGAATAATGCGAGAGTCGAGTTATTAACATCTTAGTGACAAATTGGTATGCCGCAGGCTTGTTCCGTTCGACCGCCATTATTCATTTATTCATGGGGCTCGCTACTAAGCACCGACGAGAACTCACTATGTATTTATACTTTATTATGTACTAAATAATAAAAGGTGTTGATACTGGTGATTATTCGGCTACCATTGACTCTAAAAGGCTTGTAATTTCAATAAATATAAATTCAATTATAGCCCTATAAACTGTAACTGCCTCATAAAGTGTTGGGATCAGGAACTTTCAAAACAATAACTAAGTTACTTTAGACACGTGACGGAAACAACATTTAATGGGTCAAGTATAATTACCGGTTAACAATAGTTATTCCACCTCTTTCTATTGTTGTATAGTAGTTCTCATATATTAGGCTTCAATAAGTTATCACGCAGATATATTCCAGGAAGGTATTAGAAACTACGAAACACTGCAAGGTCGTCTTATTTCAATATTCATGATATTACATAAACAAGGGATAAATTGACAGTTATTAATAGCATTTAAACAACTTCAAAGCTATAGAGATGTCAAACTCTAGTAGAAAATATTTTACAAAACAAATGTTTATTCTTTTTACCTAATTCATTATTGACTCAAACTAGTGATGAGCAGTCGGGAACGCATTCTTCAAGCATTATGCAAATACGTAACGGTACTCCTCAAGCCAAGGAACGCGGAAGCATGTTTTCCAATAAAGCGAGCAATAAACGCGCACTCGTAACCACCATTGCAGTGTATGTGCCGTGGACACATTCCAACTGACCATTCAAAAGATCTGACTGACCTAAACACCAGGAATGACGAACGATATGCAATAGTAAAAGCGCCGCTTGGAGATATTTATGTTCTCGTTGATGATATCTCAAGTCAATGATGAAGAACTATCTTTGACTAGAGTTTATCAAGAGATGAAACACATTGGCTTTGTAAGTAGCTTGTGAGAATTGAGAGTGAGTTTTAATAATTCCTACAAAAAAACTAGAATGAAATGAAAAGATCTGTAGATTAATGTCAGCCATTGACGTGGCATATTGGGTGGGTGATTGCTTTATGCTTGTCTTTTGCATCGTGGGCGACGTAGAAGTTAAGCAACTTGTAGTTATTAGGCATCCACTGTCGAGTAGGTTTTAATGTGGCTCAACAAAGATGACTATGCATGCTTTTTCCAGGTGACCTAAAAGTAATGTCTTTAAATCAAATAATGCAGGATTTCCGAAATCTAAACGAGTGAAATTAAAGTATTATGTCTTTAAATCTTGTCTTTTGTGTTGACAATCCCTGTCCATTATAACTACATACATAGTACTCTAAATATATCTCCAACAAATAATATGATAACAATTTTAGAACTGCAAAAAAAAAGAAACGCGTAGATACCCTTTTCGCAGTGTGAATCTTACTGATATTATGAAAAGCGAAACTTTGTTTTGTTTGTTGAGGTAATCTCGATGACTACTCGATTGCTTTCGATAGTTCTTTCAATGTCACGAACTTGTTCCCTTCTCGTGAGTGTTGTGCTTTTCGTTTGTATCATAATAATATATTTTCTTCGTCATTTCTCTCTCTCTCTTTTTAATGTTATTCTTTAATTTAAAGGCAATGCCGTCTTCTTATTCGCTATTTCGCTTTGTATGTTTTGTTTGTTATTATAGACTAGTCGACCTGAACTGGATGAACCTATGTCTCCGTTTAACTTGTAAATGAATATTAGTTTAGTTTGGTGTATTTAAAGCTGGGTACTCACCGGTGAGCCGTAACCGTAATCGTTGCAGCTACAGTAACCATATCAGCTTAGTGAGTACGTGGTGAGCAAACCACGTACACACTGTTTTTTTGGTTACTCACATTAAATTCAACTGTTAAGGCTGTAGTGACGTGTGCCGGCTTAAGAAAGTAATTCAAAGATAGATAAAATTATGTTAAATTACTGTCACAGAGCAGGCTCGCCTAGTACCTAATGGATATTTGTGAATATGTATTGCTTTTTTGGTATTAAATAATTATTAATTTTATAATTAAAATTATAATTAATAAAATTTTATAATTCTGTGGTTCCACTAAGTTAGGTATCAAAAAAGATGATAAAATAAAGATAAGGACAAAGAAACTGAAGATTCACCTTGATGTAAAGTATGTAAACCAATACCCCACAAAAAACCTATCGTCAAACCTGTGCATTTTTCAGTTGAATTTATTTAGCGGGCGATATCAGAGGGCGGTCGTAAACATGTCGTCAATAAAGTCTCGAAGTGACCCGCGTCCGCCCCGGGCACGACATTGTTCCCGGTTTATAAAATTACCCCGGTAAAGGAGTGCGCCTCAAAGAGTTGGATACTTATACTACAAGGATGTTGTTTCGTGTGTTGGCGGTGGTACTATATCGAAAGATCTTATGTAACCCTTAATTCTTATGCAAAATAGTAGTAACTACAACTGATAAACTTTTAAGTAATATAACCAGGAAACTGAGGATATATTTGGCTTATTTTATGTCTTACCCATTGGACCCAAATCTTTGTTAATGTAGTAAGGTTGTTCCACTGTCGCTTTCACTGTTGCAATTTTAAATAAAAATATATTTCTGAAACACTGAGTGCTAAATTTATATTAAAAGGGACGATAATCTACTTTATCTCCTTATACAAACGTCCAAATGCAAGATTCCCATTCTGGTCAAAACGTCGTGTTTCATAAATCAAGTGACTTGTTACTCCGTAGGAGTTTGCTCTCAGAATTAAACATCTTAAGTACCGGCTTGCGCTTAGTGGTAACTCTGTTTCGCTTTATGCTCCATATTTGGCTCTCCACTGCACGCTTCAATGAGCAATTTAGAGGAACACATTGAAGTAAGAAATTCAGAGGCACTGCTTTATTACTTTATTCAGCAAATTTATGTTAAATTTCCGACTTGAAAGTTATATTACTAACTCGAATCACGTCATTCATTTAGTGTTTCATGCTGTAACAATTTGTTAATTTTCCCTAAATTCTCGATCCGAAGCACGGTTAACGGGCCTGAATTCTTTTCCGTTTTATATGTGTACAACAAGCATCGTGCGCTCGATAAGTATTCAATACACGTCTCCACATAAATTAACCAACAGGTGTGTTCTCCCCGAAATGAACATAAATAAAAAATAGATCGAGCGCGAAACGGTGACATTCGCAATAAAGACTCCAATGTTACACATCTTTCGTGCACAACCACCCGCAGAAAACATGTTTTGCAGAAACTGCAATATTGTATCAATCTTGTTAAAAAACCAATCAAAATGTGCTGTATCTCTATAACTTAGATAACAACAACATTAAATGTCCATTTTAGGGCTTTTAACAACGACTACTTTTATACGATTTATGTTATTGAACCCTAAAAACAGATGAGAAGTGCTAAACGTCGCCCGCTCCGTACCTTTATTTATATTTAGTGCCTTTATTTATACCCGGTTTGGTGTATGCTAATGTTCCGAAACGGGATGTAGACAGACAGAAATAGCTGCTTACTTGTCACGACAGTTGGCCCCTAAAGCTACTTCGATGGGTGGGTACATTATTCCGTTACAATATAAAATACAATATATGCAAAACGCTACGTGTAATTCTGTTGTTGTAATCGTAATGAATGCACCAACTCTGTGAAAACGTTGGACCTCGCTTCACCGCTAGACTAACTGCGCCAAAGTTTTGCTAAGAGAGAAAAAAATGCGTAGTTCAAATTCATCAAATTATAAGTTGCTATTGGCAGTAGTTTCGAACTAGACCGGGCTCCAAGTCTGCGCTTTGATGTATTTCCTGCTTTAATCAATATTAAAATTATGTACTTTAATCAAAAAAATATCTCTCAATAGAGATATTTTTTTGATTAAAGTACATAATTTAAAATTTTAAGACCTAAATGTTTCCGTTACATAAGTGGTAGCGGATGGTCAAACGTGTTTATTTTCAAGTTATATTATTTAATAGCGCTTTGCTCAGGTGATTGAACTTTTTCGATCGATCACAAAAGATCATTTTGGTTAAAATTTTACACCCTGATATAATGTGTCACAGCATGCTTGACGACGCGACGTGACGGCATATCCTCGGATAGAACAACATAATGAAGTGTTGACGAAATTAATATTATCACTTACCATCAGGTGACTACATTTACATCACCATTGCTGGCATAAAATGGTCTGAATCGGAGAAAACGATTTGTAGCGATATAATCAAGAGAAGCAAATCCAAGACCTCATAAAAATCACATTCCAGCAATAGAACTAGTAATCCATGAATATGCAAAAAACAATCACAGATGCCCAGCGCAGTGCGAACCGTCTTATAGCAAGAACTACATCTAATACTTTTCCCTGACCTAATTCCTGGCGGGATATAAAAATGCATTTTAAAGGACGGCGTCTTCAGTAAAACTATTAGAAGTGCACTTGGTACGACGTCGGAGACTTTCGAAGAGACGTTTGCGTGACATTTACAACGAGTGCTAATTGTCGCTCGGCTGCGGTTGTTACGGGAACAGACCTGTATCGAGTGTACTTCGCTTGGATTTCTCTTGTCTGCATCTGATTTGAGCCGATGCAACTTTCGCTGCAGACACGATCTGGTTTAACGACGTTATGTCTCGGCTGCATTTCTTCCTTTAAATTCCTGGTTCATTGTTTTAGCTTTGTTTTTGTTGCTTAGTCTTTTGAAGCCCTGTTTCTGACAAATTCAAGGTGGATTTAGAGATTGCTTTGATTATTTCACTAACCACATATACACATCATTATTTAACATTCAGTTTTTGTTGTTAAAACGTATCTGCAACTATGCTGTTTTTCTGATATTCCCTGTATCTCAGTTATAAACAAATGTTTTCTATTAAGTTGTGTTCTTGAATCCTGCGGTTAAACTTTGATATTCAGACTACTGTGCATATTTTGGTGCATCGATCGAGCTCTACCGTCAATCCAAGCGTTTCGCCAGGCATTACTCAACCGGCCTAGAATGCAGCCCTCAGTGTCGTCCGTAGCAGTTTGACCGACAGTTAAACTGATCCGTACGCGGATAATGTGCCAAACAACCCACAGATATAACCACAGTTGGTTGAGAATAAATGTAATCAATCAAACCAAGAACATTATACTGAAAATCTTATTTGACTTAAATCATAAAGGCGAAAGCTTGTATATGGATGTACGTTACTTTTTCACTACTCTCTCTATGGAATGGCTTTCGATGACATTTATTTTGTTTATTAACATAATTATAGGCTACTTTTTATCGACGTTGTTTGTGTTTATCGACGTAGTGGACCTTTGGTGTTGACATCCAACTGTCTCTTTTTGGCGACAAAATTGTGAATCCATCGGAGCTATGCTCCTTTGGAGGAGGTTCGTTGTCGCGTCGTATCTGCTGTCAAGTAATACGAAGTCAAGGCATATGTGAGGCGCGACCTGATATAAGTTTTGTACAGTCTGGATGACAGCAGAGGACGCAGCTTGGTCCTCGCTATTGGGCCTTGGTTATGGCTGTTTTTGCGTGATGAGCCATAAATAGTGTTCTGTCAATCGTGACCCCTAGCAAGCTAGTAACCGATATATTCTAAAATAATATCCGTCTTCAATATTATTATGCCTTGAATTCTTAATACATTTGACTTTCATATTAATGCCTAGCTTGTTATTTATCTCATCGAAGCTATAATCCAATCCGCACTTTTTGTATAATTTATCGATATCCATAATTAGTTCCTGTATGTTAATACAAGAAAAAATGTTGTTTTAAAGGCCACCGTTCCGGCTCATAGATCTTACGGTAAGCTAACATAATCCAACTTTAGTATTCTATTTTAAATTGATGCAAAATGTATTAATAGGCGGCCTGTATCGCATTTAAATAGTCGGTTCAGTCTAGTGGCTACTACAGTCTTTACAGCTAATAAACTGTAAAGACTGTAGTAGCCACTAGTAAAACAATGTAGGAGTATTTTTCTACATTGTTTTATTTATTACAATAGATGCACTAAGTCGAGGCGATAGAAATCAATTTAGAAATTAACATCAACTTTGAATGTATGGGCATTTTGTAGGATCGATCTACAAAGATAAAGGTTCTATTCTACAAGGTAACTTAATAGTTTAAATATTTAATTGGAAATATCGGTAGCGCTTGAGGCGGTCGATAGTTACCATAAAACGCGGATATTTAGTAGTAGCGTCCAAGTTTTCCCAGTTAGCAATGATATTGTGTTCGTGCGAAGTTTGCGCCGGATCGCCCTGGGCATGTCTCCCGCCATAACGTTTTCTTTCCCACAATCTTTGCTTGTGATAATTTAAAACGTGTTTGTGTACCATCTGAGCGGAAACGCTCAGGGAGAGATAGATCCCTAAGGACCACAACAACACCGGTTGCTGGATATCATAAATGATTATCGGAATTAATTTTATGTGGAGAATATAAATATGTTTATGTTACAGTCTAATGTTGTAATGAATTTACGAGTCGAGACGAGTCGTTGTGATTATACGTCTTAAATTCGAAATCTATTTATTTCTTTAAATAGTTCATACGACTCTTACACAATACAAGATATGCGTCAAAATTTATGAGTATGCGTCAAATCTGCTCCGAATTCCTTAAAATAAATAACGGTCAAATGGATCATTAATAAATCTAAAATAACATCCTCAACGTATATTATATCATTTTTATCCATCACTTGAAACCTTTGCGAATTGACAACATGCCAACTTTTTTATTCATTTACAATGGTACATTAAAAACCAATTTTCTTCAATAAACATCATGATCATTACAAGCAATACTTCTCGTTTTTGGTGGATTCTCACAATTTAATATCTATCAGGCGTGTTATATAGTAATCGCGTTGTTATGTGTTGCTAACTAATTGGCGAGAGATAGTGAAGAACGAGCGATTGGTTGCTACGCGTGTCCACTGCCCGTTATCCGCTGAGGAGACAGCCACTCATTTCGATTTGATGAGCTCGACTTGATTGAGTATACCACATATAAAACCTTATTATACGGACTTATTTCGAGAAAAAGAAAATAAAACGTCGCGTGTAGGCTTAACGGCGACGAATTGACATGTCTGTGATCTTTTAGGCGATATTGAACTTTGTTTGGATATTATGAGATTGGTAATTACGTGCCTATACTAACAAATTCTCGTTACTAAGCCTTTTATAATAACCTTATAACATGAGGTAAGCAATTCATGTAAAATTATTTTCAGAACAATTGCTTGCTAAGCGTTTAAATTAGTGTCAAAATTCAAATCCTGCCGGTCCCATGTATTTTTGAACTGTTTCTTAGTATAATTTGCTAAACATAGCTAAATGTTATAAAATAATCAATAAGTAGTGTCGAATTCAATCCCGTATCGCTGGCATCGTATAAAAAGAGATAATATTCAAACTGATGAATAAATAAATCATGCATGCCGGAACATGCTAAAGAAAAGCCGCCATCGCTAGCTTGACCTTTGACAAGATTTTATAAAGTGCACGCAGTAAAAACATAAGCATTACGATAGTAAATACATTAGTTTAATTAAACTCACCGTATAGCAGGCGACAAAGCGGGTCCGCATGACAATTCCAGTAATAACTTTCTCATTGTCGCTGACCAGGACTATCCCTCGGCTCCCTCACATAAGTTTATATTATAATGGAACCAATATAAGCTGGTGTACACATTGTATGCGGGCGTGTCGGTGCCTACATAAATCTCTGGTGATAAATTAGACAATTCTATAAGATAGGGTGCACGCACGGGCCTACGGGGCCACATGCAGAGAGCCCGTTGGGATAATCGTCGGTCTCATGCAATTTGGCATAGTATTTATCGTCCCACGTGTGACGGTGTGTATAAACTACGCACTCCCGACCTGGACTTCTCGTATCTGCTTTTCTGTTGCCGGTCAATGTTTTAGCTGTATAAACTTTACGAGCTGTAACGTTTACAAAAGGTTGACGGTGATGAATTGATGTTTGAGCAGTTTTCTATTTTATTGTTGTTTGTTGCCGATAATAATTACGTACTTTCGTCACTAATGCCTTGTGTCGTTGCGTCATTAATGTTATGTGACCTATTGTTTTAAACCTACGCACGAGTTTCCTTGTTAGTGTAGAGGCAAATTTTTCTTTATTATCTCGTAATAAACAAGGCCCCGGCTCACGTGTGAATTTGCCGCCACACGTGGTGAAAGTCCACTGATAACGAGATTACATGCTCACCTACAATGTATTGAGAGAATAAACAATAGGTTAGCAAGTTGGCAAGCTGACAGGATGCAGGTTACATTCTCACTGATCTCTCAGACTGGGAGTCGATAGTCTTGGGCAAGCACATTAACAATTGTATAAAAATAGATGAATTGTTATATCAGAGCTGTTTAAGCAATGATCTATCCTCGGCTTTAGCAACAATCGTATTTTTATATATGGCGTCTATATCTCTTGATGGGAGGAATTAACATCAACACAAAAACAGTGGACCTTCACTTTGAAATACGTAACAAAACATTTATTTTTCGATAAAAAAAATATCTTTTCTTTCGTTGATCTTAAATGATGGTATGTAGTTATATACCTATTATATTGTAGAGTATACGTCATAATTATATGATGTGTGGGTACGTCAAATCGCGACTATGATGACGACCCGAATGACTTGCATGATTCGCCGGGCGATCTCGTATCGATCCTGCTTCGGCCAACAACCTATTCTTCACAGTTTTGTACGTTGAAATAAAAAACACTGTATTAATAAAACATTTTTGTTTGTTTCAGGTAAGACACGCAACTAGATACTACCAACAGTCATTTATTTACGACATTGACACGTAACTATGAGCTATCGAATCCATACATCCACATTCCTTACAAATAAAAAAAATTTAAGTGTTTGTTTGTAATGTCAAAACCACAGATATAGATCTACATAGATAACGCAAGTATCACGATTTGTATTGAAACCAAGCGTGCCGACTTTTTAATACCTTTTGTGACGTCACAGCCGAAATTTAGTGACGGGAAATCCAAACCGATTCAAAGACACCGATGCCGCCGATGCCAATCCGCCCAGTACGTTCAACTGGAGCCGTCCGCTATGATTTTCTCTGACAAAAGACGCGCGTGGACTGAAGTTAGAGGCGACCAACCTCGACGCTTGGTCGGGGTTGAGACGCGAAGTACATGCATCTGCGTTATCTATGTAGATCTATATCTGTGGTCAAAACAAACACGCGGGCAAGAAAAACTCATTTACTAACTAAAACTTTTTTCTAAATTGTACTTGTTTTCCTCTAAGGCATTGCTGCCGATTTGGCTTTTAATAAAATATAAAGCTGATTACTATGACAACAAACAGACACGCATTTCTACCAATTCAGCTATACCCGAAGTTATGCCGCCGACATAGCCGTAGACTCAGAGAAGCCAGTCGATTTTATTAAAGCCAATTATCATAAATCAGTAATGAACCTCACGAATACGTCATAGGCTCTATTTGTCCAATATTGATTCCAAATTTAAAATTAGACTAGTTGTTGGCAACCGATGACTTTTATGTTTTCTTACATAAATAGGTTACTCCCTTCAAAGCATATGAAACCTACCACATGAAAATCGTTATAAGACTATTTAGAGCTCAGAATCGCAACCAAATTCTATTTATTCGAGTTTGTCCTTTGATCCCATTAAAAGCAACTTGCAGAGTAGTCCAGGGTATTTTAAACTATTCTATTTTTTTAAAATAGGGTTGCATCGATTCGTTTGATAATATGAGCTTATTTTGGCCACGGCTGTCACGTGGCGGCCCGCAGCTAAATATTTCAATCAGTTCGGTCAAGGAACTATTACATCGGCACCGCGGCATTATCTTGGCCGGAGATTGATGGCACAATATAGCGATGGACTCCGATACGTCTACATACGCTTTACATAATATACTAAATGTCTAATAAAACTCGCGCTATGTGCCGTGATGTATGTCAATATTTGATTTTTGCGTAATATTGTTTATCTGATTGGCCTATTATAATAGAAGACTAATAATACGGTTGACATTGTACTAATTGGAATGATCAAATGTTGACACATTTGTCTAAGGATTAATAAAAAAAGTCGGCTTACAAGTGGAATTTTTATTTACAAAATATGTTATCTCAGTTAGTTTAATAGTTCACTTTACTTTGCCACGGGTGAAATCTTAAACCATTATTCGGATTAACCACAGATATAGATCTACATAGATAACGCAAGTATCACGATTTGTATTGAAACCAAGCGTGCCGACTTTTTAATACCTATTGTGACGTCACAGCCGAAATTTAGTGACGGGAAATCCAAACCGATTCAATGACACCGATGCCGCCGATGCCCATCCGCCCAGTACGATTCAACTGGAGCCGTCCGCTATGATTTTCTCTAACAAAAGACGCGCGTGGACTGAAGTTAGCGGCGACCAACCTTGACGCTTGGTCGGGGTTCGGACACGCGAAGTACATGCATTTGCGTTATCTATGTAGATCTATATCTGTGGGATTAACACTGTCGATACATATCGATTGATTTTATTTGTCTAATTAATTCAGATTAACGGTCAAATCGTCTGACCGTTGTCCTTTTCTGGCTGATCTTCTCAATGTCCTCACGTTGACGAATATTTCGTAATTTTACTAAAAAAGCCGGTTTTTTATATGACAATAGAAAAGAGCTAGGCTCGCGTGATATAAGCTATCAGAGCATTGTGTTTTATTATATCATAGCTCAAAAGAATCGCAGACATCATTCTTAGACAGTTCTGCGATCAGCGAATCTGTTTGTTTCATTAATATAATTATGTTATTTTATGTTTTTGATTCCAAAAATATTCTTTGTGTTCATCATATGATCGTTTATACGTCCTATGACAATTTTATGTGGTGTGACGTGATCAATCAGCAAAAATGCAGGGGCATTGTGACAAATTCAACTCCATTCGAATAAAATTGATGGAAGGCCAATATCGTAATGCGAAACACGGGCGTACACTACCGAACGACTATTTTGAGACCGTATCGCGAACCCCGATCTATTTGATGGACTCGGTGGCGTGGTGAGGAATAAAACCCCCTATGCATTCGACGCTAATCATGTTATGGGATCTAACTTTGGTGTTTTGAGTAATTGGGGAATTCCGAACGTGCAGCCTATCAACGTTTCAAAAACCTATTAACCAATTAATATGTAATCTGCAATGATGCTACCAACGACACACTTTTATTGAAATCAATACGATCTTTTCTGTATGAATAAATAAATATCGGAATCAAACGATGCAATCTGTTCATGTTTCATTATACATGTGTTTTCATATTAACGAGGCTGGAAGTAATCGCGTATAATTTATAGCGCAATCAATTACAACTACTTACGTGAAAAGTGTACGTTACACATTATAAAATTGAATTTGCAATATGCGATTTGAATTTCAAACATTCCTATTGGAGTTAGCGGTAATGTAAAGATGTGTTGGAACAATGTGCAGCCGCCGCCCGCCGAGCCGACTGTCCGTCGCTGGCGCCGCAACGCTCCAGTTGCGCTTGCGCACTTACCCGACCAGATACATCATTATACAAGGGGTTACCACAAGCTTTTTGCATGCTAAGCCAGACAGCACATTGTTTCAGAATTTAAATAACCAGATTATCATTTTATAAGCCTACTTAATAACGACTTGCAGACGCTTTGTAAGAATCTGTTTGCATGGTGCTTATGTATTGAGATGTATTTATTCTATGTTTCTATTGTTTTTAGTAAACGCAATAAATTTGGCGATGTCCAATGTGGCTAAACAGGCAGAATTGTGAGCACATAATAAAAAGAAAGTATTGAAATTTCGTCTGAATTAGTTTATCAGTTATATATCACTGACTTTGTTGAATCTTACAGCTACAGTAGATAGGTAGTTATCTACAATAACTTAGTTTATAAATTTGTTATACCGAAGTGACCAAAGGCATCCACCACACGTCAGCAAAACGCGACGCCGTGTGACGTGTAGGCCTGCCAGCGCGCCCACACGCACGACGATCGCGCACGCCTAATGTGGGGTCAGCCTAATGTAGTTCCATTTGTTTCCTAACCTTCTACCCTTGAATTACACAACAGATTCATTGTCAAACAATCTCTCATTCCAAGGAAAGTGGCTGCTCCCGTGAGTCATACATTTTGCTCTAAAAATACGCACCAAATTAGTTTTAAATAGCAGCAGACCACTCCGCGCTCAACGCAAATCTAAATAAAGAATTATCAGTTTAGCGCCTGCTCCACTCAAGTCGTGTGCCTACGAATAACGACTTGTTTTTGATAACTGGCGTCCCTGCGGTACAGAGTGAGTAACTGCGATGTTAACCTACCTAAAAAATGTAAGACAATTTTTTTATACATCTACGCAATCGCCGGCTTTGTAATATTAACATGCAAATTGCCTATGATCTGTTAATAAGCCAATTGTTGTCTATCTATACTATATCACAATTTTCATGTTAACTGTTGTCGCAATTGTTCAAAATTCAATAATGTACTAACAGGTATGCAATATTTCGTGTTTACGCACAATTCGTGGCTTTGCCAAGACTTTATTTTGCAACACAATATATTTATCTTGTTACAATTTTCGTGAGCTCTTTCTCAACTTTGATTTAAATTAAGCTTGAATACGAAAACAATATATTAAAAAAAATCGCGTTTAACACGAAAATTATGGTGAACTTTGTTAATTTTGGCAATAGCTGATAAAACAATTATGAAAGTCGTATAATTACAGAAACAAATGAATGTGTTTAGTTCTTATTTTGGAAACAACTTTTTTTTCTCGATGACCTCAATGCTGTTTTAATGGACTGAAGACTAGAAAAAGTCTGAGATACTTTGAAGTTTGAACACGTGTTCGAGAAACATCTGATTTATCATATTCTTAGATTTGGAGGAAAAAGTCTCTTCCGTAGCTAAATAAGTGTTAAACGCGCGCCATAACAATCTGCCAAGTTCCACTAGTTAGTGGAGTTTGCCAACAGTTGACACGATTCGCTGCGGCCAAGTTTCGACCTTAAGCACTTTTTTGGTGTTGAAGCACCACAAATGGGAACTTTCACGTACCCTTCCGCTGACGAATTGCGTATAGATAAGATATGCCTCAGATACTAAGAACGGAGCGTTTCGCTTCAACATTCCTAATGGGAACTGCCAAAGAATGACCAATACCGAAGAGCCTGCCCGAGTCTGTGTTGCCGCGTGTGTACAATCGGGTGTCTTTAAAGCAAGAGTACCACTGCAGACCGCATCATCACTTACCACCATGTGAGATCTCTGTCAAACGCATGCCTATCTATCTATACATAATATAAAATTGTAAATTTGCCATATCTGTGCATTGAAGACATTTAATTAAACTAAATACGAGGGGTCTTTATAACAGCAGAAGAAGCAAAACATATTTTTTTAGAATTTTTGTCTGTCTGTATGTTCGTAATTAAAGCTTTATTATTTTTAATTATATTATTATTTATATATTCTGAATAGTTTATTTTAAGTTTTTTGTAGTGTAATAATTTTTATATTGATGTATTTAATTAAGTAATTGTAATGGTTTGTTTCTAACCTACTCTCAGCTCTTGCACCTACCACTTGTCGTCTCTGCATCACCTAAAGGTTGAGTGGTAGATAATGCCTACGGCGTTAATTCCACCCATGTACCATTTTTGTGCATAAAGTTTTTAAATAAATTAAATAAAGCGCATCACGCAAAATCCACTGCATAGAATTGGATGCGGTGTCACGCGGACGAAATCGTGGCCAAAAACTAGTCCCCCATAAAAAAAAAATTACGTGCCTACTACGTTTTACTCTCTAAATATGTGGCATTATAATTACTACAATTCGAATTAATTAACGGTACATATTAAGAACCGTCTGTCCATTTATTAAAAATGAATGATTGGGCGCGATGTTGTTAAACTCAATCTTGAAAACTCATCATCAAATAATTAAACAAAAGTGCACACCAATCTCAAAGGCATTGTGATACACACGATGGGTCATAAAGAGGGCACAGGTCGGCTAGCGACCTTGCGGGTGTATTCTGAGCGGCCGCGGGAGCTATTTCGGCGCGTCGACATCGATCCGAGCTACAAAACTGGAGCAGCCTCATTGGCACCTGAGATGCATCAAGCTAAATCAACGATTGCGAGATAGACGTCTTTGGACGACGTGAATTAGGCCGATGCCAAAGCCTACAGGCCGCCCTTTCTAAATTTACACTTTGGCCAGATGTCGTTTTGGCCTGAAAATTTCACTGTCAAGTTTAGTGCCAAAGTCACGCAACTTTCAAAGTTGAAAACATTAAGTTTTAATTCTATCTCTGGAGAATAGCGGTTAAAATTTAACTTTTGTATGGTTGCGCGGTCTGTCTCATTTATGTATGCTGTAATTGGCGTGCAACTTGACTGCTCAGTGACAATAGGATTCTTGCGTATTTTTGGCGCGATCGTAATATTGACCCGGTAACAGAGAGTGGCGGTGACATTTAATTATACTATTACTTACGTCAACAGAATCTGGCTTCGTGGACATTAGTCATGACGTGGGGCTACAAGTACACATCGCATGCTGTTCTGTTGTTAAACTACTCACATAAAACATTGTTGCTAACCAAACATTCATATGGTTTTACTTCATACGTATAATTAAACAATACTAGCAGCTGCTACTAAGCATATTATTTCCACTATAATAAATGCAAACGCTAAAGAGTTCGCTTTTGTAGCATCGCCTTCAGATGTTTATAAATAATTCAACATAATAATGAGATGCTTTTGTCTTAATAATTTTATACTTATTAAATTAAAAAGTTGGCAAAATCAAACATAAAGATGTTACTAAAACTGGCAAGCGATATGAGTATTTAAGTTGGATAGATAGATCGATTGAGCGATTCCCGCGCTCAGGTTCCCAGTTTAACCTCATCACCGTAGCTAAATTACGATAAGATAGTATGACATTGGCCAAAATTCTGTCGTTCACTTGAGTGGTACGTCGGCTCAAGGTGACCGGCGGGTGCGTTGACATTCAGACGCCTTTATCAGAGCAGTCGGCGGGTTCACGACGCGCCTATGTTTATTAGTGGCTCGTTGCCGACTGATACCAGACCATACCATACAAATCACCAACAACCCACATCACAGGTGGCATTATTAACCGCAAATACAATAACACAATTCCTTCCGACAATTTCCCTTTTATATTTACCTTAATTTATTTGATTATGGCTTATGCCAGCCAAGTAGCATTAAAATAATAACGTCTCGTTTTGTTACGTAAGCTTCTGACTGTTTTACTCCAACACGGAGAACGTATTCTGTAAGAATATTAAATGATGTAAATTAGACATTTTGGCGGCATCCAACAAAAAAAAAATCGTCAATTTTATTTACATCAAGCAGATATTGGGTATTTTTATGTAATGAATACTATCAGTTGTCACGTTAGCAACTGTAGGATATTTGCATATCTATTTTAGCGCATGGCTCGAAGGCCGGTTGCACTGAGGCATCCGTCATTCAGGAATTCACCATCGTCTTACCTGAAGCCAATCTGTCGGCTAATAGCTCGAATTGTACGTTGCTCTGCCAAACGATGGATTTATTGACCGATATCGTAATCGCTCGATTACATGCCAAAGGGTGGATGACCCGCTTCGTCAAGGCAACACTTGAATGTTTGCTTGACCAAATCTTGTTATTAGAAGTCCATTTTATAGCTTAGTTGAATACGCAGAGATACATGATTATGTTATTATAATCTATCACATAATACGATAAGCCGGACCGTACCCGACGGTTTCGTTTATTCAGGATACTTTTAACGAAATAGAAAGATGTTGTGTCGATCTTTTTCAGATAATATTATATTTGGGTTGATAAAATGTTGGCGGATTGCGTCGCAAATCTCGAATGTCTGCGCCTCGATTGCAAACTAACAGAGGCAATGATTGAGTGCAGCGAAAAACTCTATTAAGCCTGAGATGGTATCTCGGCGCTGTCACGTGATCAGATTGCCCGCGGCCTATACCAATCGCAGCACGATTCTGTATGGTCTTGGCATTCAGTTTCCATTGCCATTGTAATTGCAACAGCTGATGCAGGCTTACATAATCTACAGATGTGTTTATGTCATCATTACCATGATATCTGCATTGCAAATAAGTATATTCCTATTTTCAACGGACTTGTAAAAAGTGTGAAATATCCGTCTTAGCCTTTTATTACTTCTACTTACAAGATTACGGTAATCGATACAGCCAGCTTCCCTTAAGCCTCATGGTATATTATACTAAAGTCTTATGTTCCGTTTTCGCTGCAAGTAAATCACTTGTCTATCACTACAGCGTAATTAATACGAAACTAATTCACAATATTTTATTAGCTATCTTCAATATTAAGTTTTAATTAGTACTTGACAAGTTATCTCTCTTGCGACCTATTGAAAATTAATAATAGATAACATTGCAGATATTCATAAGGTTAAATCACACACTGGTACAAATATTTATTCAACACGATAATTTTACATACTCGTAGCTCCCGTATTATGTTCCTTGGTTACTAGGCATGAAATTTTATTTGTGTCCTGGATTACGCTTTACCACTCCCACTCGTAAAAAAAGGCGAGAAAAATAACGCAGAAGATAATAAACTCAACGTATAAAGGAGTGTAATAGCAATAGGAAGGAATGTTAATGTGTTTACTTGACAACAACTGGGCTGTCTTCGTTACCACAGCCGGGGGGCGTCGGGCTCGAATAAAGGAAATAATGGAAATTATCCGCGGCGTCGCAACCCGCGAACGGTTATCGATGGAGGCAATTTGGCGAATAAATGGCCCGGTAATGATTGGGGACCGGCTTCGGTAAGCACACGATGTGAGGCTGTTTGCATTCTCTGCGAACTTGGCTGTTTTCTTTTATGCACACTATGGAACCAATGATCAGACATCAGTTTATAAAGTTAATAAAAAAATCTGTATAATGTATTTTGGATACAATTAATGTTATCTATGACGTCCACTAAGATCATCCATTCATTATCGATTAGACATGATGATCAAATAAATAGGAAAAGAAAACGTGCACATAAAAAAAATTCTTGAGTATGAAAATAAAACAGATATTTGGGGTTTATAACCATGTGAAACATAGTTAAAGAGGTCTATCGGCCACTAGGTCCATTCACATTGCTGATAATTACGTACCCTCAGATTCAAACAACAAATCAGTGCCAAATGCCTCAGTCTACAATACCGATTAAGCCACTAAATGAATTCATTGAGGAAGAAATTTATTCTGACAAGACCACACAGCGCTTTTTATCGTTCAAAAGTATTTTCTTACGCAGAACTAGGGATAAATTGATACCTTTGATGTATTTAACAACCATAATTTTGTTTTTGCGGATTTTCATGATCATCCGAATTAAAAATTAAAAGGTAAACGTTGCCGATGAGTAGCCGTCCTAATTCAAAGAATAAGTAATCACAATAATAATATTGTAACGAAAGTTGTTTTTTGTCTTCAAAAGCGAATGTTACCTATTGTTATTCTGTAGTTTAAAAAAAACATTTTAAGAAGCTTAGAACTTTGTCCGCTTAAGATTAACTAGTTTAGGTATGGCAAAAAGGATATACAAACTTCATAAATTTACAATAAGTTCATAATATTTAATTGTAACAAAATTAAACTTACTGTCCTTGGAGTTTAGTTAAAACCTCAAACAGCAGAAGATATATAAATCCTACTGTTATTCGTTAAACCTACATCAGCGAAAACTAATTCGTTACGTAATTAGTATACGCAATATTTCAGCTCTCAATAGTCTAAGTTTGGCATTCAATCTAACTGAAACTGAAGGTAGTGTTTTGCAGGTTCCTGACACACAATTTATTACGTAACGTAATAAATTACGTAAAGCTTATTATGCAATACAACAATTAACAATACTTTTGCAATATTAGCTAATAGATATGTAGTTGTTGTTTTAGTAACTGTTATACATCGTTTTATTTCGAAATATATATATAAATATATACTTTATTCGAAATACAAAAGTAATAAATGTAAACAAACCAAATTAGGGTTACCAATATTGATTTTTGATGTAGATAATTGATAATTGTAATATACACTTTGATTTAACACATTTTAGGATGCTTCTTACGGGACAGTTAATTTTAAATAAAAACTACCATTTCATTTACATATTACTTTAATTTCGAGAGGTTACTATAGCAACGTTTTGTTGTTAAACATTCGTTTATTATTTTGAATGGAGTATAGTCATGGTAAGCGTTGATTTTTATGGTATAAGTACTAAGATACCTGTCATTAATATTTTGTTATCAAAATTTAAAATTGTATAAGCCATAATTAAATTAAAGTTTGATTGTAGTTGCTATGAACCGTATATCCTAAATGTTCGGGTCATAATTCGCATGAATCCAGAATGCTGATGTGAGCTCCGACCGAATCTGGTGTAGCGCGAATGCGCTCTAAGAGTTGTGGAATTGTGGATATCTGGTAATTCAAAATGGTCAAATTATAAAATTTAATTGTCATAGCCTAAATTAAAATCTATTCAATCATGATAATAAAATAATTAGTTTAAACTACCATCATTCACCGTAAAATTATTGCTGATGACAGTGATTTGATGATTGCTTTATGAATGCCTTATCATTTAAATACTATTTGTGTTCTTATTTATCTAGTTCTCAACGCAATCAAATAATAACGTACTAGAACGTGTACATTCCACGTGTAATAACATATTCATTTGTGAACCAAAACTAGCTAATGCATAATTAATGAAGTCCTCATGTTCCCGGTCTTATTACAATAAAACAATGTTACCTAGCACATTGTAAATTGTTTACAGAAGCTACGTTTTTAATGTATTTAATATACCATCTTATTTTAGTGGCTTAAAGTAAAGTCTAATGTGTTTCATTTACCTGCCATTCCAGTATTCCTTTCCTAAAAGGGATATTCCTTTCCGAGAAGGTTTTGTCATTTTAACTTTCTAGATATTATTACTAGTACAAAACAATTCGATATTCTCTTTTGAATTTTTCTATTTCTCTATTTTAGCGCATTTTTTTTTGCCAGACTAAACGTTATTCGAAAGTACGAGAGTTAAAAGTGACACCTGGCGTCAGTATGGTACTGGACTGTTATCACACCGTGCCGCATCTTGTGGTTTGACAATAGTCCGGCGCCTCACTTGGCAATACATGGAGTATGTTGGTGAAAAATTGTACAGTTTAAGATGTTCAGTTACTCAATCGTGTATGAAAGTCAAGAAGGATCGCAGTCACTATAAACCTAGCCATGATTTCATGCACGTCCGCTTCAAGACGTCTTTAGAACTAGACTTTTTTAGAACTTCCCATAAATCTTGACCGTTCTGCGATGCGCATTGTCTATCTAATTTGTCTTTTTAATAAACAAATCTTTATTATAAATCTTCAGTTCCCCCATTCCATTCATATATAACTACTTCCAACAACAATAATTTTGGTTTGATATAAAGGTATGTGATGTGCACACATGTAATCGGTACCGCAATGAAAATTGAATTCCGTTTAATCTGAAGCGAATGAAATGAAATTCTCTAAACTGCGTTCTCTATCTAGAAATGGTTGGGATGCTCAGTTGCGACGAGTCGTCGCCTCCCTTATGCGTTTCCTTTATTTATGAATGTGTGTTTGTTCTTACATAAATATATGTAAGTATCTATCGAGTGTTTATAAATATATAACCGATTGGACAAAGCGAAAACCGCACAAGATTACTTGATATGGACGTTTCCGTTGCATTTTGTTGTGATTTGTTAGTTTAACGAGAACCAATATGTATTTATTGTTTGCAGTGTACTTAGGCAATGCTGTAAAATGCATTTGTACTTAGCACAGGCAATACTTTACAGGAAATATCTGAAATAAAAATAAACTGATAAAAATATGTTTTGATAAGAATTTCCGATAGTGGGTTTTGATTTGCCAAAAGAATTAGGTCGCTCCTGTCATCACGTTCCTGATAAAATATCTGTAAAAGCTTTTTGTTATCTATTTCAGTGATTGTGAATTTGTGATAAATAATTTCACAAATATATTTGAAACCTATATTAATGTTCCTTATTATGAATCCATAGACAATGGTAATTTTAAAGATTTAAAATAAATCTTATCTTATTTTATTTAAAAATCACCAGTAATGTTCCCAAATTACAATGAGCTTGACAGTAATGCAAATTACAATGTAGGTATATCTTAATGAAGACGTTGGGCGCCAGTACAATATTAAATGATGTCAAGAATTCTTGGAATTCAATTCCCTTTTAACAAGCGGTAGGAGCTACTTCACTAGAATATAATTCATTGGCATCGCCTACGCATAATCGACAAAATGTATGTAGAAAAACCGGCTTATACCCTTACAAAGGCAGTTTCATACACGTTTCTATATCTAAACAGTGTTCTCAGAAACGGTGGTTCGACCTTTGCTTGTTAGGTTTTCCCGCATAATTAAATTGTGTTTATGAAGCACCTTGTTAACTACGATGCTAATCAAAGAGAAGATAATCTCTACAATTTGCTTTCATACTTGGTATGAAATCATAACAAAATTAAAACGAAACGGAGACTACATTTTTAAAAGGAAAGGTTTAAACGAACTGTCAAGATGTATATCGAAGTCGGGCCGTTGCAATTTTGTGCGATTTATCTTGTTAATCTTTATTTTTCTCACCGACTCCTCCACCAAAGAATGTGGATCGTTTGCGATTCCGGAAAAATGCCCTGTCAACGACCGAACACCCGATATAGTGCGGACCCGTTATATTACCCGAGTGATCGACCTGGACTCCTGCCACGATCCCGGCGCCCGGCTAATTATAACCACTCGCTCATAGAATAAACAATCCCATGCTAATACCACCAAGGAATAAAATTGCTTACACTAAACCGTGCATGATACGATTAATGAGCTGTTGGAAGCTATTTAATATCGTGTAAGACGCGATAATTGCCACAATTCCAATACATTGACTTGTTAAGGCCGTCGAGGTCGATAACTCATTACATTCCTGCGAGTGTAGGTATTACTTTGTTTGTTTATTATTTGAAGTACCTATCAAACTTTATTTAAATTCTTGTTCAGCCGACGCGACGACAATATCAGAAATTCAGAATGCCGTTGCACCGCAACCAGTCACGGTGATGACCCCAATAAAATGCAACCCTGCGTCCGACTCGCCTAAAACATGTATTTTTATACCATGAAATTTACTGGCCTCTTAGTTTGTCGACGTGAAAAATTCGCGTAGACTCCCGAAGTGGCACATGTGGGCCGCGCGTCAACTGACCAAAACAACGAGGTCGGTCTTTATTCACGTATGCGGAATCGTCTACTTCAGCTGGAGAATAGGTATAGCAGCGATAACAAGCCAGTCGTGTCCTCGCAGCCGATTATTGCGGTTGCTACATCAATATATTTGTTCTCGTATATTTAACCGCTGAAAATATAATTCGCATTAACAAGGGCCTCGCGTATGGTGTGGAGTCAGGTGTCCGATGAATTTTCTACGTCTAGCCTTGCGTTTAAAACTGTCAAGGCGAGTGTGGACCGAGTGCAACGTGTGGCTTGTAAACTGTTTGGCTTGTGAGCGAGTGAGCAGTGGTGCAGTGACCCACCAGCCGTGCGTGAAGGCGGGACGATGGTGCGCAAAGGGGAGAGGTCCACTGGCACCCTGTTCAGGACTATGGCCGACACGCTTCGTTGGCAATCTCTTCGCGCCGTCACTATGATGCGTTCGGTAAGCAACAGACAGCTTTGCTTGGACGCATTACGCACCCATATTAATACCCATTCTGCAAGGACAATGAACTAATCCGAATTCAACTTGAAATACTGAAGCGGAAATTTATGTGGCCAATATTCCTATTGGCAATTTCCCTATAATTGTATTTACAATACAAACAGGTGTGTTCAATTGTGTTGCCGTTATCGTTGTTATTATGTTTGCCTCTCGTCGTGTGTGTTGACGTCACGGCATTGTATAAAACTTATAGGAAACTGTTTTTTTATCAGATTAATCGATAACTCGGTATGCTTATAATGAGAGACGTGCGGTACTGCAATTGTTTTGACATGTGCCCACGATGCGTCCGTGTGACTGGCTTTGGCCGTTCACGTGCCTTTATCGGAATCTATCACAACAATCGGTGACCTCAAGGGCGGAGATCACGTTTCGTAAACAAATGCAGTGACTCCGTGCCGTATCATCCTTTTCGTTACCTTTACTGCACATTTTAGATAAATGTTGTATCCATTGTGCTGGTATTGATTGGTAAATCACACTTTGGCCGCAATTAAATTATTTGTCTAGACAAGTTTAATGTGTTTCTATCGTATGATAATATAATAACCAATTGATCCATATTTTATAGATAAAATTCGATAAAGGTTAACTCAAATGTCAATAAACAAATTAACAAACAAGTTTGACTTTTAGAAACGTTGGCAAAAATTTGATACACAAGTCAACGAACCGAAAAATTAGGTCAAATAAACGTCGAGCATGCATATGTAACCTAGAACGGTGAGCGAATTGTCGCATTTTGTTTACATACCTGGTATACGTAATAATATATTAGTAGATAGACACAGGTGCGACGCAGACATTCGGCCCGGGCCATGCTGACCCAGTTAAACCACGCCATTCCTTATCTTTTCTACTAGATGCAGTCGGGAATGACCGGTCTACCGAGAACTTCGATTATTTTCTAGTTAACTCCTGATGCCCAAGTAGGAATAGTTCGAATGGCGTAATTTGCTCCTAGAACTTGTGAACGAGTTTGAAAACGTTGCTTTTGGGCATTCTACTATAAAAAATTTTAACATGCGAAATATAAATCTGAACTAAATATTGGCGCAAATGAAACATAATGGTGCATTTATTTTTGAACATAAACATTTATTTATTTTTCTTATAAAGGGATGGGTCACCGCCCTACCTCCAACTGTAGTAGGTATTCAATGAAATGAATTAAAAATTATATAAAATTTAAGTAAAAACTTTAGATTTATATGAAAAAACGATCAAAATTTTAGGGTCATCCAGAGACAGCAGTCTTCCAACGATTGAAGACTTCTCGCCTGAGAGAATGCTGCTTAAATAACTTAGTCAACAAACATCATACACGTGCTGAGCCTATTTTTTTCCACCGGTTCTCATCTCAAAATTTTGTATAAATGTTAAAGAATACACTTTTGTATTTTAAGTTAGCTAAAACATAATTTTCTTTCTTCTATGATTAAGCTAGACTTGATTTTACACGTGTATTCTAGGGACATAACTTGTCTTTTACGACTAAAGGTCATTATAATTAAACACTTGTATTACGTTGTTCTTAGTCATATAAACTAGTAAGACCTTATCATAGACTAAGGAATGTTCATTTCCTGTATTCGATGACTACACTAAGAACATCTTGAATATCATCTATGTTATTATTAATAATGAGGTAAAATCATTGAGTATGTATATCGTTTGACAAGGTACCCACGTCATTGTGGGTACCTTGTACCTTTCTGTAATTCTCATGAATTGAATCTAAGGTGTTGCTTAACAACACATTTTTAATTTTCACGTTACTTTAAAGATTATTATGAGTTAGATGTTGGATTTTCTTGCAGATATTGGCGATGAGGTTGACAAAGCCCATACATACCTACAATGTCTACTAAATCTATTTCCATCCTAAGGTTGCCTGGCAGAAATCACTATTAGTGATAAGCAGGGCTCGGAATTAGGTAGAGTTTTTTATGTACTTGCATCGAAATGTTGATATTAATGTGGACCTTCCCGGGATTTCTAATGGACAATCCCGTGTGGCCAACAATATTACGAATAAATAATAATAAAAACCTCAGAGATAGACAAATCAAACAAAGATAATTAACATATTTTTTTTATTAGTTTACACAATACAAATTGTTGAAAGTCTGTAGTAAATTTTCATACGCATATTTCGCTTTTTTTATAAATACGAGCAAATACTTTTGCTTCTAGCCTAGACTCGTGAGGTTTTGCTTATTCAAATGGCCCATCAGAATCATTTTCCTTGTCCGATTCATTACCAGTAAGATTTAAAGTGTTCGCTTCCGACATTACTGTATAAATTTTGTGAGAATTAAAATATTTAAGCGCGCGTGCAGTAGTTTAAATTGTGTAAAAAAGTAAATAACTTTTTATTTAAAAAATCATGGGATTTTTTTCTGCTCTTTAAAATTAATCTCGGGATTTGAGGCATATCCACTTTATTCTTTCGCTGTATGAAATCAGTGTAAGTACATAAATAACTCTACTATTTCCGAGCCCTGGTGATAAGGCCGCCCATTGTACTGTAATCACTAGATAGATATAAGTTCAAATTGTAAACTCAAGGTGTACAATAAAGTGTACAATAAATAAATAAATAAATAATAAATATAAGTTCAAATTGTAAACTCAAGGTGTACAATAAAGTGTATAATAAATAAATAATAAATGTATCTACGTAGAAGTATAAGTGTCAGTTAGGTACTTGGCATCATAATGGAAATACAGTAACTTTAAAATTTTAGGACTTACAAATGAAAACGCTTTACCATACTCTTGTGTCTATAGTCGATGGCTATAGTCATATTTAATTAATTTACCCTAAATTTTCACGTGTTAGCTCAAGAAACTGACGTTTAAATTGACTTAATAGTTTTGTCTGCGCATGCGTTTATGAGTAGACCGGAATTAGAATACTGACTTTGTTAAATATTCGAGTGATTATAATCAATGTGTAATGATTTGATATGCCTTGAAGAGCGTTACATAAATTTTGAAGTATTTGCATAACACAGATTTATTATTAGCATAAGACAACTGATAAAAAGAAAATAATATCATCATAATAAATCTTCTAGCTAGACTACTCAAGATAACAAGACAAGTATTCAATTTACAAGACATCTAATATCCATCGCATAGAAACCGCATACTCTTTAGGTGTAAGGGTTAAGTAAAGCGATTCTATGACATTGTTGTTTTCTACATAATTCTCCTAGACATGCATGCTAGACAGCTAATAGAAATTGGCACACTTAGCAATTTCTTATGAAGATCATCAGCATTAGCCGCCTTATCCGACTAGACTCAGCTGTTGTGACGGCGCGTCGGGATCTATAGAAGCTATTTATAAAAGTGTTATAACACGACGACCAGCTAATGTCTTGAGAATTTCAAGTATTTTAATATTTCCTTAGTTCGATGCGTGATGTCACAAAATCCGTTGTGATACTTAAGTTATGGCAGATAATAGTAATTACCAAAAAAAAAACACCTACATTAAAGACTATGAGCCCGCGGGTGATTAAAGAATAACCCACCCATTGGCAAACACCTAACATGGTTCCAAGTTATATGATTTGAAAGAGAGAAAAATACATCTGCTTATTTATCTTACTTACATATTATACTGTTATATCTAATTAGGATTAGTTTTCTCATACGTTTAGTTCAAAAAGTAACCTCTAAACGTGTTGGGTTGGCCAATTACTTGATTGGAGAACCGTTACTTTATACACCCCGCAGCAATTTTTGTTTATTGAGCATTATTAAGCCTACGTAAAGTAGTTCCGAAGTAGTAGGTGGCATTTGATGAATATTTTGCGTGTTCCTTAGCAACACCCACATATTTAATATCAGTGTGGGCGTTGAGTTATTAAGGTGCAGACTCCTGCTGATATGGTAACCCATTTCCAAGTAAACCCCTTTTAATCCAAAAATATTTAACTTTGATTATCAAGCAGTATGCCTTTAATAATTCAGTCCTAATAAATCGAAAGCCCCTTTTATAGACGTTAGGAATGCTATAAACTTTGAAATAAGTTTATTTATTCTACCGTCTCCCTCTGACAAAATTGTCGCTTTAATTTTGTTTTGAAACTTCCTGCAAAACTTCCGAGATTTCGCTTTACAGTTTCTGGTATTCTTGTCATGTAACTGAACGGTATAAATCTAGTCAAATGCATAGCCATCGAAACTGATTATGTTCTTCTTATTCTAAATCTGTACTTTCATCATTTGGATACGAGTATGAGCATAGTTCTTGAACACGTTTGTTCGACAATAAATGAAGCAAATAGCTGAAAGCTGTATAAAATTGCAGCTGCAGTGTGTGCAGGGTTGATCAGTGTTCGGTTCGTTATCGTGGCGGGCAGCAATACATTGGATTGGGAGCGCAGCGAGTCTAGTCGACGTCGGCGGCGGCGGCGTGCCGTATCGCCGGAGCCGCCATCCGCAGAGATGACTATGCTCGCTCTCATTCATTAGAGGGGTGGGAGGGCCGGGGCGCAAGACGTCGCGCGCCGCCCGACGATATCGATTTTGTCCCACTCTCGCCCCGCGCCACCCCGACACCCCCCGCACTCAGCATCCGACCTCGAGTGCTCTCCTCTCGCGCCTACCGAACACCTCCGACAGAAACTGCGCCTTAACGACATGACGCCACAGCTCAAAATTCCTATCCTCGATACCGGCCTGACGTCCTCCGGCCGATCCCTAATGGACCCTCCGGCCGAAAGTCACTCGGTCGAGATTACAACGACGCCTCCGCCGTCCACGCCGTTGGAAAAAATAAGCTTTTTGTTACAATTAAAATGGTAAATCAAACCAATTTTAGTAATTGCGAGGTCAAACTTTGAAGTGCCGGCGCGCGCTGAGGGCGGGCTTTTTAAACGCGTATGATTTTAATGGGGGCTCTTGTTCTTGCATAGTCGTGTGACAGATTGTCGCGCAAATTTCATCTAACGCGACTCGGGTAGGGGCGTATGCGACATTTACTGATTGCTTCAGCACTTTACCTGAACTTAAATAGCTTCAGCTGTTGGTTTCACATACGATAACTAGCATGTCTCTCACTATCTTCTAAACACATGGAAATCGCTATTTACTCGGTATACCTAGGTACTGGATATGACAGTTCCATTATTCGTTATGGGATCATTGCATCACCTAATCACAACATATACCACTATTTTTTTCATTATACTAACTCTTAACTTACCACTCATCATCATCATTATAATCAACATCATCATCCTCATCATCATCTCATCATCGTCATCCCTCATCATCATCATCATCATCCCTCATCATCATCATGATCATCTCGCATCATCATCGTCATCATCATCCCTCATCATCAGCCCTCATAAACATTTCTCATCATCATCATCATGTTATCATGAATGTTGTGACAGTTGCAGTTGCTTTTGCTATGCTGTTCAAGATCGGTAGTTATTCCTAACCCTAAAACTAAACACAGTTTTTCACTAAAACAAATTCTTCACAAAACTAATAAAAGAATACACAATTCAACGTTTACTCCAATGTCACTGGAATAGTACGTAACATAATCTAGAAAAATGCATTCTATTCTAGTCTACTTGCCGAGCTGAGCTATTTGCGTTACAACCTTTATCGACGTCGACCGCTCACATTCACAACATGTGAAGCTTCGTGCACATTATAAAACGCTGCTACTGATAAAAAAACTATCAAGTGTAAGACTTACTTGTGCTATTAGCGTTCAGTATGTTCGAAACTTTCATATGAGAAAATCATGACGTTTTTCAATATTGTCACGTACAAGTAATATTAAATTAAAATATTTTATATTCTTTGGCCAGAAGCTTGGTATAATAACATAAAAATTGCACAGAGAAACCCTAATTTCGAATAACTTTCATATAAATCTGTATAAAGACTATGATATACAAAGTCCTAAGCTTTGTGTTTTGGAATATATTCCTAAAACACTTTTGAGCATGTCGGATGAGCAATTAAACCGAATTTTAACTACGTAGAATTGATATAAACGAGCTGACCTAGACTGACAAGTTTACACCGAGGTCTAGGTAATTCCCTAAGTTTGCCATTTCTTCCAATTAATTACGGAACTACAAAAATATCTCGTTAACAGTCCACGCACTATTACACATTATTTAGTTCAGTGATCCCTGACCTATGAGTTAAGGCAGGTCGTATTGCGGTAGGTCCTCGGGATTATGCATCGTTTTCATAGCTAATCGCCATTTAATATACCGATGTAATGCCTGACGATAATACAAATAGCTTACTTTAATCTAATGCATGCAAACGTGCATCCGACCATTGAAAATTTTATGGCGGCTGCTCGATTGTCTGATAAATGTCTGATTGAAATGTGCTTGAAGAACAAATAAAGCAACATTCATTATATAACTAGAATACAGATCAGATATGTGCTGAATTAATGTCAATCCTTTATTATTGACATTTTATATCTCAATAAATCGTTGATTTATCCTTATTTAAACTGACGGTGGATGCTTAAGAAACTGCTTATATTTTTTTCACGCAATTACTTCGTGTAGATACATTTCATGAATATACTATTCACTTTAATGTGTAATGTCTGTTTTATCAGCTAAAAGCATTCATCGCAAATTAGCAGCGCAAAAGGGTAGGGTAGTTTAAAAATATTATTCAGAAGTTCTATGAACTTGTACAAAACTGGCAAGTAACAAATATCGATAAAGTTTTATATCTCACTTGAATTGTTTCAAATTATTATCTGTAATGTAACAATATACTCTCAGAAATCCTATTGAGAGTTGAGATATGACAAGTTGGTATTACTTTATTGAAGGAATAATATAAGATTACGTCAGTTCTTAGTAGCGACGCGTCTGACTTTTAACTTACATCAGGAAACGTTACGTTATTTCTTGTGCATGTAAATATGACTCAAATCAAATGCATGGAAATACAATGGTTAATGAGTTTCTAAAAAAATATTATGACTCAAATTCCAACAGTCAACATATAACAACTAGGGGATACTTCGGATCTAGAAACCTAAAAACTCACATGAAAAAGGAAACCACTTTATTGCAACTTTACTATAAAAAATTTAACTCCGCTTGTCCAAATTTTTGTGACTATCTTTTGGAAGAGTTTTGGACCTAGCTTTGTCCAGTGTCAGGGATGTGTTATCTGATTTTTTACTACAGATTTGTAAACATTTAGAAACGGCTTCATACTAGCGGCATTTGTGGTATAAGAACTATCTGAGGGACTTCTCATTTTTACAAAACGCGTTAGTCATCGTATAATAATATTCTTCTGTAATCTGGGGCAAGGGTTAAAGGGTATACATCAAATCGATTCCGATGTTTAATTTCATAAAATTATCCATGCTCGCGCGCAGCTCGTCATTATAAAAACAGCTGACTCTATTGTGTTAACAACAGACGCAGGTCCATTATGACGTGGTGCAGACGTACAAACTATTCTCTTATACAATGGCTTATGGATTTTTTTTATTATTTGCGTGACGTTTTCACCTTTTATCTTTAATCAAAGTGAGCTGCAATTTTAGTTAGTGAATTTCATTGATCGCCCTGTGCTATGTCGCTTGCAGTAACATTGACGTCTGTTTGACCATTGTGCCCGGAATTTAAGGCATTATTCCGGTAACACTGGTCAACAAAATTCAAACTTTTTCGTGCCACACGGACTTTTTTGATATTTTTTACTTTAGTTGGTGATTGTAAGAAAAAATAAACAGTTAAAAAAAATTTGCTAGCCAAGGATTTTATTCTATTGAGTAATTAAAAATATTAAGAAAAAAAAAACAGATCTCGTAAATCAAACTTTTTTTTTATATAAATTACTTAATAATTTAAGATTTTCTTGAATGTTTAGCTTCTGGTTGGTCCCTTTTAATTGTCCAGCAGTAATCCGCTAACATATTTGGGCTCCATTTTCCCTGGTACCGCTTTTCCATACTAGAAATGTCCTGGTGGAACCTCTCGCCGTGCTCGTCACTGACAGCCCCTAAATTGTCAGGAAAAAAATCCAGGTGCGAGTCTAAAAAATGGATCTTGAGTGACATGTTGCAACCCAATGCTTGATATGACAATAAGAGCTCGCTAACCAACTCTCTGTAGCTGTCACTCTTTTGGTTGCCCAAAAAATTTGCAACAACATTTTTAAATGCGTTCCATGCACATTTTTCTAAACCGCTTAATTTTTCTTCAAATGTTGAATCTTTTATTAACTCCCTGATTTGAGGGTCTCCCTGATTTGGGTTGTACCCATGATATGGACTGAACTCCGTGATCTCGCTGTTCAGTCCATATCATGGGTACAGCAAAAGGCATAGCTCGTGCACCTTTCTTCCAGTCGGTTAAATTTTTCACACACGTTATGCAACAGACATGAGGGGCCCAGAATTTGTCTTGATGGGCGACAGAAAAACCAAAACATTGGTGATAACACTCCAGCACAAGATTCGTAAAATTTCGTCGTTGTTTTTTGAATGTAAGTTCTCCGCAGATATAAACAAAAAGAGTTAGGGTTATTTTACACTTCCTCGACATGTTCACAGGATTAATAAATCACAAAAAATATTCAAATTCAACTACAAATACTTTTATGACGATTTACTTGTGAGCGTTTCTGTTAATTTACCGCCGTAGTACTAGTTATGAGTATTACCGTATCACAACAAATATGAGGCTAACAGACAAATGAAAACTGTGATTTAATGATGAGGGTATATTGATAAAACAAAATTAGCTATCAAAGTTCGTGTGGCAAAATCAGTGTTGACCAGTGTAACTCGATGCATTCCTCTGCGTCTTAACTTAATCGCGTAAATATTTTGTAAAAAGCATAAACTCAATACGATATTCTATTTTACATTAATGCTGCTTTAACCAAAAATAGTTTTGACACTTTGTATTGAAGTACAAAAACATCAAACACGAACTTGATACTTTTGAAATGCTTGCAATAATAAAGCTGCATTATGATTTATAGCTCTACGTCGAGGGATCTTACATGTAGACGTTCTTAAGAGCTTCTAAAGTCGTTATCGAGACGTTTTGAGTATGTACACACAAAACACATCTCCACTACATATTATCAGACATGTTTATGTAGTATCATTACTCAGAAAGTTAGTAATTAAATCAAATGAGCCCGTTAAAATTCCAGCAGTGTATTTGTAAACATGTTATCAGTGATGTGTAAACACAATAAATACGTTCGATGCATGTTATTTATTAATGAATAGTATTTGTTAGCTCGGTTATTATGGTAATGCCCCATCAAAGGCGTCTGCCCGGACCTGCCTCAACGAGGGGAACGCTTGGGGTAGGTTATGGTATTGCATTCGCCGATCCGCAGACTGCAAGGGTGGTTTTGCATAAGTATACCTCGGTTTATAGTTTACAGCCCTGAATGTGTCTGTCTAACCGTTGGATTTATGAATGCTGCGGTGCAATTATGACGTTTCGTGCGGGTGTGTGTGTTTACGCCGTTCCGATTGCTATGCAAACTTTTGATATACGTGCTGTACACATTTTACAATATTTACATGCACGTACTACTAACTATTGCCCCGTCTTACAGAGGTTACGAGAGATTTTACGTCGCTATTATAAATGTATCGATCAAACGGCCATTTTAGTTAGTTATAAATTTTAAATCAGTTATCTAGACCGATACCGAGTCGAAAATAAACACCAGATCGATATGGCTCCGGCGACGACTGAACTTTGGTAGGCCACGTCGTTTTTAATCCACATACCGTCGTATTACGGACACATTAGTGCTGAGTACTACTACGTCTAAAAACTTAGACAAGTACCTGTTGGATTTTTTCGCCGGGCGGAGTAATCCGACAGATGATTAAAAAAGCGTGCGTGCCCACTTGACGCACAGTGTTAGCTTTTTTGCGTGTGTGTGCGGTGTGCGGTGGCACTAATGAAACGGGCCCCGGCGTGTGCGTCGCGGCGGCCTACGTACGCGGGCCTTGCATTGGGTCGGGTCAGTGAACCTGCCCGCCCACTATCGGGGTAAATATGCCGAATGCACACAGATGCGCGCGCCGGCCCCCGCACACCCCCGCCCCGTCGGTCGTCGCCGCTGCACTCTGCACGCATACACCCCCGACCCCTCTTAAAACTCCTAATTGATTGCACAAATTTTCTCGCAATAACTGTCTTTTTATGGTGTTAATGATGTAAACTTGCGCAGTTCCGACGCTTTAATTGATACTCGACGACGTGATAAGTTGTAAACCAGAGTACCTAATGCGCGACGAATTCTCATTTGCATATCACCGCGGTGTCGTCCGCGGGACTATGAAAAATTAATTAGCATACGGCGAATTCTCTTTTTCGGCATTCCGTTACGATCTTCAGTTTGCTACCGCGGTGGATAACTTATGTAATTTTTATTTTCCGAGAGAAAGTTTCATTAACACTCTTTATGCGTTTACCATTCATATCGTTCATACGAGTCGCCGAGAAAATTAATGAGAACTAAGAATCTTTGACTTTATTAAGACTTCTCCGAAAGAGATTTATTACATCCTGTATTCCGATAAATAGTTCTATTGTAATATTTTATTCTTAATTCATTCGTTTTTTATTTATCCGAGATCAATCAGCGTCTTGACAGAAGCAACGGTACATTTGGACGGAATCGTAAAAAAATCCACAAAAAAAGACAATCTATTACGGGAGGCTATTTATTAAACAAAGAAAAGACAATGTATTTTATATTAAGCAACAAGAATAAGTTTACAACACAATTGATACACCGATGATGGGAGCATTACATCATGCGATGATGGAGCAATGCATTCGGATGATATCATGGTGAATGGTGACGTCACGGCGCAATGCGTATAAATAAAATGTGAAGCTGTGATGCCAACATCCCTCCAAACACACAATAAATACAAGCAATAAAAATGCCATAGAATCGCAATGCTATCATAAATGCGCCCGTTTTGGCATCATTGTAACACAACGCACGCTCTTTTAAACATCTTGACCTATTCAATTGTGTGATGCATTGCTTATTTTATGTTTCTAAGGAGTTCCCTGAAGAGACAAATTATAATACATGCCTACATTTTATGCCATAATAGAGATATTTTAGTTGTTCTGAAACCGAAATCATACGGCATACTTTTTTCATTACGAGACTTTTCAACCGTACATTTCACATAGCAACAGTGTCCTGTTAAAAGAGCGCTCATTTCACCGAGGGAAAATTGCGTCGCATTTCAGGATTCGCCAATTTAAAGGTTCAAGGTAAATGTTATATATATGTAGGTGGGTGGGTACCATAATCTCTGGAAAGAGGATCAGAGGAAGTGTCTATTAATCAGGAATCATTTCAAGAACGTTTTCTCTTTGAGCATCTTTTAATAAAATTCAGCTGTAATTGTGTACGAATATGAATGGAATAATAATTTATATACCTATAGATTATTTGTGGCTGTATACAGGCACTATCATGTCAAGGTTTTCACAAATAAATCGTTGCCATCATAAAAACGATGATTGATTAGCACAACAAACAAAATATGCCCCGGAATTCAAATTTTCTCATAAACAATACATAACAACGGTCGTAAAACAAACCCCAGTGATCGTTTATCGACATGACATAAAAGTTCGACAGTAGAGCATTAAATCAAAACCCCCTCAGGGTTGACACGATGTTTCCAATGCTTGAGGAACTGCATGACAATAATGAGGATATGAAACGGGCATCCCACGCTCGCTTAGAGAACGCCCAATATGTGAAGAAATAACTAACTATAGTAAAATCACATTTGTTTTTGAGTCTTATTATGTCATACTGCTGTAGTTATAACAAATATATCAAGACTATGCCTCCACGTGTCCAGGCAGACGTGTCCTGACAATAATATAAACATTGCTCGTTTATTAATGTTCGATGTGTGAATAAGTGATTCAGACTGCTATGACTGCATGTTACAGCGAAGACATCAATATTATTTTGATACAACATTCAATAAGCACCCACGTCTGACAGAGGGATTAGATGTCATTGTCATTTTACAAGATAAGTTGTCGCTTGATGGTGGTAGAGCACCTGTGAACGAGATCGAAGGCGTGAGCTGCACTAATTTTAGAAGAAAGTTATTATGTCATTGTTAATACGACCGAGAACCCCAATGACCGCCGTTCTTAAGATTTGAAACCGCCGTGCCACGCATGTCTACAATCTGCCTTTGTGGATTGTTGATGTTCACTTACCATTAGGTGGACTACAAGTCTCTTTACTACATACGGCGTATAACAAAAAAGTTAGAATGATTTATATCTAACTAGATTTACCTACTTCGTTGCTGCGTTTTATCTATTCCTTGAAGGAGTATACTCTTTCAATTATGTCTCAGCAAAAACACGTGTATTATTTGCTATATTTTATCATGAAAGAAAGTCAAACTAACACTAGCAAACACATTTATAATCGCGTTAGCTTTTGCCCGCCACTTTATATCCATGAATCACTAAGCGCTACATGTTCAGTTATACTAAACGACATTAGATCAAACGCGGCCACGTGCCATGGATTTTAAATAGCAAGCAATCAAACTATGAAAACACCATGCGTTAGTGGTTCTTGCGTAATGTCATAACTAATTTAGATAATTAATAGGTTAAAACTAAAGCTAGAACAGAACATGGGGCATGTCATATACCTACTAACTTTAGTTTTAAATTAAACATAATTATTATGTTCCTTAAATATATTAAAAAATCTAGTACATGCTTGATGCTTCATTTCTGTGTGATTGTCTCAAAATGCCTTTACCGTAGGCGAAAGGTAACGTCTAAAAGGACATATTTGACGAAGACAAAAACGCCATGGGTTCAAGCCCAAAATCCCCATTTCACTGTTGCTGCAAACAAAAATATAATTCTTATTCTAAAAACATTACACAGTCTACATCGTAAGCTAAAGAAAACTCTTTCGCGCAGTTACATAACAAAGAATTTAATTTGGATGTAATAAATAGATTCGCATATTTACATCGCCTGAGTCATGTATATTATACATCGGTATTTTTGTGGAGTCGACCGATGCCAAATGAATTAAGTTGCTATCAAGTCCAACGAACCCATTTCTTTCCGTACACTGTTGTTGATATACTTTTCAATTATGTTCGTTGTGATAAAAGTAAAAGTTGGATACTTTTCAAGCTGAGATAAACTGATACTGTGATTGTTGCCAGGTAGGAGAGGTTTTAAGAAAGTCTTTGAGTACGAATATTGCTTAGTGACTATTGATTGTAATGCTTATCTTATAGAAAATTTAATACTTTATCGTGAATTACATTATTTTGTTATTACTTCCTCAAATCATCTACTAGAAATTATTGGTAGATGCAGCTTCATAGGCTGAATTGCCAAAGATAATGTAATACTACTTAGATGCAGTGCTAATACGGTTAAAGTGTAAAAAGTAATTCTTGGATAGAAAAAGTGAATTCCCGGATATAAAGCTTTGCTGGATTCCTTTTACGGTGTTGGGAATCGCATTTAGTGCGGTTTTGCGATTCGCGCCCGCTTCACATTCTTAGCGCCATCATCAAATAATAATAGGTACTAAAAGCGCCTTGTAGAAGGTTAGGGTAATCAAGTAATTAATTAATTTTTCCTCATTATCTCGAGCTTTCAATATTTATAAATCACTTTCTTACCAACACAAAAGATAGAAAGAACACAAAGTATCTGAAAACTCATAAATCAGGTTAGGCAGGAACAATAATCCATACATACATCCAATAATTCATACGAAGCAATATAAATATTGTCACAATATTAACATTTTACGTTCAGATTTTGTCAACACAAGGCAAACATTGTTGTCAAAGGAAACCATGCGTGGGTAGACGCGTTTCAGTATTATTCGCCTCGGGATTAACAGAATATTATCGCCCAAAACTTGTTATATTTCCTACCGGCAACATGTTATTTTCGCTATACACACCTATTGAGATAAGGAGCAGACGAGTTTCCGTACGGTTTACAGTACATCCATATAGTTTTCGACGCGCAACGCTTATGAGTTCAGACGTAGTTAGATTTGAATCTAGTTCGGCTCGCAGAGACAACTTCCTACCTACAGGTTATGCAAGTTGTTCTCTTCGCGTTTCATCTCCGGCTTCGTTCATTAGATAGTTAACGGTCGACCGAATAGTAGATCACGTCTCGCTATCAGGTGCGCTGCAAACAAAACGCTGAATACAGGCCGGGTTAAACATGCACGACGGGTGTACGGGTATAATTAAAGTTTAGGAGACGCTCACGTCGCCCGTTAACCTCGTTATCGGGCGCTGGAAGTGGGTGAGACGCGGTGGGGAGAGAGCCAGGCTCAGGGTAGGGGGAAACGGGGAAAATCAATGACAGCCGCCGCGCGCCGTCTCTCCCCGGCCCGACGCGCTCATCTCGCGGCCACGTGCCGCGGTCACTGGCCTGACTCACCACACCATCCCCATGCGCCAACGCCACATTTCGTCATCACGCAATATCATCCCAGAGATCCCCAAATCACCTGCATTCATAAAACGCCGAAAATTTTACAACTACCGGCTACAATTACAAACCAACCAACTAAATTAAATTTTGCAAGTTTTTCTTTGCCCGGTGATGATCTCGATAGATGAACGGACAGAAATCAAACAATATTACTTGACACGAAGCCTTGGCAGTTGTTGGGGGCGCTCAGTTGCCTGTAAAACATACAATGTAATATGTAGGTCGCTGTCAGAAATTTGGGTTATCGTTTGGCCGCGTCGATATGCGACACTTCCGTACCGCTACGATGCGAATGCTATGCACTCACTCGCCAATATTATTGCTATGTCATGCTTCCATATTACGTAACAGCGGCGTCTGAATGCCACTATATTATGGGTCATGTGACGCGTATTGACGCACGGCTGTAAAGCGGACATAAACACCGCGTCACTTATGTCCCATTTAAATATCATAGCAAATCGAGTTCAACAAGCAACGCCATATCGAAAGTTATCTAAATCAAAATAATACACTTCTCGCAGATCCTGAAGTTACCGACAGTCGCAAAACAATGAGTCATATTCGGGGCGAGCCTCGCGGTACCTCGTAAAACATCGGTAGCAATGAACTTCCTAGTCCCAAATCCATGCCTTCCTCGGGTAGGTACGTCGTTGGTAGACTGTCGGCAGTAGGTACAAATTTTTTATATAAGCATATCGCGACCCGTCGTCGATCAATGTCAACCGCATATTTGGGTCAACGTCCGTCAGCCGAGAATTCCCGCGTTCGTCTACTCTTCATTTCCTATCACTCATGCGATCCGTTTATTGTAGTTTATTGTACACTGTTTAGAATTTATACACATGCAAATAAATTTCAGAACAAAGTTATTTTGTATCATAAATTTTGGTTAGCTTTATTAAAATGTTTTTGTTAACAAAAATAAAACTAATAAACTGACATCTGACAGTAATGTGACGTGTGCGCAAGTGTCACGGCCACATCTCACTATACTTCTGTCATCGGTACATCGTTGCTACTGTGATCTAACGTCAATATGTCATAACAAATAATAATGTTTTTATAAAACGACTAAAACCCAAAAAAAATACTTTCATGTTCAGGATTCTTACATTTAAAACCGAGCGATTACATGTAAGTAAGACAGAGTTTTGAGTAGTGTTATTAACCATTTCCATTCAATCGAAACTCGTAACACTTATTTTACGTTTACTGGTTCTTCATCTGCTATCTAATCTAAGAGCTCTGTTAGAGCTTTGGATTGCCTCAGAGCGTAAAATTTGGTCACAATTTCCGGAAGTCTCTTCAGATACTTCAGAGGATTTCAGGCATACTTTAGTTGGGAGAAACCTTTTGAAGTAAATCGACACCTTCTAATGGCAGTTTGGTTTGTTCCAGGTATATTACGCGAAGAAAAAACGGAGAGCGCAACAGTACCTGGGCGAGGATGGCTCACATAAAAAAGAGCGGAAGTTATATAATGATGGTTACGATGACGATAACCATGATTACATTATCAAACAGGGCGAGAAGTTCCTCGAACGGTATGAGATCTCATCGCCTATAGGAAAGGGATCCTTTGGACAGGTAAGGGTTCACAACATTCTTCTGAACATACGGTACTCAAACACCTTCAGGTTTTAACTTGACTTGACCTGAATTCGCTATTACATAGCTACAACAGGACAGCATAAATCAGTCTTAGTTCTACAAGTTAAGCCTCGACACAATAGGACATTTGGACGAATCCCTATCTATATTTCGTTTGTTTATACCCAAAAATCTTCGTATCTACTGGACCGACCTTAATGAAAATTGGTATGGAATTAGTTATTAGTAATAATTAAGGCTTTATCGACGTACCACGTGGGCGGAGCCGCGCATAAAAGCAAGTCCAATAAAAACATGAAAGATGTAAGAAGTAACTAAAACAAATAAAGAGATTAATTTGGCCATAAACATAATTATTTCCGACTCCTTATATTAGTCGTAATCGAGCCCTTTTAGTGCCATTAGTTTTTGCCCACCGACCCACAAGTTGAGATTGGCCCGGGATTATTAACCGTTAATATCTATAGTCTTTAGTTGGAAAATTGTTAGAACTAATAGCCAAAAGAGGAAAATCTATTGGTTAATCATTGACAATACCTAGAATCTATGACTTATTCAAATGCAATGAACATGCATAATCCAGTTGACTTTTAAATATTTGCTGTAGATAAATTTAAATGAGTTGTAACGAAACCTGTGAGTTATCAGGTGCATTTTATGAGTTCTTAGAAAAATTACATGCAGCGTACTAGCTATTGCACTTTAGTCGAGTACATAATGATTCACAGAATACATTGTCGTATTAATAGTGTGTTATCGGCGCCAGAATACACTCCACACTTGGATTATAATGCTCGATGAGTTTCTGTTTATTAGACGGGTTGCTTATGACAGTTGTGACCTAATACATATACTTAATCAAAATCTATTTCAGTTATATAGGTCTTCAATATTAATACTTCCGATAATAAGGATTTAATAAAGCATGATAATCAACTTATATGCAAAGCCATGCAATAAGTATTGTAAGTTGATATTATTTATATCAAAAAGTAATCATCTTTCATATAAATCGTCGCAAAATTGGTGGGAATGGAAACTATTGAAGGACACGATAGTGTTAGATGAACACAAACAAAACCAAAATTACATGATTCCTGTGGGGTTAAACAAAAAATATGAATATAGATGATTGAGTACTCACCAACCTTATAACTTATAGTAATGTTAGCAGCAAATAAACCAGCCAACCGTCCTTTTATAAGCTTTCCTAGAACAGATCCCTCCAAAAGTCCCTAAATAGTAGAAAATTGTGGTCGAGCAATAAAATCCAGCGCAGATCTCGTCAACTTACTTAAATCGACAATGATTATATTTAATGTAATTTTTTTCACGTTACAGGTTGTGAAAGCGTATGACCACGAGGAAATGTGTCATGTAGCGATTAAAATAATTAAGAATAAGAAACCCTTCCTAAACCAGGCACAAATAGAAGTCAAGTTACTAAAAATGATGAACAGAGCGGATCCTGATAATAAGTATTATATAGGTAAGTTTATCAGCTCATTGGTTCATAACTACTTTTTTGTTAGTACAGTTGTGGTGATATGTCTATATATATTTATATCTATACCTATCGGCCAGAGATAGCAAATAATAGAAAGACTTGAAAGTCATGGAGAGAGCCTTTGCCCAGCAGAGGGACACACCCGTAGGCTAGTAAAAAAAAAATATATATATTCGTTGTAATATCGTTCGTTCGGTAGTATCTGATGCTTATTGAATTCCTTCACAATTTTTGCGCTCGCACCGTTTTGAAACGTGCGTCGCAGCCAGACACGTACTAAAGTACTAGGTAGTTCTACTTTACCTAAGGTAATGTGTTAATAATCATAATTGTTTTTTATTTCCAGTGAAACTGAAAAGTCACTTTATGTGGCGGAACCACCTGTGCCTAGTGTTCGAGCTGTTATCATACAACTTGTACGACCTGCTGCGCAACACCAACTTTAGAGGGGTGTCGCTCAACCTAACGCGCAAGTTTGCGCAGCAGCTGTGCACTGCGCTATTGTTCCTTAGTCAACCTGGTCAGTATACAATCTAATCACCTGTGATACACGTTTTGACGTCATCTACCTGGTGCTGGTATTCAACGATTCGTCTTACGTCACAATATTCTTGAATACAGGCACCAAGTAATCGCAATGACAAAACTGCTTTTGATTAAAAATTTCGTGTTGTTTATTTAAACAATATTGTTTTTACCGCAGAGTAACTTATTTTGCTCCTGAAATTCGTTTTCTACGTATATAAATTCCAATAAAGATTTTCATGAAAGATACATCCAATAGGCACGAAAACAATGTCAAGTGTTGCTTAATAACAAACAATTATTTTCTATATTTGGAAAAGCCTAACAGTAAGGACAAAGGTCAATAATAATCCTATATCAATATACCTTTAAAACTTGTTAAACACTCAATTTGTACTGGTATCTAAGCAACCATTCTGGGATCATAGTGCGAACTTGTATCGCACAAAACAAGGCTATTTGGTTTTTGGCAAGCCAATTCCCTTCCTACATCAATGCTCTAATCTTACTATATCGCCAGGCAAAAGTCCAAGAAGACTTAGCAAAATTTTAAAACATTTAACAGACTGATGAAAAATCTTGACGTGCAAATCTGTTAAAATTCCATTGTTTCATGATTCTAAAGTACGATTGCCGAAAGTAGTGCCGAAGTGTCGGCAATAGCATAGATAGAGGTTGTTTACATAAAATAGATGTGGCCTATTAACGCATGCTCTATTCCAGCCACCTAAAAGTAATGGGGGATCCATTAAACTGAATGGAGACATTAAGGAAAATTATAGTGCTGTAACACCTACGACAATACTGATATTTTAGCACAACCAAAATTACTTAACTCCGAAAACCAATTTAATAATTTCCATACAAAACAACCACGAAACTAATAGAAATCCCGTTGAATATAAGGGATCCTATTGTCCTCCCAATCTTGGAGACATGCCTTATCTTTATTTATACTAATGACGCTCTCTTTTGTATTTCAGAACTAAATATAATTCACTGTGATCTTAAACCCGAAAATATACTACTATGCAACCCGAAGAGATCCGCCATTAAAATTGTGGACTTCGGGAGTTCGTGTCAGCTAGGTCAAAGGGTAAGTCTGCATACGCCATTTTATTACTTTGCATTTCCTTTATTTCAGTCTAGAATATCTAAATGACTATACTAAAGCCAACGAAACAAGATAAATTTATGTTAATACAAATCACACGAATATAAATTCTATGGCTTTGTCATTTAAGTTGATTTTTGTATAATAAAAACTGTTAAAAATGTCCTAAACAATCTCAATTGCAATAGAAATTAAACTTTATGGCCTGTGAATTGGGTTTATAATTGTAAATCATGAAAATTATCACGTTTCGTTGTCAGAACTATACTTAAAATCGATGTTGACAATGTTTATCGATGAAGCTCATTTTAGACGCCATAAATCTTTAAGAAACTTTATAAAATTTGTATATACAGGTAAAGTCTTATTTATAGAGTACATTAATTGTAGCCACATGGTTTGCAACAGTGTGTGGTAAACTGGTAACTTTGTAGAGAGGTGAGAGCCCAAAATGTATGCCTTATGGCTTTGTATTACAATCATTTATTGATCTGTACTAATCTTACATCTGTGTAAGTATAAACGAAAAAAAAGGCACAGCTAAATTCGAACTCCCAATTATTTAATGTCGGCTAAGTAATAACTGTAATAAGCTACAAGCGCTTTTTTATAAAACTCTTTAACCAATAAAGTTATAAAAACAGCGCCTTCGACATACATTTTACCACAAAGGATGTGAATATGAATATTGTTTGATATTTTTAAGTCTGAGTCGCCTTTTGAAATGTCAATTTTTGTTTCGTTTTATTTATAAGCTGGATTGTAGTCTAGACGTGGATACACAAAATTTAATTGAATAGATTTAGCCCCTGGCGGTTTTATTGTTCATGATCCCTTTACGATAAAAAAAAAAACTAGAATCTCTGTGAATCGTTTTTAAAAAGGTTCAACTTTAAATAATTTATGTGAATTTATGTAAGTATGTATTAAAATGCATTCCGCTGTAAAGGATAGAAACTGTTTAAAATCTTACAATATGCTTGTTGATAGCGTTATAATAATGATCTGTGAGCACAAATATTTGGTTTGCTTTATATACTTTATAGAATGGTCAAATTATTAAAAATACAATGCACCCATTAGAAAAATCCTTATTTAAATACAAATAAAATGCCGGAAATTATATTATTATGTAAAGTCATTACGACTGAAAAGTGAGTAAGGCTAAGTTCCCACTGCACCGAGCGCGATTCACTGCAATTCACTGCGATTCACCCAATTTATAGAGTATTCGCTCACCCGCTAATTGCTCAGATAAATCACATCGGGCTGGTGTGATTCAGTGGTGGAGGAGGTCGGGGTTATCGCCGTGTGCGTCTCATACAATCATTTAAATACGTGTGCACACTGGTATATGTGTTGCAAAGCGTGTTGCTATAACGTTTTGAATGTGATGATGATGTTATAATACCTGAGCTGAGAGTGGAAGCTTCCTTCGATCATCATTTCCACCTGTATTTCTAGATTTTATACGGTTTTGATGGTAATGTTTGAGCTCGTAATATCTGCTGTAATAATTATAATATTCTAGTGATTTCATGTAGCGACACATCCTTTGCGTTTGTACAAGGAATTAATAACTCTGTTACACTCTTATTAACATAACATCATAACGTCTCTATTACCCAGAATGGTGTGGCAGAGTTGTAGGTATAACACCCACATTTCTCCTGTTATGTATAGGTCCCATAAGGTCGGTCGTAGACGTTAAATCTGTTAAAAAAATGTAAAGTCCGTTTCATACCTTGGGAGAAAAAATATCATGTTATGTAAGTTTGTACTACTACAAACCTAGTGAATACAAGTCTTTATACTACAAAGATAAAATATCCATAAATTATTATTACGTGCAGATAAACATTCATTCATGACCGATTTCAAGATATCTTAATAAGCTTTAATTATAAATATAACATTTATACATTTAATCAGTATTATTTTGTACATACTATTTTTGAGTAATATAGCAACAATTTTTTGCCAAATTCTATTAACATTATACAATTTTCTTCTATCTAATTTCTTAGTTCAATGGTTAATTTAAAGGTTCGGACTTGACCCCCTATTATCTCCGGCTTACACTTAATCGAGAATATAACGCGGATTATAAACCAATCTTGCTTATTTGTTATGATTATAAGCCAATGAGACTAATGCAGCGTTAATAAATAATACTGAAACAAAATAATTACATTTGTCTACTTAACTATTAAGCCATAACTAAGGCATAAGCAGCGATAGCCGAGTGGGAGACCCTAGGACTGCGAAGTCAAAGATCTCGGGTTCGAACCCACGGCATACACCTCTGTCAATAAATCGTTATAAATTTGTCTTTTCGAAGATATGTGTGTATTTATTATATAAATTATCGCTCGCTAAAGGTGAAGGAAACAACGTGAGGAAATCAGCATGCCTGAGAGTGCCTAAAAAGTTCTCGAGGTCGTGTGAAGTCTACCAATCCGCACTTCACTCACTACATAGCTTAGTAACCATGGCACTGAGTTACCATCTGTCATGGTATTATAAATGTATCTTCTTGAAGATATGTCGTAGGAAATCGTTGTAAACAAAGATGACGTAAAGTGTTGCAGTATTAAATATGTGAAGTACTCAATGAATACTGTTCATCCATAAGAAATAAAGAGGAAAGATTTATGTATACTGAGGTGAACTTTAACTTTAAAGTTTCACTTAGTGAGTTTACTTTTGTTTGAAATGTCTTTATTCCATTCATTGATTGTGGGTTTCGTTTGTACTCATTTATTAGAGCAATATGTATTTCAGTAAGAAGTCACGTAATAGGTTATAGGGATATAAAGATGACATAACTCATTCGCAAATGCACTATTGATAGGTCGACCACAAACCATAGGCAACTATGTCATTATGTGTATGAAAGAATATCATATATATAGTAGGTATACCATTTAACGCACGTCAGTTCAAAAACTCTCAATATATTGTCAAAGGCAAACAAAATTAGCAGTCATTTATTACCTTGAGAAATTGTATTGTTGTGTATATATTTGTGTCTAATTCTTTATTATAATTTTCCAGATATACCAATACATTCAGTCGCGATTTTACCGGTCGCCAGAAGTATTATTGGGCGTGCCTTACGACCTGGCGATAGACATGTGGTCGCTGGGCTGCATACTCGTGGAGATGCACACCGGCGAGCCCCTGTTCAGTGGCGCCAATGAGGTCGACCAGATGAACAAAATCGTCGAGGTTCTCGGCATGCCTCCTGATAGTTTATTAGACCAGGTACGTTATTTCACCAATAATCTTCGTTTATGCAGCTATTCAGGGTCTAGAGGATTTTGACAGTTGGTAGGTTCACTAAGAACCCATAGATCTGCTAGGGAAATATTTGGCGGAATAATATTTTTGTTAAAATGATTGCGAATAGAAAAGTACTGCCAAATTTGGCTGACATGAAGTAACTCAAATAAGCGCAAATAGCTAAGTTATTACTAATTATGACTATTTGGTTTTCAGGCACATAAAACGAGAAAGTTCTTCGACAAATTACCAGCGTCAGAAGGCGGTGGTTATGTATTAAAGAAAGTAAATGGAAAGGATGGCAGGTAACTATTGAAATTTGATATACGTTTTCCCTTTTTGTCCCATTTTCCTTTTTCAACCTGTATAAAATTTCATGAAAATTTAAAATAAGAAATTGAGAATTTGTAACGAGTTGAAAGGATGAGGTAGCACCTCTTCACCTTGCTTCACCATTATGCTTTTCTCTTTGACGATATTCACGGGTTCATTACTTATTATAATTAATTACATTCTATCATTTTAAGAGAACGTTCGGCCATCCTGTTTGTTCTCTATTGAATGGCAAATAGCTGTTTTCCTACAAGAATTTCCTTAGTAGCATGTGTTTATCTTTGCAGTGGTTACAGGAAGTACCGCCTGCCGGGCACGCGGCGGCTGCACGACATCCTCGGCGTGGAGGGTGGAGGGCCCGCCGCGCGGCGGCGAGGGGAGCCTGGCCATTCCGTCTCAGATTATCTCAAATTTAAGGTATGTACCACTATTTATTCCATTTGTCTTGCTATATTACAACCAAACCGTAACCTGTAACTGCCTAGCTCAATGCAAAGAATTGCTAACTCAGACACCAGTCTCTTCTTACGGCCAGTATTGGTTGAAAAGTCAGACCCAAAACTTTACACATACATAAATATGACCATGATTGTCTAAGTAACTATTCGACTGTCGTGAATGTGTGTTGGTTACTCTCTTATGCACAAAACCTACCAGGTCTACTTTGTCTACCATAATATGTTTCGTTTATTCGTGATTGCTAGGTGCTTACGTATTGTCTCATATTTAACTATGGATTTTATAATATTAAATCGTTGCAGGACCTAATCCTCCGCATGCTGGAGTACGACCCGAAGCAGCGCGTGACGCCGTACTACGCGCTGCAGCACAACTTCTTCAAGCGCACGTCTGACGAGGCCACCAACACGCAGCAGGCGCAGCACCACCACGGTAAGCACTCACGCACACACACACACACACACACACACACACACACACACACACACACACACACACACACACACACACACACACACACACACACACACACACAAACGCATAGCATTCTGTGGCGCTACGGTGTTGGCTAGTTCTCTAACTAATTGTACATAACCGACTCGAATCTGAAGGGAACATTACGCTTAATTTGTCGCAGAGGGCGCCACTGGCACATACAACTGCTGCATTTAATGCACAACTTCACATTATTGCCATAATAGTCTCCAATTTTCGGGAAAGAGAGAATGGGGAAGGATAATTTCTCCCGAACTAACTGAATCTGTATAAACTAGTATTTATAACATTTTAATTGGTATTCACAATTTGTGGTAGTAAAGTTAAATTCTGTGCTGATGAATTAACTTTTACATTTACACTTAAAATAATAACAATTGGTGGTGTAAAAATTACTTTTTATCTTACATTCAACATTTCTGAGCTCGTTTACTTGTCGTTAGTTTACAAAGTGAATCCCATACAGTGATACTAAGTAAATTGAAAATAAATTCTTGTTTAAACTTTCTTCATTTAAAATAAATGAAATAGTGATTATGACATAGGATATACTTTACTAACCTCAAGTCAATGAGCCAAAATCAGCATTAACTAATTGTTCTTATCAGTGTCTAACTTGAATGGACTATTTTTTATTTTCAATGTCTAGTCTAAACAATGTCAAATAGTGACTATTCAGTGTTTGATGTTGTTTACTTGTGACACTGCATTTCAATGTGTATGAATGACTAATTCACCAATTGAAGTTTTAATTTATGTATTAAAAGTAATAAAAATATTACATAATAATATGGTTATCGCCGATCTCACTGTTTTATAGTGTTAACTATAAATTGTGTTTCAATCGACTCATGCCATCTAGCATAAGTATAACATGATCATTTCAAGCTTATGTCGTGTAACTGCTAACATAAATCGCTCCATAATCTCATATTATGATTAATATCATCCTAGATACACTTTTAATATTTTGTACATGGAAGTTTTGCCTTACTTGAATCATTTTGTGTTAATGCAGACCAATTTCTTATGGAACTATTTTTTGTATTTGAAAACTACTTAGTTACCTAGGGTGTTGTGAAATACAACTGGGCTACGACGACATAATAGCTGTAGTAACTTCCATGAGTTAATCATAATTTAATATAATATATTAACATGCCGTATAGAATGGCTCTGATATACATACAATAATATTGCCGCAGTAACAGAAAACCAAGTTCCTTTAGATTGATTTTAAGAAAATAAAGCCTGCAATATTCTAGGCTAAAGTCTATGATTATAAGGGTCAACGCAATCTCTTTGGTTCGTTTTTATTCCATAGTGTAGTTATAAAGGCTCAGGTGTATAATAAGCGTTGATTGGCGTTGTGGCAGATGGGCAGTCGGACACGCGATGACTAGAGCGGTCCGGCGGTCCCGGCCCGCAACACTAGCGCCACCACTAGTGCCTAACTAACGTGCCAGGTCTGCAACACTTGTACTAGGAATGTTATACGTTACGCCCCTGTAGCATGTTGAGTGTGTCACGCATGGCTTTATGTGTATGCTAACTGAATTCTTGTTAATCGAATGTCAGACAAACGTACTAAATTTACTTTCTTTATGATTTGTCAGTAAAGGGAATGCAATTCTTTCTTTGCTTCAACTTGACCTTTATGGAAAATCAGTATTGATGTATTGAGTAAAGCTCATAAAAACACTCCTTTTCTAGAAAAGAAAGGGGATAAATAAAGATTGAATTTTAAATTTCTAACTTTTCGTTTAAAATTTGTCATAGTAGCATTTATTGCTATTGATGGTATGGTAGACCAACCTTTTTCGTTTCAATGACATTGATAAACATGGATTTATTTTATATGTACCTTTTCATTTCATGTTTTCATTTTTTATATTATAGTTACTGATTTACACAATTGCCATTATATTCTATTTTTTCTGCTTCATTAGCAACACCCAACTGTATTATTACTTGATAATGATATTATTTTCAATTTATTTTTCTATTATGATTATGAACTTCCCGTTTAGACTTAGTAAATATAAGCTACAGTGGAATTTCTTTTATATGGAGCACCAGGCAGATATCCAAAAACGATTTGCTTTGTAGCAAAATAATACTGTCAGATGTCTGTCAGTAAGCATTCGCAGTGACCTGATGCTAAGATATTATTCGTATTGCTTTTTAAGTTGGTCCTTTCTTTGAAGAGGCAGTTGTTAGATTTTGCACATGTACAATTTTGTATGATCTCCATGTAAGGGAAGTTGAACTGAATCCCTATTTAGCACTAGCGAGCGGCAGTTGGAGTGGAGCTTGGTAGTAATGTGTTGTATCCTTGCAGCGGGCGGCGGCACAGCGTCCGGCGGCGTGGGGAGCGTGGGCGGCGTGGGGAGCGTGGGGGTGGTGGGCGTGGCGGGCGTGGGCGGCGTGAGCGCCGTGGGCGGGCGGCTGTGGGCGCCGGGCGAGCGCATGGAGGTGGAGGGGCTGCGGCGCGAGGACGAGCTGCTGGCCGCCGTGTGCCACAGCCCCGTGGCCATCCACTAGCCTATCCCCGACCCATGGACTGAATCCGATATTTATGATTCTATATTTTTATTTAATACGATAAGTCTGACTGTAAAGAAATATTATGGTGACGAGTTGTTACGTTGTACCGTGTATTTGTATTATTTGTTTCTTGATCGCTTCACCCGACAGTACTTAGAACGTTCCGAGTGGTCGCCGACGATCCCGTTCACCGCATCCGGACGCATCGAGGGCATGAGAGCTAGGTTTTTTTATTGTTACGCGATGCATATCAAGGACGCAATATGGTAGAAAATAAATATTGTATATAAAATTTAGGAAACCGACTAATCGATACAGACTGCGACATAAACTGGATAATCTATAGTTTAGTTACGATCTATGCTAGTTAGGCTTTCGTTCGGTTTTAATTATCGCAAGCTTTATATTCTTAAAGTGTCGGCAACTGATGACTGAAATTCAAAGGGCCAATGAGAATTTGTTTATACAAACGAAGAAATAGATTAAGTATTTTTGTTAATGCACAAATTGATTCGACTCGACACGATTATGTATGTACACACACTTAAATTATTTAATTAAAACTATGCCCTCGCATTTCAGAGTTGTTGTTATAATGTGTAAATGTTTTATTTCCATTGTGTATTGCTTGTGATTAAGTCTCAAGTGTTTGGTTTGACGCGCATAGGTTACTTCGACCCATTGGTATTCAGACGACGTGTAAAACAGAGAATAGTGTATAGGTAATTCTATAAAACACAAAATGTACTTGTAGGTTACGAGAATGTTGAATCATATATAAAATTTTTTGGGTATTTCAGATAAGAGTTAATAAATTGAATTACTGACTTGTTCAACCTTTTTGGATTTGAATCTACAATAGACTAACCTCATTGCAACAGACTGGCTGAAACTTTCTAAACGGAGATATTTTGTATAGCATACACTGATCACTGCCTTATTGTGCCGGAACTTTTTATGTGTAAGGCCCGCTACTAATTAACGACTTTTTGGTCGCTCGATATTCAATAATCTAAATATTACCTATGTCGATAATATTTGGTTATTATTTGTTGACTTTTATTGACGAAGACAATCTTAAATTGCATTTAAGATTCACAGAATGTGTCAGCGGTGTGCGCACGTTCTAGATAAAGGTTGGCAAATGGAGATGGGTTGTCTCACTTGTAGATATCTACAGTTTTTATATGTATAAAATTGTCCATTGACTTGAAAAATCTTGTTAGTAGCGGTCCTGGAGCCTAGCTTCTTTATTCTGAGCATGTCGTGATATAGTGAAATTTTTATGTTCAATTATTTTTAGTTAAAAATTGACTGAGGTGACTGTTGTTCAGAATAAAGCAGCTAAAAGACGAATTGCAACTGATAGCAAATTATTTCTAATCGCAAAGTATTATTGCGATTTTTTTATAAAAAAAATATCTTCCTAAATGGATTTATTTTAAAACGAAACATGTATGGTACAGCTATTCGTTGACATGAAGCATGAAAGTATTTTTCTATCGTTTCTTTACCTAATGATGATATGTGCTATCACTTTGATTTCATTGTAGATTTGAATCTATTTCTAATCTCGCTGTTCTGTACTATAAATTTTCAAATATCTGTATAATATTTACTGTAATACTTTTCTGCTTCATGAGATATAGGGTTGTTAGAAAGAATATAAGGAATAAGTATGGGATACACGTTTAATTTGATAATGATAATGATAGAGCAATGACGAGTAATCAACGGGCAGGTTTCCAAATGTATGTAAAAAATTATGCAATTGTGTTCATTATGTGTACCTAATTGTAATATACATTATTATATTGTGTTAATGTTTAGTTCCTTTTAACTCGATAAATATGCTAAAATAGACGCTGTATCCACCGTATAATATACAGTTATATGGTTTACTCACATGTATAACTTAAGATTATGTTGTTCGAGACAAGCCCCGTGGCACTATCACCGGAAATCTGCCGTGACGACGTTTATATATGACAAACTAGTCTGGATGTTATGTGATAAAGAACACGTAAAACACCAACCTATTTGAATATAGTTCTAAATAAATCCATTACTCAAGGATGGCCCTAGATGTTTGCGCTTGAGTATGTAATATACTAAACTATTTATTTGTACTGTGACAGTATGGGATTATATGGAATGAGTGAGTTAGCATGTGGTGCGCGACGCGATGAGCTAAAATGTTTATTTCCTATCGGATTGTCAGTTCGCAGGCACTGTAACAATAAAAGGATAGAGCTTTATGTCACTAAGTTTTGTATTTTAAATCAATAAACGATAGCAATTGATCCTATATTTTTATTTTACCTTTTTATTTCAATCCCTACCTACAACACTGGACTGCGACAACGCCTGAACGTTAGTGTATGCGCTCTCACCGCTAGGTCTCGGGTTCGATTCCTGTATCAAGCAAGAGTGTGATTTGGGATTTTTCTTCAGGAAATTCTTAAATAGCCGTACATAGTTGGAATGGCGATAGGTTCACCCGCCTATAGTAGGTATGTTACCTAAACATAACCGGTGAAATGTGGGTGTTACACACCTCTGCCACACCCTTCTGCAAAATATGGGCGTTATGTTATTTTATTTTATGTTAATTGCTCTCCACGTTATTACCCGCGTTATAGGTTACCTACTGCTCCGCTCCCGTGGCCTGTTTTTGCGACCTTTTCTGCTACTGCGCCGCTCCTATTGATGGTAGCGTAATGTTTATATCTTATAAACTTTGTTAATAAAATAAAAACCAAAACTTTCCAAGACTACCGTATGCAAAGAAACAATCTAACTTTCGCCCGAAATTCCGCCAACGTGGTTAATTTTGAAATAAAAGTTTTTTAAGATGTTAAAACATTGAAGGCCTACACCCATTCCATTTTCATTTGAATTCGTTCAGAACTTTCGGCGGTAAAAGTGTCTAAGATACAGATCGACAGACAATAAAAATATTTTTTTACATGTTTTGCTTTAGTATCGAATTATCGATAGTAGAACGCCTTCCAATTAAAATTTTCAAAATATCTTCAATGTTGAATTTGACCCTCAACAGTCTTATTATAAGTATGTAGTTATATATTACTTTAAATTAATATTTTAAAATAATCGAACAGTTGGATAGTTATTAGTTAGGGGTTCAAATTTATGGTCACCCTTTCACTTTCATTTAAACGACAAGTTTGTTATTTAGATATAATGGTTGACGCTATCCATCAATACTATAAAAGTACAGGTGTTATTTTTCAGATTTTAGCGGCATCGAGACGCCCCGGCGATACAAGCAAACTTTAAAAAATAAAAATGTTTTTTTTTTAAATAAAATAAAGTCTTTTTTTATTTAAGAAACTCCCTCTCCATGGTCATGTGGCATGTCCGTAACACATCCCACATCCTGCCTGTCTGTATATTCTGTGAACGTTAAAACATTGAATAAGAAAGGTAAGGTAAGAGTGGTGGATGGTGAAGTATTATACAGGGTGTATTTTTGAAACGGGGCAGTAAGGGCAAGTACCTTAACCGTTGCAGTTACAGCAAAACGTTCTTAAAAGACCTTCCCTAACTTTTTGGAACATTTTGAACTGCATTCACAGATTTTGTAAAAAACTTACAGTTAGCAAAAAAAATGCAAAAAGTTCAAAATTTTTTTTTTATGCCAATCGATTCTATTTCATGTGGGGATCAAAAAACTCTATGGGACCATTTTAGCTTTCAGTACTAGAAAAGACAGAAATCGCCAAAAACGTTTCCCATACATTTCGGCAACAGAAACGAATTTCTACGATGGTCTAACTTTTTGTTATGGCCTGGAAGTGGGTAGAATTGACTGTAAAGTAAATAAAAAGAATTTTTACCCTCAAATTTCGAATTTGATTCGAAAATCTGTGTGTCATACTTAGTTTCAGCTGAGAAACTTCGTATGAGTTATTAATTAAGGATTTTCGCTAAAATGTCTTCTAATCGTGAAAAAATTGACTTATTAGAAGCGTATTTTGTCAATAATCGAAATGCGGGAGCTGCATTAGTGTGGTACCGCAATAAGTATCCGTTGCGGCATGTGCCAACAAGAAAGGTTATTACAAATCTTTTGAAAAACCTGGAATTGCAGGGTTCTTTCAAAATACGCTTCTAATAAGTCAATTTTTTCACGATTAGAAGACATTTTAGCGAAAATCCTTAATTAATAACTCATACGAAGTTTCTCAGCTGAAACTAAGTATGACACACAGATTTTCGAATCAAATTCGAAATTTGAGGGTAAAAATTCTTTTTATTTACTTTACAGTCAATTCTACCCACTTCCAGGCCATAACAAAAAGTTAGACCATCGTAGAAATTCGTTTCTGTTGCCGAAATGTATGGGAAACGTTTTTGGCGATTTCTGTCTTTTCTAGTACTGAAAGCTAAAATGGTCCCATAGAGTTTTTTGATCCCCACATGAAATAGAATCGATTGGCATAAAAAAAAAAAATTGAACTTTTTGCATTTTTTTTGCTAACTAAGTTTTTTACAAAATCTGTGAATGCAGTTCAAAATATCCCAAAAAGTTAGGGAAGGTCTTTTAAGAACGTTTTGCTGTAACTGCAACGGTTAAGGTACTTGCCCTTACTGCCCCGTTTCAAAAATACACCCTGTATACCTCTTGTTTTGCTCTATTTGAAAATTTACACACCCACAATATTATTAACTAGATCAGTTTGTTTATCACTATCATTATTTTACGGCTTTACTATATCCACTGAATCAATTATACATAGAAAATAGATACTAGGCTGTTAATAGGAGCAAGAATTTGGAATTGTTTCCCGTAGAAAGTGATGAATAGGTGAAGTGTAGGTTTTATACATTTCTGTCACACCCTTCTGGGTAATATAGGCGAGATGTTGTGCTATGTTATGATTAGCAATGTGCCGTTCCCAGTATTTTAGTCCAGTCAAGTATTTTTAAGAAACGTTCCCAGGAACATATAATTTTTTGAGTTACGTTTACAGTATATAGGGGAAGTTTATTTTCTGGTTTCGAGCGATCCGATAAGATCGCGAGACCACTTCTCGCTTACATTCAACCAAAATTTTAAATGTAAATATGATTAGCCCAATTTCTACTAATTATAAAGAGGAAATATTCTTATGTTTGTTGGTAACTTTATATGTTCGCCAAATTTAATAAAAATTGGTGTGGGGATAGTTCAAGACCCCAGAAATAATATAGGCAATTTTTTTATCGACCTACCACGCGGGCGAAGCTGCGAGTGGATACTAGTATGCTATTAGCTTACTCGAGTTAGTTACTGCATAGGACATTTCCTAGGATTTTTTTATTTGTTCCTACCAAGTAACTTTGTTTATTTCTTGTCAAGTATTTGTAAGTATAAAAAGTTATTTCAATGTATCGATTTTTTTCGTTTTATGAAAATCAATATTTCAATCCAGTAATCGAACTCACAGATTCAAATATAGGGACGTTATGACGATGATATCTATCAAGTTTTGTTACAAAATTGATATTTGTTCAGTAAATTGTAAAAATAAAAGAATATGTTAAGCAATGAATAAGTATTGCCACACTATAATATACATTATCGCTTCATCTAAATTAACTTTAATTTAATGCATCTGACGAAGGGTCCAAGGGTCTATGTTTAAAAAATTATCACCTTACTCCTAACCGTCAAGGAGTTGTACCAGAGGCGTAGCTACCGCCGCATCTGCAATCTCTAATGTATACGATGACTTGAGAACCTTCTTGATTTTTTTTTTTAATGCCGGTAATTTTCTTTTATCTAAAATATTCTGAATGCACTTTAATTTTACTCATTAAGTAAAGTGCTAATTATATCAGTTTAAAGTATTATGCTATCTCTTAAAGATACGTAATAATCGCCGAAATACATTGAACGATTACACCTTGTAATCATGAAATGTAATGAAAGTATCTTAATTCCTTACACTTCACTTTTATCGTTCACTTTGCGACATGTTTGCGTCGCAGAAGACACGGCTTAATAATATCAAAACAACAAACAGTGCTGATTTAAACATCAGAAAAAAAAACAGGGTTCAAATTTGTGATATTTGATTTGTTTCATTCTTTCCATTTTTTAAGCGATATATGCGGATTGCGGAGTCAAGTGGTTTGTTATATTTTCATAGATTAGTATAAGTACTAAACTGTTACTAAAGACACAGACTTGGTGTGACTAAAAGTTGATATCTATAGGCTGACCGTTTAACTGAGTCCTCGCCTGCGCGGTACAGGGGTGCGGGGGTATGACGACAAAGGGGACTGAAACAGCTGCGGGCGGTGGAGGCACTTAATGAAACATACAGGAGATGAAATGCACCAAGATATTTCCTAAGATATGTGACATCATAGGAAAAAAGAAATAGTGATTTATCAAATGAAAAATAGTTAAGAAGATACAAAATTTTAATGAACTTATGTACGTAAATAAAATAATTGAGAATAAACTATTATACAATTTTTTATCTAAACAAATAATTAAATCGTAAGAAAGTCAAAACTTTTTTTGTGTCCAGTTTCTTTTTTCTATAATTTTTGTATACGTTAAAAGCCATTTGCTTGCACTGACTGTTTACTTTATGTCTGAAGATTTTTCGATTCATCTTGAGATTGTTATTACATGTGTACCTCTCACAAGGTGTCTGCAACAGTTAACACATGCGATCGCTACCCATGTAGCGATCGGAATGAACAATCATAAAAATTTGCCCACCGCCCGCTGCTGTTTCAGTCCCCTTTGTCGTCATACCCCCGCGCCTCTGTACCGCGCAGGCGAGGACTCAGTTAAACGGTCAGCCTATAGTTCAACTTTTTACAGTAAAAATATATGGAATAGATGCTGCTCATTAATCATTCGAACACAATGTCAATTAGTTTAATTTGATATGTAAAATGTATCGATGATGTTGGACCACACTATTCATTCTAATGTCAACTTTGATTCATTTGACACTTTGACACTAATGACTCAAATGACTGACTTTTCAATAAGAATTGCAATTGGTTTGTGTTTGGTGGATTTTGGTAAAATGATAAAATAAATAAATAATAAAACATTGTTGTTACGAATTGACAAAAGCCAATAAACATGAGGGACAAAAGAGGAACCCAGGCCCAGTTTGAAATAATGCTAGATTTCATGGAGAAGTAAGTATTGAATTTCTATTTTTACTTATTTTATTGCTCGCCCCTTGCATAAATTAGCGATTGCCGAAAACGTAAAATATAAATTATATTGACTGCCGTAATTTTCAGTTATTAAAACAGTACATCAAGCTAATTTCTGCGCATCAGCTAGTGTCGGAATTAAGCTAATATCAGATGAGGAACCCGTAGTTTTTGCTCTTATAGTATACTTTGCAAATTCTTAATATATGCAGGATTCTACACGAGAAAGCACCCCCACTATGACCTGAATATGTACAATTCTTCTTCTTCTTCGTCGTGTCGATGGCTGAGTCAAATTTTATTGGTCCAATAAGTGGCCACTGTTATGGCGCTCTCGTCGGCGTTCATGAGCGCCTCTCTTGTGCAGGTGGCAGGGCATTTTGGACAGTCATAAGGTGGTCGAGGTTTTGACTTGCCATCGTGGTGAAAGGATTAGCCAATTCGCTTTTAAGAACTCGCGAATTGCCCAGGGTGCGCCGGACGTAGGGAATTGTTGTAGGTATACGTCACTCGGGGAGGCTCCTTTCATGCACCCAATATGTACAATAACATTATGTATTGCAGTATTTATTGAATACGACAATTTAGTTTATTTGTAGCATAGACTCGCCAGTAAAAGAGTTTACCAGCAACATTTACTGTTATTATTACAGAAATGGTGATATAAGTAAGCCACCTCCTGGATCTCAAGGTCGGCTGGACAATCTGCAGAATTGGCTTGAACTGGCTGAACTGTTGAATAAGTCAAGAGGAGAAGCGAGGCCACTTGAGAAGTGGCGAAAGGTATTGAATTTGTATAGTTCTGTGGGTATCTGGTGAATTAACATAATGTTATATAGATTTGCACTATGTTATATGGATGCTGCATATTATACTACATAGTTATTCCACTTATTACTGTCACTGATCAATTTGTAATAATCTGAAAAGAGAATTATTATTTCTATTTATTTATTCTTTAGCTTATTACATATTGTTATGTCCATTAAAACACCATAATTTGGTAATTACTTTTATTGTGCTATGTAGCATGTACGGTATATCAATCAACAGAAAGAAAACACACCTACCCACTACTTGGTCAATCTTATTGTGTCAAGAAGATATGACAAGTACCCACCTAATACATAACATACCTTTCCCTCAAGTATGGGAATTATACCTGATCAACATACATACTTAAGATAACTATATGTAACCTATAACATAACAATAATAAGAACAATTGCAAAAGAACATAATTCAAAATAGTTACAACATAAAAATAATTACAGAAGTATATAATTGAAAATAGCTTATAACATAAAATTACAATTACTAGTTGATCTAGTATAGGGAGTCTTACTATGATGAGTAGATATCTTAGTTTTAATCTTCCCACCAGAGTAGCTCGGATCTGTCCCTACTGGTATACCCAACATCTTGGCCCATTTGTCTGAACTAGGTATTTCAATGATTTGATCACTATCCTGACTATGAACAATTTCTTCCATTGCCTGATCTTCTCCTTCCCCATTACTTTGTTCTATGATTACAATTTCCTCATTCCTATCTTGTTCATTATTTCCCTGCTCTGTTACTGTGTCCTGTGTGTGTTGTTGGATCAATTGGTCTGTGTCTATTGACCACAACTCCATCTGTAGTTTCCACCTTATAACTAGATGGACCATCTTTATGTATCACTGTACCTGGTAACCAACGTGGTCCAGTACTGAAATTTCTATACATAACTTTCTGTCCTACCTCTGTCTGTCTATTCTTTCTATTACTATTCTGCACTACCTGATTTTCCCTCTTTGTACATAGTTTGTTATGAGGATTGACAGTGTCTAATAATGTACGAATTCTTCTGTTAAACAGAAGCTCTGCAGGGCTTTTACCAGTAGTTGTACCTGGTGTCGCTCTAAGTCCTAAAAGCATGTTCGGAATTTTAATGTCGCAAGACATTCCGTCCATTTCGCGGAGTTTGTCTTTGACGGTCTGCACCATACGTTCAGCCTGACCGTTGGTGGCCGGATGAAAAGGTGCTGACTTTATGTGTCTGATTCATAGAAATCTTAATAATAAGGCAATAGAAATGTCAAAGACGCGTGACCTTGTCGCCGCGCATCTGTCAAGTCAAACACAAGTGCGAGTTGAGGAATTGTCGTCTTAATGTCATCGCAAAAAGAATAATTTTGTTTGCAGGAATACAAGCGCATTTGTCTAATCGAACAACAGTGCGAGTTGAGGAATTGTCGTCTTAATGTCATCGCCAAAAAGAATAATTTTGTTTGCAGGAATACAAAAAGTGGTATTTGAAAACCGGCGACATGCGTCCCAGTGTTAAAAGATAGTCGATAGCATTTCTATTGACTAGTTATTAAGATTTCTATGGTCTGATTTTATTAGCATCTAAGAATTGTTTCATTTCAGCTGACACAAAAGCTCCATCCAAAAGCTGACATAATGGCTCGTGCCATTATCAGAAACCAAGGTCTCACACAGACCGTGAATTGCAAAAATCATTCTTAAATGCCTGATTACATTAGCTGAAGTCATATTATTAATAATAAACACTTCCGGCCATTTAGAATATGCATCAACAATTATCAAAAATGTTTTATTTTGATATGGACCTGCAAAGTCAATGTTTAACCGAGACCATGGTTTTGCTGGCATAACCCACTCATAGCTGGTTCTTGGAGGCATATGCCTGTTTTCCAAACACTTATTGCAGTTTTTCACAAAAGATTCAATGTCATTGTTCAATTGTGGCCACCAAACGTAACTTCTGGCCAGTGCTTTTGTTTGGACAATGCCACTGTGCGCTTTATGTAAAACGCGCAAAATAGGATCGCGCAGTGATGATGGCACCACTACACGACAGCCTAGGAGGACACAGTCCTCGTGTAACGATAGCTCGGTACGATGCAACCAGTATGGACGTAGCTGAACATCTGATTCCTTAGCTGGCCAGCCACATAAAATGTGATGACTTACCCGGCTGAGAACTTTATCACGCTTTGTAGCGTACGCTATTTTCTCCACATCAACAGGGAAATCTTCAGGTGCTTCGGCCATAAGCAATATGTCACACAGCTGTTGCTCAGGTTGCCCAGGGACAGGCTGCGGCCAACGACTTAACCCGTCAGCATTCCCTATCTGAGTACCCGGCTTGTACGTAATGTCATAACTGTAGGACGTGAGTACCAACGCCATTCTGGTCAGGCGAGGTGATAAAACATTAGGGATAGGTCTTTTAGGATCAAAAATGCCTAGTAAAGGCATTTTGTTGTGGAATTTACTCACTCCAAACATGATAGCGGTTGCTTCCTTATCGAGCTGAGAGTAGCGTCTCTCGTGCGTGTGCAGCGTCCTGGAGCCCATAGCAACGGGACGTTCCTGTCCGTCATCCATGACGTGAGACAAGACGGCTCCCGTTCCATACTCCGAACTGTCACAGGTTAGAACTAACGATCTATTTAAGTCATAATGAACCAGTGTCAGATCACAAGATAATAGACGTTTAGCAGTGTTAAAGCTGTTCTGCTCACGATCTGTCCATGTCCACTCCTGAGATTTGTCGAGCAGTCTGTGTAGAGGCTCTAGAATAGTAGCTTTATGAGGTACAAACCGCTCATAAAAGTTGTATAAGCCTAAAAATACTTGTAGCTGTTGGACATTTTTCGGCTCTGGTGTATTAAGTATTGATTCTACTTTACTCGGTGCCGGGTGAATACCATCGGCATCGATAACAAAACCTAAAAATTCCACTCGCTCCTTAGCGAACTTACATTTATTCATGTTGAGATGCAAACCCGCATTCTCTATACGTTTCAGCACTGAATCTAAGCGCTGTGTCATCTCCGGCATGTTGCGACCACTGACAATGACGTCATCAATCAGTACCGCGACGCCGGGCACTCCAGCGAGCAACGCAGTCATTAATCGCTGGAAAATACCTGGACAAGCCTTCACACCGAATGCTAATCTGTGTACAGTGTATAAATCCTTGCATGTATTTAATGTTAAGAGTCGGGCTGTGGAGTCTGTCACCACCACTTGTGTATATGCTCTATCTAGATCTAGAGTGGTGTAGAATTTGCCTCCTGATATGGTTGCGAAAACCTCACTAGCAGTAGGCATCGGATATGTGTCAGTTTCGGTGGCCTGATTTACCGTACTTCGGTAATCACCGCAAAGCCGGATATCGCCGTTCTTTTTGATGATAGGTACAACCGGTGTCGCCCAGTCTGAAAATGATACGGGCCGTAAAACATTTTCACTTACCAAACGTTCGATTTCCTTCTCCACCCTATCTCTAATAGCAAAAGGTTAGGGTGCATCATAAGTACATCGTTGCCCGCGGTTTCAGATGACACCAAGGAATCCACGACGTCCTGGTATTGCAGATTGTGTCTCTTCAATAACTCGTACTGCAGCTTCCGGTCGCTCATGCCACACACCAACCTATCACGCAACATGCGTTCTAGATTAGGAAAATTACAGTCAGTACTGATTTTCCTTAGCTGAGCGATGTATTCCGATGCTGATTCACTCGTAGTTTGATCACGTTTGTAGAATTTGTAAGACATTGATATTTCGTTAGGCTTTGGGCTGTAATGTTTGGTCAAAATGTCTATCACTTCAGTAAACGTCACATCACTAGATTTCCTAGGCGTTATCAACGCGAGTACTGTCTCGAACACGTCAGCACCACAAATCGTAAAAAAGTTAGCTTTTTTGAGTGAATCATCGATGATTCCACTTGCTTCGAAACAATAATTTAGCCGCGTTATGTAACCGTCCCAATTGTCATTTTTCACACTGAACTCATGAAACTTCACTAATTTACGCTCCATAGTGTATGTTTAACCTTCGTCGCCACTGTTATGTCCATTAAAACACCATAATTTGGTAATTACTTTTATTGTGCTATGTAGCATGTACGGTATATCAATCAACAGAAAGAAAACACACCTACCCACTACTTGGTCAATCTTATTGTGTCAAGAAGATATGACAAGTACCCACCTAATACATAACTCATATATTTATAAAAAATAACAAAAAGTCATTTAAAAATATATATATAAAACAGTCTCCCACCAACATTAGGTGCAGGGACCAAGCTGCCGGTGGTTAGGGCTCCAAAGATAAAAACCTCCTAAAAATGTGTGCCGTGTCCAAAAGGACTGCCTTCTGCATCTGGCTTTTGGTCCAGCTGCCTAACATTAGCCTCTTAAGGTGTTGGTCGAGGCTCTTCGCTATCAGTCCATTGACTGAGACTACTATTATTATTATCATAGACGCAATTTTGAAATACGGGATCAGTTCTATCTTGTCTTTCTTTCTGTATGCAGAAATGCTTTTTGTAATACCCATATTAAATGTCTACAGGCTTGGAGTGACTTTAAGAACAACACAAAGCGCAAATACAAGAAGATCAAAGACCAAGGTGGAGAAGGACCAGAGTTTACAGATGTTGAGAAGAGATTACTAAAGCTGATCCGAGAACAAAGCGGAGCCAAGAGGAGTTCAGACTCTGATGATGACAATGAAATTTTGTTCAAGGTAAAAATGCAAAATAATAATAATAATAAACTTTATTACACACCAAGGAAAAATAATACAGAAGAATATGTAGATAACAAAAGTACAAATGGCGGTCTTATCGCTGCAAAGGCAATCTCTTACAGACAACCATTGGATGAAAAAGTAAGAAAGAGACACGAAAGGGAAGTAAAAGATGTACTAGCATGAAGTTTAAATAAAGAAAAGAATGAATAAATACATTAAATAACTACTTCTAACAAATAAATAATTGTTTACCTAAGCATAGGTAGTTACTATAAAATATTATGAAAAATATACAAATACATGCAAGGGCTACATATAAATACATAAATACAATAAAAGGGCATACAAATATAAGATATATTATACATATATAAATATACATAAATACCTACAATATGTTTAAGGACAGAAAACGGTATATTATAGAGATGAGAGCAGCAGAACAGGTATGAAATATCAGAAAGTAAGATAGTGTTCCTTCACCAAAGACTTAAACAGCTTGCACCGTAAATGATTTGTCGGTAAACCTAGTGGTATGTTGCGGCATTTTTAATCTCAAATTCCCTGAAGAGCGCAGGAATCTTGTGTGCGTGTCATTTAGAAAAAGGAAGCGTTGTTTTAGATATGAAGGAGTCGAAGGATTAAAAAGAATGTTGTAAAGTAGCGATAGAATATGTGCATTCCGGCGAAGCCGAATGGGTAACCACTTGAGTTTAGTGTGAAATATAGAAACATGGTCATATTTGCGTAGACCAAATATAAACCTTATACAGACATTTTGGAGGCGCTCAAGTTTGTCGAGTTGGTCTTCATTGAGATCGTGATAGCTGGCATCGGCATAAAAAGGATGGAGAGAAGGAGTGATTGAGATAACGCAGAATAATTATGACACTTTTGCAGAAATTAATGTTTATTTACTTTGCTTTATTAAAATTACCTTCAACTCAAATGACTTAGATAGAATATAGACCCTAATGAATTATAAATGTTTTTTTTTAAATGTTACCTTAATATCATTCACATTGAAATACATCTACATTTCTATTAACCATTATATTCTTCTTTGATAAACCAATGTTACTTTTTGCATATTTGTTGCTGGTGTTCATGATGACCCCTATATCTTGCTGTACAAAATACTTATAAAGCTTTCATGTCCTTAAAAAATATCCTATTAACAGTATATTTACTTTACCAATGCAATAACCATTAAAATGATGATTTCAGGAAGAAATGGAACCAGATCCCTGCCTGAGAACCCTATCGCCTCCACCACAATATTTCTGCGCCGTCAACGGTTCAGCCTCTCGTCGCAGGAAGTCAACAGCATCGTCCTTCGCCTCTGACAGCTCATCCACAACCTCTGAAAAAAGAAAAAAGCCCTTTAATGATGATGTAAAGGAAGTAACAGATAGATATTTCGAATTCGAACGGGAGAGAGAGAAGTTAGCGCATGAAAGAGAGATGGCTAGATTAAAACAGAATGATCAACTTATTAGTATTTTTGGAAGGATGGTGAATGTTCTAGAATCTTTAACCCCCAGTATTCAGAGGTACTTAAACCAAGATAATAATGATGCTGGATGAACTGCTCATGGTCTGAATGAGTTTTGGTTAAGCATTTAGCATTAATTAATGTTGTACAATACAGTCATTTGCTCCTACTTTAAAGTAAGAATCTATTATTATTACTTGTTATTGTAGTAGAAATGCTTTAAAACAAATGAAATGTTAGGATCTCTGTCCATGATTAGTAGAGTAATGATTAAGCTTTTTAATATAAGATGAAACAGTGGATGTCCAAGAAAATTTGGAATTACTGGCTGTTGAAAGTAGAATTCTAATAAATTGGAAGAGAATAATGTAATGTGCCAACTTTTTATGTAAACTTCTTCATTCTGAATCAGTATTCTGTACTGTACTATTGTTATTATTGTGGGGACGAGGCTTTGGATGTTCACGTCGACCTCCTTGGGTCTATTGTGATTATAGCCTTATTATAGACTCTAGCTAGAGCAGCGATAGCCAAGTGGGAAACCATAGGACTGGGAAGTCAAACGTGGGTTCGAACCCATGGCACACACCTCTATCAATAAATCGTTAAGATTCGTCTTTTCCAATGTGTGTATTTATAATAAAAAAAATATTGCTTGCTAACGGTGAACATGTATTAGAGGCTGCTATTATTATAGATTCCTTTAGGCCAATAGCCTGTACTGTACTATGATTGGTTGTGTTACTTCGATGATATTATATCTAGGCTGTTGTAATGACTGACTATTATATCCTACAAATTTGTTGATCTTCATTATGGTGCTGATTAATTTTATTTAAAATTGTGATATTATTTTAATACATTTATAAAATTGGCAATCCTAGTCAAAAAAATAAATGTTTAACCTTCTGCACATGGCTCTGTCCGCTTGTTAGGTATGTCGAATAGATAGAAGCTTAAATGGCCTGCCTCATGTCATGCACTGTGCAGTGTGAGTGCACGGTTGGCGCAGTGGTTAAAGCGGTCGCCTCGCCGCTTTCAACTACGCTGGTGTTGTGGGTTCGATCCCCACATGGGACAAATCTTTGTGTGATTCGCAAAGATTTGTTCTGACTCTGGGTGTGCTTTGTGTGTGAAATGTGTGTTTGTGAACACCCCCGCGACACAGGAGTTATTCGTAGTGCGGGCGTCATTTTTAAAAAAAACAAAACAAAAAAAAAAAACTATGTCCATACCAATTTTCATGTGTGACAACGTAACAAACAGACAGTTACTTTCTCATTTATAATATTAGTAAGGAGTTGGTGGGAGCTTTCTTTGTCTTTGTTTGATTATAAATGAATAAATACTAACTACTTGAACCATAGAAATCTTAATAACTAGTCAATAGAAATGCTATCGACCAATGATATTATAGAACTATAGATATGTTACGTTCATAGAAATTACGATTTAAATCCGTTCCGAGCTATTCCAAATTGCACACATTGACAAATGTAACTGATAAGTAAAACAAAAGATACGAAATAGCACGCAAATGAAAGAGAATGAAAGAGATAGCTATAGTTTTAATGATTGCACTTCAGTGGTACGCACGTGACTGCGCTCGACGCAGGCCACACGCAAACTAAACACAAGACGTCCCAATTGGGACGTATTTGAGTATTCACAGCGCGAGCGCTTATAACATATCTGCTTTTGTTTTTATATAATATCATTGCTATCGACTATCTTTTAACACTGGGACGCATGTCGCCGTTTTTCAAATACCACTTACACATACATTTTGTATTCCTGCAAACAAAATTATTCTTTTTGCGATGACATTAAGACGACAATTCCTCAACTCGCACTTGTGTTCGACTAGACACATGCGCGGCGACAAGGTCACGCGTCTTTGACATTTCTATTGCCTTGTTATTAAGATTTCTATGACTTGAACACAGATAATAATGCCTAGGTGTTTAGAAGGTGAGTGAAGTCAATTATTTTAAGCCAAATTGTATGAATAAAAAATCAAGTAGTGTATAAGAAACTTTATTTGATATAATATTATAGTAAGTATAAGTATAATTATGAATTGTAAATATTATTTATGTATAATATAGTATCTAACAATTCTGGAATAAATTTGAATTCAAATGAATAAACTTGTTGTATTATTTAAAAAAAAAAGTTGAATTCTACTATGATATCCTGATATACATTATTCGCTATATTTAAAACATCAGTAGCCTATTCCCGCGTGGTACGTCACAGTTAGATCTACCTTCATACCAAATTTCATCAAAATTAGTGCAGCCATTTGGGCGTGAAAGTGTAACAGACTGACAGAGTTACTTTCAAACGTTTAATACCTATCACGGTAGCCCGAGCCGCGCTACATAATCTCCATCTGCGAACAATACGACATGTATTGGAACCACAGATTCTAGAATAATTTACTAAGATTTGTTTTGACTCTGAATGTGCTATGTGTGTGTGCAATGTATGTTTGTGAACACCCCCGCGACACAAGAGTTATTTCTAGATCAGGCGTCGTTTTTAAAAAGCAAAAAAAAAAGTAAAAAACTTCCACTGGTAAAAAATGGATTGAACTGAAAATTCTTGTATAACGAGCTCAGAAATAAGTACACGTTGACACTTATAAATCACTTTATTTTACAGTTATAATGGCACTTTTTACACTATTATATTAAAAGTAGGTACATGAAATGTCCGCTCAGGTCAGCGTCTTACAATCAACTGACTTCCCCAATATATTAATATACTCTTTGCAACTGACTCAACTGTCTTGTACAGCGCACGTGCTACTTCCCACCACAAATACTTGACAGTACCAAAGAATAAGAGGGAACAGTACGAAAAAACAAGTAACGGAAGTCAAAATTAATTATTCCGGAAACAGTGCGTGCGCTAGTACAATTACTTTAGGAAAACATGTTCAAATATCTTATATTTTATACATATATTTACTTTATGTATTTATTGACTAACTAATTACAATTATTCAGTATTTTATTATAATTCTATTAAACCGGAAGCACCGACTGGAAAAATATAAAATGTGTGTATTTTACTACTGTGAATATTTAATAATAGAATGGTTATAGTTAAATGTTTCCTAACACTTGCTAGTGGATCTGGTTTACCTATATTTTAAAAAGGTATCAATATTTTTTTGTTTCGGGATCAGTACACAATCCTATTGGCTAATTCATAAATCAAGAAAACACATCAATTTAATATTGATATCCGCAAAAAATAAACAAAATTGTAGTGTCTCTTTTTACTGTCTTAACAACAATCTTTTTACTGTCTAAAGAACAATGTTTTTTCAAGCTGGTATCGCATGATATCCATGTCTAAAATACAGTTTTTGTCTCTGTTTGTATCGGCTAATCTTATTAACTGCTGGACCAATTTTGATCACATTTTAGATGCAGCACGAAAAAAACAACCTTTTTAGGCGCGAAACGTAGGCTACTTTTTATCAATGTACTTAGAATTTAGACAAAACCGCGAGTAAAAGCTGGTTTGTTTGATAGCGCTAATCTCGAGAACAAATTATTATTTATTTTTATTTTTGATAGTTTAACTTTAACAATACGGGTGCATGAAAGGAGCCTCCCCGAGTGACGTACACAACAATTCCCTACGTCCGGCGCACCCTGGGCAATTCGCGAGTTCTTAAAAGCGAATTGGCTAATCCTTTCACCACGATGGCAAGTCAAAACCTTGACCAAAAGCAAACCTCTTAGTGGCGGCGAAGCCGGCCTACCGACTAAAACCACCACGATGTCAGTCTCCCGAATAATGGCAGGAACGTGGGAAGGCTTGCGCACACTTCCACGAACCCGCCACGGACGGTCATTGCTGGCTCCTCCCAGTTTACGGCTCACTGGGACATACAGTGAGCCGTGACCAACGCAAGGACCGCGTGCAATGGTCATTAGAAACCGCCATATACTGACTGTCCAAAATGCCCTAAAACCTGCACAAGAGAGGCGTTCATGGACGCCGACGAGAGCCCCATTACAGTGGCTACTAATTGGACCAATAAAATTTGACTCAGCCATCGACACGACGAAGAAGAAGAAGAACAATACGCTGAACTCCACGGGAGAGGGGAAGTAAGGCTTAACGCGGACCAAAGTGCAAAGCAGTTATTACAACGAATATTAATTTAAAATAAACTGGGTATTTCCTGAGGTTTTTTCGCAATCTTATCTACCGATCCAGTGAAGTGTAACTATACAGACATAAATTATTGGAAAGTTGTGTGTCATAATCATAACTAGGTTGTGGTTGTGTACGCGTTATTTGGCCTGTTTCGCACCCACTCCAATAGCCGTGATCGTCTAGTGGTTAGGACCCTACGTTGTGGCCGTAGTAACCCAGGTTCGAATCCTGGTCACGGCAGTGTAAACACTGTTACGGCGGAGTTATCTTTTTGGGATACTGCCTCGTTTTGGTTTATGATAGTTATTTTGTAGGCACATAAAATATTTTTGTTAACGTATTTGCTTTATTTTGTTGCTATTGTTATTTAACTGATGTCACACGTCATGCTAGATGGCATACTTATTATTATTTTTACTTTTGAGTTAACGTTTTAGAGTACTATTTTAGATCTCAAAGAAGATATTAATTTTATGCTGATTTGATTCAATTACAACAATATATTTATTGAAAATGCTAGTAAAGCGACATCTATGCTATTGTTGTATAAACATTTATCCTCCGACAAACCATTCCCTCTCCGTCTGAGCGAGTATCAACCATTGTTGTTTAGAGTTGTTCGCTAGATGGCGGTAGTAGTATTTGTTATGGTACAAAACTCACGCCGCAGCTGTTCGCTATCACAGAAATCCGTGAGAGAAAAGGAGTGGTGATTAGGTCTGTCTTTGCCTAAATAATACGTTTTTTCTATGATCCACCAACATTTTGTGGTTTGTGACCGGCGTATGTGCAAGTTAAAGTTGTTCTACATGTGATATATTGTTGGCAATGTCTGAAAACATCGCCAAATAGTGTAATTAACGATGTAAACGTTGGTTATGACGTTTACTACGGTGTATTTGTGTGTGTGTGCGTGAGTGACAGCATTGCCGACAACCGTTGAAGCGAATCTTGTAACGGAATAGGTAGCAATTGGATGTGAATGCTGTTTTCGGTAAGTTATATTGTTTTGAAGATGTTAAACCTAACCTATTTGGCTCATGCCTTCGTTCGTATGTCCTATATACGTATTATATTTTTGACCTCGATACGCGTCGCGATCTCGTTCGCTTTTTCCCTTTGAAAGGCAATTTCTCGCGTTAGTAATTTTTTCTGCACCAACCGCGATGTTTCCGCACGAATGTTCTGTTTGATTAGCTAATTTATAGTTACGGCTGTAACGATGTAAAATAAAAAATAAATGAAGGTTGTTGAGGGTCTTATCACCTTTATTTTTTGAGTAATAAGGTTGATATTAGTTTTATTGACAGCCAGCTGATTAATTTGCAGCGTGTTTTGTCTGTTATTTAGGAAGCTTTGAACCAGACAGGCAATGTAGATACTTGTTTGTGAACATTATTTTAATGTTTTTCTTTACAAATATGTGCAGGTCTGTTGCGTTGCGTACCTGCTTACCTACGATGTACATAATATATATTCTCCACGTTGAAAATTTTGAAAATTGATAGTAGGTACCTATTCTTGATTACACTTGCATATCGCGTCGGTCTACTGCTTCGTTACCAATATATCTTCAATACAAGTCTACATCTGTATCTACATAAGTAATACAACTTATTCTGGTTTCTGCCTGCCTCCGTAACTAGGTAGGTAGGTTATTTTAGAACGATACAATTCAGGGGGCATCAACCTAATTGACCCTAAAGCGAAGACGTACCTGATAGGTAGGTAGGTAGCTTTGTTTGTAGGTATCTAGAACTATGTATGTAATAAATGACATTACTTACTTGTTTCTGTATCGTGATACAAGATTATGTTATGATGATACTCCACATACTAAATTGTAGAAAAAGGTAGGTAGGGTGGTAATACCTACATTTGCCTAGCGCGAAATTTTGCTTGAGAGGATTTAATTAATTAATAACAAATTACCTGACCAAGTATATAGATTGAATATATCGATAACAGTATCTATATATTCAAAGGTATTTTATAACCAAAATATTTTAGTCACGGGCTCACTTTCGTTATTTAGAAATCCGAAAAGCTTTGCGATAACGCGAAGGTTTTACGGTAAGTTAAAAGAAAGAATATTACTTAATTCTTTCTGTATAGGTACCTAACTTAATATTATAAATAGTAAATAATTATGCATGCCGAATCGTCAGTATAGCATAAGAAAGACAGTAGATATCTATGCAGATAAGTGCCTATATTCATTGATAGGTAGGTAACTTTATAAGGAACTGGTTTGATAAAATGATGACACGCTTTTTAAATAAAAATAAATGATATGTTATTATTAGATCACGCCTCTAGAATTGACTATGACGCATCGTAAGTTTGTTATTATTTTATCACAGATTGACTGCTAATATGGATCGTCCGAGTTAAAAAGACAAAATTTACAAAATTAAGCTTCGTCCGTCGCTTCACCTTTAACCTGACGATAATGAACGGATGAAATCGTAACCAAGAACTCCAAGAAGTATCGGCAGAAGAGATAAGGCTCTCAAATGGTACAGGATAATATCGTCGTCTTCATTTTATTTAGCGAAGAGGAACTGCTGAAAAGCTTTCTTGGCATTTTGATGCTCTAGGTAAACCAGCCATTCTACCTAAAAAGCATTCAAAAGCGAGTATATATTAGTATTTTCGAAGAAATACTAGGTATATATATAATGATAATTTAAATCACCTATTCAGTCATCATTATTATCCCTGACGAAAAACCTTTAGAAGCCTGGAGATGTGCAGTCTTTCTGAAAGACACAATTAAACTTCCCTTGGTAAATTCTCGCACAAGGCCCTGAAGTAATTCACCATGATTTGTTAGGTCCTGAACACTTGTAGTACGTGTATAGGGAACTACAGAATGCATAATTTGCAGTCGGTCTATGAACTTAGATGAATAACTGCATATTTTATACATGACTGTATGCCTACTTGATTGCAAGACCCACTTTCTTATCAATACTTTATTAGTTCGCTACGTTTGTTGTTTGATAAAGTCGCTAATTATAAAGTTTGTGTAATAGTCTTTGTTCTGAAGATGAAATGCGGTTGCGTCGTGAAAAATCGTGAATTGAATGAAATGCACCTGTATGGAAATTGGTCGAAGATAGAAAGATACAGAAGGAGGTTTGTTTTTAAATGATGTTGTCTCTTAGTCCAGCTTGAATGTGGGTGTGCTTGGTGTGAAATGTATGTTTGTGTACACCTTCGCGACACAGGAGTTATTCCTAGCGGGCGTCGTTTTTTTAAAGTAAGAAAAAATAAAGAAAGCTTGTACTTTAACTACCTGAACGTGGTTTTCTTCAATGGATTCAATGCAGCATTTTGAGGATTATGTTGTATTTTGTCCCAAAAAATAGGTGTATCGTTACCTGCAATGAAACGAAGACATTGTTTGGAGCTCTATTTGCTATCTATGTATTTGGGAGATCCTGACTTGCTTGGGTAAGCCGTTAAAAAGTGCTCCTTTTTGCGGCATCCTACCGCCAGATGAATTAAATCCAATTAAATCAAAGTATTATAACGGAGCATTTACATCACGCTTATATTACCGAGATGAGTGTGGCAGAGGTGTATAACATCCATACTGCACCTGTTATGTTTAAGCCTGATGTGATAGGGTGTGATAGATAGCCTTCCACCTTTAGCCATAATGTTGTTTTGGTTGCTATAACTTACACATTGAATTATTGTCAAAAAAACAAACAAATATTGTATGAATTATTTGAAAAGATGGTGCACATGAGTTTCTCACCAGCTCTTCTCATGATGCAATACCCATCGGAGCTGGTACTTGGATTGATTTTAATTCAAATCTTTAAGTTGAATTAAAGTCAATCTAAGCTCCGGTGTCAAATCATTTTATTACAATAAGTATTATAATTTAGTTAGCTAAGTTTTATTTTAATTTTGTATTTTGATGTTTGTTTTGACGTGTTTAAGCGCCCCTTGGGGCCCATGGAAATAAATGATTTGATTTTGATTTTGTTTTTTTTTGTCATCCACAAGCCACAATGCCAACTCCGCGCTGCTATTGAGAATTTTATACGGCAAAAGTGCCAAATAATACTTTTGCCCGACTTCGCGGAGAGAGGTCGCATACCAGACCAGCCAGTTTGAAGTTTGATCTGTAAGTTCCCTCACCTCATTATACTCTCATTACTATTGCGTCCATACGATACACCATGAAAGTCATGGCAAAAGCATGCATGACCGTCAGTGACCGTGCGACCGTGACCGGAGAGCTAGTGCCATACAATTTAACAATACCGTTCCGCTAACATAATAATTAGTATCCCACCGGAATTTCGGTTTCGGTTCCAGCCAGTTTTGGCATAAGAGTCTCTTTGGTATGGCTTCAGTGGATAAAAATGGTGCCGCCTTGAATCTTTGCGTATAAGGAGAATGAAATATTATCTACCATGCATTAAGTTTTTTGTTTTTTTTATATGAAAACTGGACCGATGATTTAAATATGTTTTATTAAGTGTAGTTTACTGACCCTGGAAATTATCTTGCTTTTTCTTTAATTTGTAGTAAGGCTTAAAATTCAAATGCGTTACTTCAATATATTTGTTTTTTTTAACCTGTGATGTACCACTGCTGAGCAGACGTCTCCCCCGTACTCGAAAACGATTTTCTGTTTAGGGCTCTGTCTGTCCAATCCCTCCGAAACGAGTCCAAATCATCTCTCCAGCGCTTTCTGGGCCTACCGCGACCACTCGGTGGTTATTCGCGCCCATCTTTCTGGGTGCATTCTGGCTACTTGCCCCGGCCATACATCGATATTAATTAATATTAATATATCGGTCGTATAAAACCGAGTTTCGGTCGGACAATACGAAATACAGACATTCAATTCACCACAATGCTCAGTATGTATATAAAATCGTAAAAGTGTACCTATGCGGGGTCAATGCACTTTTCCACCTCTGCAACTATAAGGTAATAAATAAACTCCCACGCACAAACAGTTGTATACCTTAATGCGTATAGATTGTAGGTCTAAAGTGGAAACTACACAGCGTTATTGGTTTTTATTGCTTATTAAATGATTGCATACAGTATCTTGTAGTTTCTCATGCAGGCAGTGCAGGTACATTAGATGATAATGTTCATAATAGTAGTAAGTTAGTAACTATAATGTTGAAATTGATAATGTTGTCTTAAAGACAAGTAGACGAATAGATGAGTTATAGTATACCATAAGATTGAATCAACTATAATTCATCAAGTTGTCATATTATAAAATAGTCGGCGTGAAGTGGCAAAGAGTTTAACAGTAACCAAAATATTACGATTTCAAGGCCCAGTCACATCAGTTCGAGATAAAATCTCTAGACAGCCAAATTGTAACTCATCAACACATTTTTTAATTAAATTTTAATGGCAGTTAACTATCTGAAACTTAATTAGGAACAGGATAAACTAGCCTTAAGACAGGTTATAGATAGGTAACTAACTAAATTTATACCTTTAAACCTATTAAAACATTCTAAAACACTCATCAGTTTCTTTTTTTTGTTTTTAACTTGAAAGTGCACTCGTAAAATAACATTTACTGTCGGATACGGCCAGTTATTTCCAGTTTTGGGCATTTTACCGCACTGTTTGAATAGAGTAATTACCCAAATTATCTGGGTTACGTACTCCCAGCCCACGCCTCATATAACGGATAAACTGTGGGAAGTTGTAGGTGAACCGACTGGCGCTGGTGTAGGTGAAACGTTCAATGAGTAATTATTATGTGTTTCTATTTATGATATTATAATAAAACAAGCGGTATCTTTACTAATTAAATTTAAAAAAAAACACTCATAGACAAAGACATATCCCTTGGAGCTTCACGATCTATATTCAATTATTAAATGTCAATTGTAATGACAATACAGCTTTTCACAAAAAAAAATAAACGTCAAACGATGTCACAATAACCTTAACAAACAAGCATTTTTGTAATAAAAATCTCAAACCGAATATTTCTAAAAAACATCTAAATTCTAATATTGTTAACGGCGTTTTATTAACCGTCAAAATTTTGCGCATTCAGAATAAACGTGTTAAAAATATCTGCAGACGAGTTGTTTCTGTATTAACTTGCCTGCCATTTGCAATGGATCCAAGATCCAAGAGATCCGCCACCAAGAAAGTCCGTGAACTCCCCGACAGAATAGAACCTCCGGAGGTGGTCCTGGCTGCCATCCTCCCCTACAAGAAGCAGAATGAAGTGAGCGAGTTCATTCACTTCTTACTAGCAGCCCTTGAACGGAATTCTACCTGGCTGAATTCAGTTGTTGGAAGGCAGAACGATTTCAAGTGCGTATTAATGGTAGGAGCGGGGCCCAATCGCTTTCATCTCCAAGAGGTAATATATCCTTCAGGCGACAACGACATAAAACTAGAAATCGAGATGAGGGACAACGAAGACCATGACAAAATAGCTATCGCAGCAATGGTCCGACTAAATAATTTAGATCTTGAAAATCTTTTGACTTATATGAAGACTCGCCTCGCAGAAAATGCCATGTTGCGAGAAGATCTCCTCAAAGGCAAAGCGATGGGCGTCAGTTTTGCCGTGTTAAGGGCGATCGGCGAAAAGCAGTACCGCGTCATGGAGAGGATTATTATTACAAATAATATAATTTCAAATAGTATGGAACAAGTAAAGAAAAGACGAAGAGATGATGGATTACGAAATGGGTCTCCTGTTAAGAAAACAAGAAAAGTCACATAGCAACGTAAAACGAAAGTTGCAAGATCATTGAGTAGGAAAAATGGCTCGGAACAAAATGGACAGTCGTTATGGTGTACCGCAGTGTCATGTAGCATGTAATGGCAGCAATTTGGGGCGACTGTAAAATGCGAAGCTCACAGTAAATTATACTCATTTTTGCAATGATCGTTTCCGATTACCTATGATGGATGGAGCGCATTTGTGGCGAAATGGCTACTACATTTTGAAGGATATTCGTTTCATTATGCCCCTTTTAATGTCTCTTATTATGACTGAAATAAATGACATCGCAACCGTATCCTGGTTTTATTATTAGTTATGATATTGTGGGTAGAATAACTTTCTTTATAGACCCATTAATTACTATGTTAAGCTTTTGTATACGAAGGACGTTTAAAAGTAAAGGAGAGTAATTAGATTGGTGTCCGCTTTCGCTGAGCTGTGATCGTTTTTCTCCCGTCGCCGGAGCGCGCGTCCGAGGAGATCAATATCTGTGGAATCAGGGCAACGCTCGGCTAACTTATAGCCACAAATCCTTCCTCCAATAACTTATTACAATAGCACTCGGTAACGCGACTGTGAAGAGTGAAACAATAGTTTTTCCGAGTCCGTGTGAGTGTGAGCCGAGATCGGGAAATGGTTAGTTGGGAAAGTTTTGGATCTCCTTATCGGCGGACATAAATCAATTTGAATCATGGGCTCGTGTAAGTTGGGTCGCTTCTCAGCCCTTTTTCTAACTTGGGACCATACGGATTAAGGGATGCATGGGCTGACGCGTAATTGCCGTAATATGTGTGATTTGTGGAATCTGTATGATAATGTGTTGTTTAAAATTTAGACATATTTATTGGGAAGTTATAATTTCTTCAACCAAGCTATGGTTGTGCTAATGTCATTAGAGCATGGGTATCGATCTCTATACGCCTAATATTAGTCATGGGTTTAGATAAATGTGCTGTTAAATGAACATAACGAAATAGATTCGTGTGCGGGTATCAAGCACCATTAAATTAAATCGTCATTGGTTCCGCACTATTGGCTTTGGTTGTTATTCGCATTTATTAAGAGGCGTGAAGACTAATAAATAAACAATGCAGATTTTTCTCTGAATTTGCTAAACTTGGCTGTTCTGGCTATTAAGGCTGTGACATAGCCATTATAGCCACGTCAGACGTCGACTAAGACAGCGAATTATTTCAACCGCTTTAAAAAAATATATCTATAACTAGAGGTAGAATGACTGCACCGGCGGCGCAGTGGAGTAAACAAATAAACAAAACCAATTGTATGATGCTTACCCCACTTAAATAAATTAAATAGTAATTAAGTAGTATCTATTTATAATCGCAAGTCGCATTCCTAATTAAATTATTGTTTGATAAAAAAAATCCGATGCTTTTTTCATTTGTATAATTATTCTTTATAGTTTAGTTCTTGTCGCATTGCATCGAATCCTATATCATATCATCTTATATAATCCTTTTCAATGCGGCACCATCTTATACTAGAATTGTATAGGTTGATTTGTAGCCGTTTGTACTTGTTAATTTCTAAACACATATGTATAGTGAATGTTTTTTTTAAACTAAACTAACAGGATGCGCCCTCCCGATCGTGGACTCGTGAGCATACATTCGCGAGTGCGCTGCGACTGAGTGTCCGTGCCTGGAGCCGACTGCACCCTGCCTTTCGCAGGTGCACTAGCCGAGCTGGTATTAACCGGTTTCGCTTTGTACTTTTTTTTTTTTTTTTTTTATTTATTTATTTAATGGTAAGTTACATTTACCGTGGCCGCAAGTGCTCACGCGCACAGACCTTATGCATGTGTGAGTTTCGGTTTTACTCTGTGCCAGTAGGTACAGCCACTTCCATTGTATGGTTAGTCCATAAGTGGCAAAATTGGCATGCACGAATTATTTCGATCGTCACCAACTATCACTTGACTCAAGTAGACGCTATATTGGATCATCATCACTACATAGTATAAAACAAAGTCGCCTTTTCTGTCCCTATGTGCGCTTAAATCTTTAAAACTACGCAACGGATTTTGATGCGGTTTTTTCCAATAGATAGAGTGATTCAAGAGGAAGGTTTTTATGTATAATACATGCATAGAAAGGGGAATTGTTTTACACCAAATTTAACGCGTGCAGGCCACGGGCAGTAATGAATAAATCAAACTACTGGATCGATTTTAATCATTATTTCAGTGAGTGACATAGGCTATATATTATATACCCGTGCGAATCCGGAGCGGGCTGCTGTGTTTTTATATACAACGTTCACAGTTTTTCTGTAGTGTATTTAGTATCAGCATTGTACCCGTGCGAAGCCGGGGCGGGTCGCTAGTAATATGATATAACAGAAAATGATTAATTTAATCAAATTAAAGAACTACTCACCTCGAATTCGTTTACAAAAACTATCCTCCTCCAGTGCCTAAGTAGTCGCACTGCACTATAAACATATTTTATTTTATTTGAAGTGGAACCAACGAACCGCCAAGAAGGGATCTTAAAAGCATCTTTTGTTTCCAATATTTTATGAAACGTCGCGCTGAACGAGTTTAAAGGAACCATTGTGACTTGGAAAATTCTTGTACATTTTATTCCCAGACATTGGAATTTTGGGAGGAAATGGCATTGGATTTAAGTCTTTTATTGCAGCTGTCAATCGATTGGCTCAACTTGTATAACTATGTAATGTTTAGTTGTATATGTATCTAAATTGCCTGCCCAAGATTACGCGTATGTCGGGTATTCATGGAATCTGTCTCGATATTAATATTAATATGTGAAATAATTAGAGTGAATTTGCTAATTATGGCTATTATATTTAAGGTAATATTTCATTAATTAAAGTCAAATTACATGAGAACCTCTTCCACAATAAAGTTAACAAAACAATCTGCGTCGATTTCGATCAGCATTCTTACCTGTGTCATTAATTAATAGGTTTTTTCTTTAGTTTTACCTGAGTTTCCAAAAATAAACTAAAAAGAATCAAATTGTTGGGATGTAAACACGAAATTGTGCACATTTTGTAGCGTTTGTTGAGACGGTTGGGAGCGACATATTACATTTGAGTGTCGTCAGACTGTCGCGACAAATGTCAAGTGTTGCTTGCCTCGCCGTGAGAAATGATGCAAAGTTTAATTCTAGCATTACTATATTTTTATGCAAACTAAAGAAAAGGATTTGTTTTTAGTTTTGGGCTTTCTAACTGCGAATCGTTTTAAAATTTTCAACGTTTACATTTCATGGCTTAGACTTAAGCTACAGTTTAAGTATTCTTTTAAAATGGCAGATTAGTATTAAAGTTTATTATGGACTGTTAATATATTATGAATATGTATGAGAAATAATGCAAGTATCCTTTTCATCTTGCAGATAAATAAGTAGGCACTTATGTACCTTTTAAAATAAATTTCCATTTCCACGTTTTCCACAGAAAAGGAAATAATTTAATGTAGTATGCAATAACAATCACACTAAAGCACACAAAATGGAGCAGCCCAGCCACTCGTTTAAAAGTAAAAAGACGAAACCAAGACAAAGCACGGCAAATTCGCGAAGGTATATTTTAAAAATGTAAGACCTCGTACAGTATTAAAAGGAACCCGCAAACTTAATGCCGAACATCCCACCGACTTAATATAAACCGCCTGTGAAAAGAAAGTACGAAATTGTGGAACGAGGTAATAACAATTTTATAAGAACAAATAAATGCATCTACGGTGCCGCGGGGTATAAAGAACCTTCATAAAATGAAACTGCTTTTAGGGTTAAATTTTTATTTTAAACATAGAAAGGGATTTTGATGGCCTCCCACGTCGTTGGAACGCGTTATCTTTAGATTTAAGACTTGTGCAATAATAATACGCAGTGGAAATGGTGATTCAGAGCGCCATCTAGCGGCGTCACGCGGTACTGATTTAGTGGCGACATTTTCGTAAATTATTATGAGTTGTCTTTTATTGAATGCGTTTGACACAAATGAGCAATTTGCGAGAAACATTGTTGTTGTGAATTTGCATGGGAGAAACAGCGGAAGCGAACTGATTAGATATGATAATATATGTTTTGTGAGGTGCTTTAGTACTTTGTTGTGCTACACTACTGCTTGACTTTACGATTGAAGTAATTATGCAATGATCACAATTTTTGTAGTGTAACTTGTGTCACATTTTGTTCGGTCAGATTATATTTTATTGATCGGATTAGATTTATCCGTAACCTCAGAAACTGGCCCTTACAATTTTAGCCTAAAACTATTTAACTTACAGTTAATTCTAACCATCAAAATCTCATCTTCAAAAATATCAGCAGCCTCCGCTTTAAAGACAATTTAATTATTCAATGATTCGGTAGCCTTTTTTATGTCCTTTACATTACAGGTTGTTGTTTAAACAGCCAATTACAGGATGTTGTTTAAACAAGCAATTACGAATGTCACGGTAATGTTCCCAAAGTGACTCTCAGCACTTAATGTTGATATTAATTCCAGAATAATGGTTATTAGGTCGAAGGGATCGGACATGTTTGTTGACACTGATTTGCAATACAAGCTTGATGGAAGAGCTTTTGTAAAGGGACACCATCTCACTTAACATGCTTAGCTCTGTTATTATTAAAACACGAGACAAAATATAAAAACGTTTTTGATACAGCCATCTTTAAGAATATGAATATTTATAATATTTTAAAGTAGATTTTAGATTATTGCTTAGAATTAGTTGAATTCGATGGAGAGATCACTCCTGACTCACTTCCAGAAGTTTAATATAATTTTGTAAATAAACAACTAAATCGTTAAATGTGGGCATTTCCTTAATGTTTTGTAACTCAAACCGTCTTTTAGTATCGATGTCAAGACATCGCGATGCAATGTAAAACAAAACAAACTCGGGCAAATCGTTAATATTTAAAACGCGTAAGGCGTTAAGTACATTCATATAGTATGTTTGTAAACTCCGTATATATTGTCTAAAGATGGCTTAGTAGTGCTTCCATTACTGTGTTCCGGTTTGGTGGTGAAATCAGGCCCTGAAATGACTGGCACATGAGACATAACACCTTAGTCCTCAGCTGCAGCGAGGCATTTATAATCTGCTTTTGTGGATTGTTGATTTCCATGGGCTGTACTCCACTTACCATCAGGTGGACTACACGTTCGTTCGCTGAGGGCGTAGTATAAAAAAAAAAGAATTGGCGAATATAATGGTTGTTCCTTGTGAATCTGTATTGTCGGTAAATATAATGGTATAAATTACAGTATATTCGAGCACATCCAACACAAGGAAACATCCAAAGTCCACTGCCAGTGCAGGGAATACAATGACTCCGACCAGCGAATGCAAACGAACTAAATGTAAATGTATAATTATTTTATGATAAATGCAATTTATCTAACTAACCGTTAAGCACAATTATCTTTTATTTTACAAAAGTAGGTAGGTATTTTATATTACAAATATCGGCTGTTATGAACGCCGGGCGCGGCCGCTGATGGCGAGCGGCGCGTGTCTCAAAGTACCTACCTACTTTTGATAAAGTACGAAAAAACAATGAATTTGTGGTTATTTTAGCCACTTATGTTTATTCACTGAATGTTATTGTGAATGTTAACAAGATTTACGTAAATTGACTAGTAAATACTTGATTTTAAAGAAGTTACGTGAGTTTTTGATCTTCACAGGAGGCACCAATTAAATGAATGAAACTCGTTGAAGGAGCCTCGGCATTTCCCCGACAACTGGCTTGGATTAGAACTGTGGCTCCCAGCGGTAGAAAAAAAACAGACACTAACCTGGAATGGTGACAGGACGGTTGAAGGTTGACGCTCGTTGGTAACGACGGGGTTTCTTCTTGAGAGGAACCGGCCGGTTTCCGAGACTTACGAACCCGTTTTCCACTTATCACTAGTCACCGCAATACTTGACACCACCAATTATCAGTCCATGATCTCCTAATGAGGGTTTTTTATGATTATTTTGGGAGCGCGCGTAAAATGTGCACGCGATTCTTTCGAAGCAAAAATTTGAAATTTGAAGTAGTTCTTTTTCTTTCCGTGGCGCGCATGTTGCGTCGCGTCGGTGACGGTCAAGCTATTGGCGCCAAATTTAAATTAGGAAGTGGTATTGGTTGGGAAAATATAAAAGGAATGGTTTGATGTCCGTCCAGCCATAGTGAAAACTGACTGCAATAGATATGCAAATGTGACTTATATATTTAATAAGTGTAATATTCCCACTATTTAGATATGTAAGTCACTTATCCATAACAAGTGTAGTAATAATTTACGATGACTAAGAAGTTTTTGCCCTGCATTCCTAACTTGTTGGCCAACTGCAACACCACTACTCACATAGCATTACCTTCTCATTCTCTAAGTCATATTTGTACTCTAGTTTAAACATCGTGTAACGAGATAACCTTCATACAAGGTAACAAAACCCTAAGTGAACCTCACTTTTATTCGTACAAAAGAAAGGTGACGCAAAGTTAAACGCAGTAGTCACATTCTTGCCTTTGTCGCTATAGCTTTAGACCCAATTTTTACAATGCGTCGACGTGTTAAACTAACGTTTAACGTCGATTTTTGTATTTATGTGTCTCATTCAAGCATCGAAAAAGATCGACTCTTGGTTCCGCGATCACCGCTGATTATGAACTTCGGTAAACATTTGGGACATTTATGCAATAAATAAAATGTATGACACACAAGTTTTCTTCTTCCATTTTGATTAATTGAAAACCGTTTCGTTGTGTGATTTTTTATAATATATAGTGGTAGATTTTGAAGTCCTCCTGATGGTAAATGTTAACTGCAGCCTATAAATAAATATTGATAGAAAATTGCAAATGCGTCGCCACGTTACATTACTTAATATTTATATTACGTTAATATGGGTAGTTATGCCTCAAATAAATGTTTATTATTTCTCTTTATTTACTTTTTAACTTATTTTATATATTATTGAATATGACTTATAAAAAGTACAAAAAACATTTATAAATATAAAAAAACAGTGTCCCACCGACATCAGGTGGCATTTGGCTCTTGGTACAGCTGCCTAACGCGAGCCTCTTTAGGTGTTGGTCAAGGCTCTTCGCTATCTTTCCATTGACTGCTTTGCTATCAGTCCATTGACTGATTATTATTATTATGTAGTTTATGTTGCCATAACACGGGACTATGGAGTCCCGGTACTTTGGAAGGCATGCGTGGGTCCAAAGCCAACAGCGCAGAGGCCTAATAAACAATTTAACTATTATTATTATTATATTACCGTATTATACCTTCTGCCAGCACTACAAATGACGAATTAAATGTAAGTCTGCAGTTTGCTTCCTCAGCCTCGTATATTAAAGCGACTACTAGTTTTTACTATGGTGGCATTTAAAAAGCCGGCTAGTACATCTGTCCTCGGGTAATTCATCGACCCGTCGCACCTGCTTCCCGAGTACTCGTTTTATGGGACTCATTGTTTGATGGCGAAACTTGAACTCTTACCATGTAGGATGATGGGTTAGTTTAGTTTAGTGTATTACAGAGTTTTAAATGTTACATTGTTATGTAACTGGAATTACTAGCTGCTCATCACACATTCAAAAAAGGTAGTATTTAAAAAAATATTTTTTTATACAACAGAAAAACAATATTTTCATCAGAAATACTGACTTGCGTAGCAAAATGTTACCTCTAAGTATTCAAATCTTGGCAACAATTTAAGTGCCAGACAAATTGCTATTTATTTTCTTGTAAATATAAAAAAAAGTCTTTTTAATATTAACAAAATGTAAGTTATACCTAAGATATTATGTTTTTTACTACATTTTTAATAAGGTCTGTTCTTACTTATCTACCTGTTATGTAGTAATGATTTAGAAGCCGATCCAAATGTGATTGGAAAAAGGATCAGAAGATTGAAGATTGATATGTAGTAATTATAAGTTGGTAGCGTCTGTGACCATTGTACTAGATTAATGATAAAATGGTGTTGCAGGCAAAATTCGGTGGTTTTTGGCAACTCATTATGATGTTACTCAAATTCAAATTAAAATCATTTATTTTCATAGGCCCCAGGAGGCGCTTGAACACGTCAAAATATTACAAACAAATGATATAAAAATAAATGTTAATGGTTTTTAATTATGACTTTTGTAAAATGTTTATAATGAAATAAATAATTAAAGTGCAGCGTTTTTATGAATGCACATCTAATAATAACTAGCGCACAATAAATTTATATCCTTTTTTTTTACTTTTTTTTTATCGTAAACTGCAGTTTATCTGAAGAGCTCGTGGTTAAGTTTTGATATTGGTAAGATCAGGCCCTAAAATTTCTGGCACATCAGGTATAACATCGTAGTACTTATATGAAGCGACGCTTCTATAATTGTTTATTGATAACTCAATGTTACATGTCAGTTGTTTAAATATTCTTATAATATTTAATATCAACAAATTAACATCGAAATGTTATAAACAATCATTAGTAAATTCACATGAATATTGAAAGCAGTAATATCTCAATAAGTTTTGGATTATTCATATTTAATTAAAATTAAAGATAGGAATGATATAGAATTAAGTACAAAAGATAAAAAATTATAACAAATTTTGTGCATTTAATAATATCCCATTCAAAAATGTCGCATGATACTACTCCTTCCTTATTATGTTTTGTGTTATTTAAACTTATTTTATTAATAAGAACTAACTTATGTTACTCAGGATAAATAATATTAACCAATGTAAAGAGAAAATGCGCCGAACGAACGATTGCATATAATTCAATCTTGAATAATAATTAATCACTTATTTTAACGCTTTAAATTGTTCAACAAAACATCCCTATAGTACCCATTTATTTCATTAGAATATTTGTCAAAAAACACATTATTTTTGTATCGCGCGTTTGAGTAAAGTGTAGGTGACACTTTTAGATAGTATAATAAATTCATCGAAGGATCGGCCTTTAAAAGGTCCACCAATTTCACTGGGGCTGCCTTTGCCCATTTTTTGATAAACGAGCCGGTTGATCGAACCGCTGTCCGAGGAAGGGTTCCAGTTTTTTTGATAATATCTCGTCACAGGACAAATTTCCATGTGATGCGGGCCTAACTGCCCCCTTCGCACGATAAACCCTTGCTTTTGTGATAGACGTATGCTGGACGAGCAATGCGCAGACAAATTTCAGCTTTATTGGTCCCCAGATAGTGGTAACGATTTTGGACAAAAATACATTTAGGTAAATGGCCGCGTATATCGTCTGTATAAAAATTGCAACGTATTGTTTTTATGTCCATGCGCACAATTTATAGTGATTCGATTTTGGTTCGAGAAAAAACTGATTCGAACTTTGCCCCCAAAACTTTTCATACCATCACCATATTTGTTTTCATAACTGCGGTCGCCAGATCACATTTCAAATCCGTCATCCATAAAACATCTAACTTTAAGCAGACGAGAAAATCGCGGCACTTTTTCATGGAGGCAATAAATATTATTAGATAAATATGTATCATTGTCCCTTGTCATGGCATAGTTTCGATAAAGAGATGTCTCGGGGAGGGAATTCAAATAGTTTGTAAGTTGAGAGCAAAAGGCTTGTGTCTGAGCTTTGTCTTCAAAGAAACGCCCGCCTTTATGTTACGTGTCGATGTGTCGTTACGCGTTATTTTGAAATAATATATTTTATCTTTGATACGAACGCAAACGTGACTTGTAACAAGAAACTGAATCGTGTTAAAAATAACTTTACTCGAAATACATTTGCTTGTGTGTTACCGATAGAAACGTTGGATAACACTAACAATGGTACTATTTAAACTAAATATGGATAACTTTGGATAGCCTTTTTGCACAGTCACGTTTTTAATTAAATTGAATTTATAGGTAGTGAACGTGACATTATGCAAGTCACATTTTCACATGTGACCAGGTCGAGTTTAGCTTTCACGTATTACTTGCAAATGGCGCCCAGCGTAGGACCTCGAAATGTACTGTTCAACTTGAAAAGAAATATTTGTTGCGACGGCCCATTATATTAAGTTGTCACACGTAGCGAATGTTGTACAAAATACATTGAATTTATAACTTGACAAAAACATATAAATCGAGGGCCTGGTATAATTTATGTGCGGAAAATAAATCTGTAAGCGGATACAAGTTTATCCGTCCTTTCAAAATAAGGGAGCACAGCGCAGGTCCGCCGCGCTCGGAAGTGGGATGACGAATGTCCACATCTTTGCCCTGGGACGGGTTATATAATGCGTAAAATTACTGTCTTCAACTATCTTCATATGTTTCGTGTGGAACATTTTCTTCTGATATACGTTTATTTATTTAGGCGGGTATAAATCACTTTTGGCCTGCACATATTTTAGCGAAGGCTTGTTACGGCAAATGCCGTTTTATTTAAAGTGCCTAGCTTGTGGACTTATTGTCTTTTAGATTTTCGGAGACTTGTTATTTGTACTTTTATATTAAGTTTTATGGTGTTTTGCTTTGAACTCGATCATTATGTATATTTGTGGTTAAATGTGGCTTTTCTGAAAAACCTTGAACGTAGTATTTTGGATTCTATTATTCTTTACAAACTTTGCGCATAAATAACAAACCACTATTAGTAGTAAAACATAGCAAGCAATATACGACTCCTGCCCGACGAATGCAGTAGTAAAGTACTTACTTCGCATTCAGTTCTCACTTCTTAGTATTGTTGCGCATACTTGAGCTTCCTGCTGAGGCGGTATCTTAAACATGCACAGTGTGGAGGCCACGTGCAAACCACTCCACTTTAATTAAGTAGTGATTAAAGTTCTACTGGACTTCAGCGGAATCCGCTCGTCCGTACGAACTTGGCGCCCAACATGGGACTACTTTATTAATCTCTATACCCTGCATTCCTTTAAATATAAAACTGTTGCTTACAAAAGCCTCTGAAATTACCTCGAGGAACCGCAATAAATAAAACATGTTTGCTATTATGTTTTATAAGGGATAAAGTACTGAGGATTTATTGCCCACTTTTCTGTTGCAATCTTGAGTCTCCCGCTGTGCTATCTGGACCATGTGGAGAGCTGAATACCGGTCACGTGCGAGTTACTCGACTTTAATTAAGCGGTGATTAAAGTTTTACAGTGGACTGGTCCAGTCACCGCCTTTCCCGGCTAGTAGCTCTTCATTAATTGTTGTTTACGCCGCGCATTGAATACAAAATTAAATGGTATTTTGTTCCGGTTCATTGAAATTGTTTTTTGTTTAAATTGCTGGCATTTTGTTGCTTTGGACTTCATTTGTTGTTGGTTTAATAATTTATACAGGAAGCGTTATTATTTAACTTATTAAACTTGCGTAATATCTGTTCTAATTGCGTCGTTACTTTTTAGGCGAAAAACTATATCTTAAGAGGAAATTATGGTATTTTCATACAGGCATTTTTTGTGATGTATATTAATAAGAGGAGCCCTTTGAATTATAATTCAAAGGGCATACTGTAAAGAAACTGAGTGGGCTCCAAAAGGCCTAGCATAATGACCGCGAGATAGGTTTTGTCACGTTTTTGTCATATTTTTGTATGGGAAAAAATGACAGAAACGCGATAAAACCTGTCTCGCGCTCCTCATGCTGGCCCGGCTGTTCAAAATATATTTATCGTTTGCCTAATTAGCCATTAGAAGGTCCCTTTTTCCTGAGAACGCAATTAATTTACAATTATGTACGAAGGGCTGCACAAAGTCTTATTAAATAAAATGTTTCAAAGACCGCTTCCCCCATTAATTAAGGGCAATTTCTTTTTCAGACGAATCTTTAATTATCAAAGATTTACAATTCTCGGTAATTCTTTTGCGTCTTATCGCACCTACGCTTTGTGACTCTCATATTTTTTCGTAACAGATTTGACATATTTACGGACAGATACGTAGGCTGATACGTAGTAACTGTAGAAAGCTTGCGTTATAGCAGTATCTCTATATTATTTGTGGTAATCAGTTATACATCTACAATTGAACGAATAAAAGTCCCGGTACAACACGTAAAAATGATTATAAACGCATTGCCACATCACAAGAATACATATTAAGCCTGCTATACTAGTAATTATCAATTATTAATATTTATTAATAATTTATCATTAATCACGGTCTAAACTTACTATCAAACTAAAATACCTCAATGTATTTTGCGGTAAAGGCTCTCTCGGGCTCGTTTACAACTTTCAAAATTGTTTATACTCGTATTAAAACTATGAAGTGCGTCAAAGAGCCCTAAAATATTTATTTTCCATTAGCACTCTCCTCTTACAGCCCACAAAGCAGTTAATACCACTTAACCTCCTGAAACTAAATGCTTAAGCTAATTTACTGAAAGTTCCCCATTATTGCGTCGTCGGTAAAATAATTCTCTCGCTTCTGAACGCCCGTAGTGAATATAAAATGTTCAATCATGATCTCCAAGATCACTTACGGGCCTCTGAGGGTTGCTGCTTTATCCTAGTATTTGAATTTTTAATAAAGAAACGTCAAAGCAACTTTTATGTACGAAAAATGTGCGTCAAATGTTCCCCTAACGAGTTTTTGTGAGCCAAAGAGACGTAATAGCGTGTTAATGAACTTACTTTACATTTTCAATGTGAAATATGGTAAGTTTATGACCTCTAGTTTTTGGTAATGAGGCGCGAGAGATAGGGAATGCAGAGAAATGGGCCAAATATTCGCAAGAATGAATTCTAGAAAAATAGCGTCAGCTGAATTTTTGTCTCTAGGAAATTATATTTTTACGTAGGCGTTTTCGCAGGCTTCGTAAAGAGCTTTTGTAAGTTAAGAAGTGCGCAAACATCTTTGACGTAAGACTAGTACATAGTGTGTGATATAGGACACAATTAAATAGAAGGTTATTCAGCACATTTGTGATAACGATGATATAGCTCTTATATTTTTATTGTAAGTTGACTTTTAAGAAGCAGTAGAGAAGCAGAGTTCATTATCCAAATAGAGAATAAATTAAACAAATATGATATCAAACTAGCTAGCTCGTTCGAAGTCCGATCACCATGCATCCATCGCTCACAGCCAGTCCGCCTGCGATTCTCATCGATTAAGGCACTATCGTTGAGTGAGCAATTACGCTAGTTGCTAGTAGAGGAGACAGACGTAGTCGTACTTATCTCTCAGAATTAATGACTAGGTGGAAATTGCTATACTGTCTTTGTTCTTTAATTATTTCTTTCACATTTAATTGCCAGTTTTGCCTCACTTTATTGTTAAATATGCTCTTATAAATTACAATATTAAGGCTATTTTCATCAATGTCTGATAAACTTCCAACTACTTCCCTTTTTTTTGTTACAACTTACACACAACGCTACCTAGTCTCAAGCTAAGCAGAGCTTGAAATATGGGTACTAGAATAACTGTTACTAATACATATATACTTTTCTTTTGTAAATACATACTTATTACACAAAGAAACAAAGACAAACCCTCATGTTCATGCACACAAAGATTTGTCTTAAGCGGGAATCGAACACACTCCGCCATCCGGTCGTCAATTGGTTCTATAATTTTCTATTCAAAATATTTCCAATTGGGCTACCAAAATCTTATTCGGTGAAACTGCGACAAAGACGTTTAAAAAATAAACAATAAACACCTTCGTTATTGTCTAAAAAAATCTCTTTAAACTAACTTAAAATAGTATATAATACAACAACAGTCTACTAACTAATAATCACAGTTTGAACTTTAGTAACTCATTCATCCCTCACTTATGGAGCCGGGCAGAGGAAAAACTGAAAGAAATATTGGATTCTCAGGGCGCAAGGTTTCAATCGAGATTGTATTTAATTAAGTGCACCCCATGGGGGTTTACCCTGTTACGGTATTACGCCCAGATTTTATTTTGTTACGGCTATCGGGAAAATAAATAGTGTTTTTAATACTTTACTGAGATGTGAGCAGTATAGGCGTGGATGTTATTATATTAATCACTTAGGTGTATAAGTGAATGTACTTATTCTAGTTTAAGAATTAGATTAGAATTAGATCACTACCTTTTTCAGGTCTTTTCGGAGCCACTTAACGTGCGCTTTTAACTCGAAGCAGGATGTTCTCCTTAATTAAATGATTCTTCGGAATTCTGCCTCTGAGCAATAAAAACTGAAGTTCTTGAACACCCATATGGCTTTTGTCTATAGACAAGTTTTATCTCAAAGGCTTTCATTGTCTACAGCTGGCCTGCTGCCAATCTGCATCAAAGGTGTCCAATCAACTCTCCCATCGCGGTCTATTTCTGTTTGAAAATCATTCAAAAGCTTTTCACGATACAACTCGTTAATCGAGCTACCCTCGCTCGAATCCCTAGAACAATTCAACTAAAAGCACAAAAGAGTCGTTTTCAATAAAAATAAAATAAGTTTTCCCAGTCCAACTACGTCTAAATTACTGTCTATTATAGACCGGACCTCGGTTTTTTCCTATTCAAATTGAATTCCTATATTTACGGCATATAAATACGTAGTAGGGAAAACTTGATTTCTATACATTCACATGCTTCCCGTGTAATGCGCCAGCTTATAGTAATGACATAACACACAGTGACGTGCATAGATATTTTTAGCAGGGTAGACAAAAAAACTTAGCGAAAGCCGCCACTTGAAGTATAAGACTGTTTTCTTGTTTCCATGATGTGTGTATGGAAGGTTATACATACATATTTATTTTATATATTAAATCAATCCGTCTGTCTTTTTCCAAAAAAAACTTTTAAAACGTCATCGTAAAAAGTTGGGGAACCTGGGGAACGTTTTAATTCTACGAGAAGACCTTTTTCTATTGCAATCATAGATAAATCTGTCAAACGTTTTTGCCATTGCGTTTTTCCTAAATACGTGTGAATGAGTTTTAAAGATGAAACAGAAAACGATCTTTCGGTCGAGGCGCCGCTTACGGGTATTGTAACTATCAGTTTGGGAAATCGCAAAACTTAAAATTATGGACATCCACGTACCCGGTGTCAGTCCAAACATTTTTATAAGTTGCAAATAATAAACAGACAAAACAATAAAGCTTTTTTGTATGCTTACATCCTGTAAGCCAATTAAAACAGTCGTATTCCTTTATATTAAACTTGCGACTGCGAGTACCTTTGTCGTATAATTGTACAATATTTAAATCCGGTAAGCAGCGGCCAATAGATATTACACGTTTCTTGTTATCATATGAAAGTTAAGCAAACTCACCGTCCTTTAACTTTTGTAAGCAAACTACCGCAAAGCTCACAGCGCACACACTCCATGATAAAGTTTAACTAAAATTATCAATTAAATTGCACTCTAGAAATAAACAATAAACAATTACAAATGGAACACTAAACAAAACACTTCCAATTCACCTGTTGTCAACAAACACGAAAATAAGTAAGTGAAAAGAGTGAGTGAGAGGCAAATACAAACAAAATGCAAAATAAAAACGACAAAAAAAAAATGTTTTGGTATTCATTACATAATTTCAACAAATAGTGCATTTTTAAAATGGTCGCATTACATTAATCAAACCGAAAAACCAACCAATAAGAGCGTCTCATACCACCACCCAAATTTAGACGTTGTCTATCCTGTGACGTATTTGGTGATACTTTACGCTTGTGTGTGTCAAAAATTGCGTGTAATACGAAGACGCAGTACAATAGATTTTAATTGTGTGCGTAGCTTTCCGTAGACTCGGTATGCAGCAATCTACCCTGATGACGTAACACAGGCTAGTTTGTTCGGGCGCACGCGCGGTGAATCGCGGAAGGTCACGCCAGCGTCCGGAGTCATTTTAGCGCGGTAATTTCGAAAACATTTACGTTTAACATTTGGTTGATATTGTTTATTTTTTACTCAGTACATGTAATTGGATTTTTTTTAGGGTAGACAACGTCTATTTGTCTCTATGGAATGCACGTCACTGATAACACACCGTTGAAAAAAAATTAGAGACCCGGCAAGAAGCGACCGTAGCTTAGTGGCTGCCCTGTATGCAGAGGTCGCAGGTTCAAATCCTGCTGGTCTTATAATTTTTTTAACTGTTTCTTACTATAATTTCGCTAAGCATAGCTTTCAGGTTCCTGATGAGACTGCCTCGATACTGTAGCGCATCAGCGATGTTTGCGGAGGCTAAAGTGGATGGCTTTGCTGCTGTAATACGCAAGCGAACTGCATCGCTGATGCGCAGGGTGAGAGTCAGTTCCAACAGGTACCTGAAAGTAATTGCTAGTAAATTAGAAAGTCCTATATGGAGGCACTGGAGCAATATTCATGTTTTAAAAATATAATTTTATGTCTACTAACATAGTTTTAAGAATAATGTTAACTAACACTATATGGATCTTTGGGTCTGAAATAAATGAATATTATTATTATTATTATAGCTAAATGCTATAAAAACAAATATTTAAATATAGGTAGTAAGTTTCATAAGTATACAGATGTAACATTTCCCGTACAATTTACTTTAGCACAGTTAACAAAACATCCCGTCCATACTTATCCGTCATATAAAAGTCCTGGCAATCCCATTCCGTGTCTATTAGCGTTGGCTGTCCTTCGCATCGGGACCCAGGTGTCTTCTGAATTGTCTCGAGCAGCCATTTAGACTTGTCCCCTGGTCATCCCCCCATCCCTTAAGACTCTATTAACTAGTTCCTTATAGTTTATTTGTAGTTCGTTTTCTTTTACATCTGTCTTAGTTTTGTTCGGGTTTACTGGGTGATTTATATACTACGTAATTGTTTGTTTTCAAACGCTCGGAATTATTTATTTCGATTCAATTTAAGGTGTTTCTGTTCATGGAAACTGGAGACATAATGTCCTTTTATAATATTTTTAAACCTCATTGAATAGGTACTATTCGTAACCTGAATGATAAGCTGACAAGTACAGGCTATAGATATATAACTATAATTTCTTCAAAATATGACTCATCATACGACGCTTCTTGTCTGCACGGGTGGTGTAGTGGTTTATGCGGTCGCCTCGCCGCTCTCCACAGTACTGGTGTTGTGGGTTCGATCCCACATGGGATAAATCTTTGTGTGATTCGCAAAGATTTGTTCTAAGACTGGGTGTGCTTGAGTGAGTGAATGTGTGTATTTGGCCTTGTCATTGGGACCATTGGATAGTGTAATTGCTTCTGGCGTTCTGTCTAATGTACAAAATCCAAATTTATCTTTATCTTTATAATTTTTTTAACAGTCCATTTAAAGAGGTAGTTAAATTGATTTAAATTAACAGATTGACAGACAAATTGTGTATATTTTTAAGTTCCAGTTCTTCGATAAATTTTGTAACTCACGTATTTTTGTCGGGATATTGCCGACCGGTTTCTATATTTCATCATTCGATATGATTTAATGACAATCTTTGAAGTAGGATCTTTCAAGATTCAATATGCTCATCCTTCACATAAATGGTCCATAAAATCAGCCTCTCAAGTCTCAACCTCGATTTCTCCTGAAGAGCTCTCAGGTACAAAATAAACCTTTATATATCGCGCCGACTGAAATCTCATTATTTGACGGATGCTCTTCAACTTGAGTTTATTCACTTCTTCCATATTTTCTCATCTTTCAACTTATTTGTATATGAAAAATGTTATACGTTACGGCAGGTTGTGTCAACGTTTTCATGAGTAAAAATGCCTTTTTCCCGAATATGGATGGCAAATCACAAATAGTTATTGTATTAATATTGAAATTAACTGATAATGACGCAAGGGATTCTATTTTGATAAACCTAATAAACATTAAAATAATCGTCTATATTACCCAGAAGGGTGCGGCAGAGGTGTACAACACCCACTTTTCACCTGTTATGTTTAGGTCCAATGGGATATGGGGTAAGACTATCGTCACCAACCAGGCGCAATTCCAGCTCCGTGATGCTATTGTGAATTGCCTGACAAAAAGTTCACAAATAACACTTTGCCCGACCCGGAAATCGAACCCGAGATCTCTCGGTGAGAGGCGTGAACGCTAACCATTAGACCGTAGAGGCAGTTATGATACATTATATAAAAAATACTATATTTTCACTACGTCTGATTCTATTTTCTCGTTTTGATTTTGACATCCGTTCGGTAAAACTTATCAATTTTGATTAACACTTTTTATAAAACGAAATAATTGAGATTTATCGAAGAAAAATAAAAATGTTTACTCTTATTTATCTACTTTATTACTATCCATTATTCAGTTTTCATATTGAAAAATGCACCGTTTTATCGAATAACTACCGTTTATACCGCAGACCGCATTCTGCTTCCGTTGGCTTTGAATGCATTCCCAAATCTATTGTAAGCTATGATTTAAACGATTTAAACGGCTTCCATAGAAACTTGTCAATGGATTTGAGGGTACCCCATTATTCACAGTTGTGTATAGCTATGTAAGGTTGTGTGTGTAGAATATTAACGGGCTTTTTTGAATTTGAAATTGGAATCGCATTGTAGGGTAAATATGATTTTTGAAGGGATTTGCTGAAAAGCCTTGTATGAAACCAAGCTTTTCAGCGAATCTCTTTGTCATCGTATTGAAATACAGAAACAAGTAAGAAATAGCAGATATAAATAGGTAAGCTCCCAGTAGAAATAAGGTTTTAAAATAAGTGAGTATAGTAGTAGAGATAGTCTAATATGATAATTAATTTTACAATATATTTTTCTTTATTTTACAAATTGGTACCGGGAAATATATATTTATGACTTTTAATAGCCCTAAGATAGGAGGGGGGGGGGGGGGGGAGGAGGAGGTCGACATCTTATAGCATCCCCTTGAACTTGCCTGAAAATTAAAATTTCTAACATTAGTACCTAATACAAATGGAAAGCAGAGAACTTAACATTGGTTCAACCGAAAGCGGAAATTACTGGCGTCATTTCACACAATTTTCTTTTCATCTAGATCTTTATTTTAATATTTCCAATGGTATCTGCGGGCTGGAGCACCCATTGTATAAAGCCCTCGGACGAACGCTTTTATCTTCGTCTCAAAGTAAATAAGAGAGACAGTCTCTCTAACACCCCAAGATTTTCTCCCTCAGATAGCTGATAACGATCTACTTTTAAGGATTTTAAACTTTAAGTCATCGAGTTAGCTATTATTTTTGAGTAGCAGTTCGGTTAGTTGGTTCGAATTTATTATGTTCAATGGGAAATTTGTTCGCCTTTGATTTTGCTCTTATGTTTGGCTAACATGTTGAATGAGTGTAGCAGATTTGCTGTTGATACAGTGTGCTACTTGAAAGTTAATTAATTTCCTCGCCAAGCTGCTAAACACGCTTTGATAAAGTGAAATTGTTTACTTTCTTTTATTTAGTTTGGTTTTTAGGTTATTGTGTAGATATTATTTGATATTTTAATAGCATCCTTATATCTAATACTTACACACAACGCCATCTAGTTCCAAACTATATAACATATGAAGCAAACGGGCGTGTAGTCTATCATAGTCATAGTCATTCATTAACATTTTAAATTGTGTTTGAAAACATAAAAAAATAGGTATTAACAATGAAATAAAAATAAAAATAGAATTAAAAAAATAATTAAACAATAAATTTATTGAAATACATCCACAATAAGATAAAATAATAATAATAATAATACATCCTAACAAAAAAAGAGATTTAATTCATAATTCGTCAAAAGAGTAAAGACACCTGTCCAAAAGAAAAGCTTTCAAAGCCCTCTTTATTATTTGGTATAGTATTAATCTGATGGTAAGTGGCATTTACAGCTCATAAAGGTCCATAATTCACAAACATCTGAGATTAACGAAATCATGCCTCATGTGCCAGTTATTCAGGATTTTAATTTTAAGCAGCAAAGCCGGTGTTGCCCTCTTTTTTATTACGTTCACAAAATCTCTGCCTACAAAGTAAGTACTATCGTCAAATAGATGTGTAACATTACTTTGTCCTTTCAGCGTTGTAATTTTCAGCTCTATTATGAACTTCATGCAAGGGTCACTCGTCAAAGGGTAAGGGTTGTGCCAAAGGGCTAACAACTTGTTACGACAAGTACAATTAATGATGTTTCAGGCCTTAGCATTATTTATTCGATTGTACTGGTCACTGTTGTGGTTGAAAAGTGTCAAACTGTCAACGGCTTATCAACTCCATTAGTCACTATAAGTAAAACTATATAAAAAGTGTGATTAAGCTAATCCCTTGGAGGTTTGTATGTTTGTATGTCGATATGAAGTGGCTTCAATTAATGAAAATGTATATAGGCATGTGTTTGTATTGGTTGGTTATATTGGCAAAATTATGGTGTCTTGGAATCTTATTAATCAATTTGTGTAAGTATTTTCAAAATAGGTCATCCGACAACTTAAAAATCGTGTAGAGAATAATCCCCGGTCCATAAATCGGGTGCTCAGACAAGCAGGGAGTCAATTTGCCCCACATCTGAGCCCGCGCAAACGACTTTGTTTGTTAGCAAGATATATTATACTTTACTACTACGTGCTTGTTTATTTTTGTGCTAGGTTATAGTCGTAGTAGGTTAGGTATATAGTCTGATCAGTAACTAAAACTAGGTAAACTAGAAAACTAGAGGCGCTCATGAACGCCGACGAGAGCGCCATAACAGTGGCCACTTATTGGACCAATAAAATTTGACTCAGCCATCGACACGACGAAGAAGAAGAAGTAACTAAAACTGATAAATATTTACTGGTCTTCTCTGCGTATACTGTTTTGCTGTTCTTCGAAGGATTTCGATAAACTATCACAGTAAATTTGGCAAATTCAGTCGCAGTTCCAATGAATCGAATCAGTTCTTCTCATCGAAAGCGCTAAAAGTATAATACTCATAAATACGTAAATGTTTTTCACACCCTCTAGACGGGAAGTAGCCACAACATACAACTCCAATCATTCATAGTACCTATACGTACACATTTGCCCAATACATCCTCATTGTCCCCATACTAAATCTCCGTTTATTACTACTACTTACTGCGGTACACCATACCTTTCACATAATATTATAGCTGCTTGCCGTGGAAATGTAACTGCTACGCTCCTATGGGTAGTAGCATAATGTTTAATGCCTAAAAAAGTCTTTCCTAAAAATAAGACTATCAAATGCTATAGTTATTTGTGTAACAAAAGGAATAGATCGTATTTTATTCGAGTGCTAATTTTGAGTCCCGAATAAGCGAACGATTATACCTATAGAAGATGAAGAGAAGAAGCGTCCGACCAGTGAGTAGCGCGTCAAACAAACGAAATCTTATCCTTTATTACTATTGAATAGTATAGAAAAGAAGTAATAGATTTACTATTCTTTAATTCTTTATTGTACAAATAAAAAACAATACAATAATATAAAATACAATTTTAAATTTATGTACAAAGGCGAGCTTAACCACTAAAATGGGTTTTCTTCCAGCAAACCTTAGAGTGCTAGAGGAAAAAGATACTTTTGAGGGTAAATGGAAATGTACAATAAATTGATAATTATACAGAAGAAAATAAACTACCTATGACTACTTACATGTAATATCATGCCTATTCTAAAGTGATTGTATACTAATGTATACAATTATATAGACCTACATAAACGGTACATAATATTAAATATAAAATCATACACAGATATTTAATACAATATACATAAAAATAATATATACATATATATATATTTTTATAGATAAATACATAAACATACATATATTATTACAGTTGAGAGTGAAAATGCTCTTTTATTCTTCTTTTGAAGATGTCTAAAGAAGGACTATCTCGAATAGAATGAGGCAAACGATTCCACAATCGAACAGCGTTTATGGTAAAAGAACCATCGTAACAACTGGAAAAGTGAAGAGGAGTGCGAAGTAAGAGAGAGGAAGAAGATCGTCCAGGTTTATCGCGAGGAACCAAGTACTCAAAGCGTTCACGCAGGTATGGAGGGGCTTTGGGGCTATGAAGTATAGAGTAGAGAAGGGAGAGAACATGGCTATCACGACGCAGACGAATAGGTAGCCACTTCAACCGCTGACGAAACTCGGTAACATGATCATACTTGCGGAGACCGAATATGAAACGGATACCTAAGTTCTGCAGCCGCTCAAGTTTATTCAAATGTTCTTCTCTAGCGTCAAGGAAACAGACATCAGCATAGTCTAGAATAGGAAGTAACAGGGTTTGTACAAGAGTAACTTTTGTGTGAAATGGTAGGAATTTTTGAAGACGTTTGAGAGACTGAAACGAACAAAAGACCCTCCTGCTCACCTCCGCAATGTGAGAGTCACTATCGCATTGGACTGAGTGCAGTATGTGTTACATTCCGTTTTACGTTGCTATAAGAAGCTATAAATTATGGCAACTACTTACCGATAGTACTCGATACAGTAACTGTACTTGCCATAAATCTGTGCGACTATTGCAGTAGTGACGTTATAGAAAAGTTAAAAGAAACTCCATTATTTATGCCTCTTAAGACCTTGTTGTGGGCATTCTATAGCTATTTTATTTACTATCGGCTCAGCGGTTTATTAGCTGGCTGATAATTTCTTCGGCCGCGTGATATTTCGAAAAAATAATTATACATTCGAATGATGAAATTTTTGATATCGGTCTTGTAGTTTGTGAGTGAAATCGTAACAAACAAAGAAAAATCGAATCGTTCCTTATTTTTATTATTAGTATAAATTTAGATTAGGAATTTTTTTTAGGTATTTGAAACTTTGTAGGTATGTCAAAACTGTTGAAAATTTACTAATTCACTGTAAAGTTTGAAAAAAAATGCTTGCATTTTATCGACCTGTCCATACTAAAACTAAACCTCTAAGCCCTAACTCTCTGGTTTATCGTAAATGTTTCTAACCATTTTGGTAAACTGTATTTCTTGTACCTATTTGGTAAATTTTTCTGTATGAGATCTTATAACACAACGTTTTTGTCAATGCAAACTATTGATTAATTTCTCATCGATTCCTCAAATAAAGCAATTTCATCAAACAGTATAAATAAAGTGAAAGAAGTCGAAACGAAATAGATAAAGTGTGAGACAAAGCTCACGATATCCTTAGTTTTTATATCTAAACTATTAACTGGAGCTAAAACCGGGGTCCGGATAAACAGGCCATCCCATTATGAGAATGGGCGACACAGATGCGAGCCACGGACAGTCGGAGAAAAACTCCAATGAGCTACTCGCACCCTACTTCGTGTCTAAGCCTTACTCACAGCTCTTTTGTCACTTCAATCTGAAATTCTTGTTTTGTCTTCGAAATAGACGCCCCATTTCTTCACGTTCACCACTAAAAACTGTTCTACATTTCTTTGAGAATGCATTTCAGTTTTGGTCCATTTTTCTTGCGGCCTTTGTGGGTCTGCCTCTGTCGGTTAGCGGTAAGTCGCAAAACGGGGTTTGAAGGTGAGATCGTTAGATGGAGATAGGCTTACTATCTATCACAAGGGACCTAAGTCTACCATGTGAGATGTGGCGGTTATACCCTCTGCCACACACCTCGTTAAATAGTCGTGATATTTTATGCTTCCTTGAAATCAGAAAAGATTCCACCGCATGTCCTAAGGGCTCAACTCGTAAACCGCCAGCTATTTTCGTTGCAGAATTTCTGCTACTAATAAGTCTTGGTGTTGTTCCAAGGCGGGGTGAATTTGTGTTAAATTATAAAGCTTATTAAGCATCGTTCCCCTGTGTGTCGTAACGTGGCGCAATGAAATGTTGCTCTGTACTACGTTGCTCCATCCAAGTTTCGCCTTCACTTCGCCTGAATTATGTATTTAGATATACCTCAGCGAGATTTTGATTAATTAAATTCTGAACGCGACATTTTTCTTTGTCGACTCGTCTAGACAGAGCAATGGAGGCTCCGTAGGTATTTGTATTAAATCCGTAAAGAATTGTAAATTATTTTCTGTAATGAAAGATCAGCAGCTGGGTTGTGACTGCGAGTTCACGAGCTTAGGGTAATCTGATGGGATTAAAAACCTTTTTACTTATGACTCTCCAAAAAGTTACAATATGAATTATATCTTTTGCCAACCCATCTTGAAAACTGACGTATCTGGAGTAATTTTAACATTTCCGTATTTTTTTCAGAGTTTACAATAAACATTTAAACAAGATTTTTGGAGCTTAGATTTAAAAGAATAATATTGAATATACTACTATGTAATATGTCACATATTACTGCTCCGAAACTATACTAGAAATACGCTCACCATCAACACGTATACCCGCCTATCTATTGGCCGCAGCGTTTTATTTCAAAGCTGTCACCAAGAATATCGGTGCCCACATCAATACTGCCTCAAAGCCAATTCCCCTCACTACATATTACATTACCTGTCAAAACATGTACAAACAACGTGCTCCAACGTGCCGGGAATTTTATATATTGCCACTTCTGCTTTAATGTTTACAGGCATTTTCAGCCGAATCGCTACTTGAAAATAAAACTAAGGTGATACTGGTAAGTTATTTGGGTGATAGTTAAACTGACTTTTTAAAAGCATTTTTGCCTCTAAACTTAACCCTTCCCGTGACTGTCTTAGTAATTTTCATCTTGATGTATAGATGCAGCTTCACTTATTGTTTTATCATCAGAGCGCCTTTTTGGTGACACCTATATTACAATGAAATTGTTAACCTTAATATTATAATGTTAAATCAATAGACCAAAGTTTTTTTTTTGAGGACATTTGCTGGATCGAATATTATGTTGTTGTCGTGTCTAAGACAAAGAAGTGTCTAGAAGGTTTTCTGCTGTCTAATTGTGAATTACAGGAATATGTAATAATCTCCTTTTTTGCAGTCGTTAAAAAAGGTAATGAGGGAAATTAAGACAACGTGTTCGGAAAGTTTCATACACTTCCTTCTTTTAAGGAAGGAACGCACATCTAGGTGACACAAAATAGGTATCGTAGCTAATTAAAGCTTCCACACCAACAAGCTAAACATGGTCGTCTCAGCTGGCGGAAGAATAGTATATTATACTTTAGGTTGCGAAAACAGGGCAACCACGAATCGAATTCTTAATTCAGCTAAAAAACACAATTTTCACAAAAAGGCAGAGTAAACAAACGCTTAGCGGCGGACTACATCAATACCGTTCAATTTCCACACGAAATGGTTTAAAATACGCCTCGCAAGTACTTCTATCTATCATTCTCATGAAGTTCGTGAAACAGGAGGGGTAGTGGGGGGTACGCAAGACCATCCATTACAGACAGTCTTGCACTCGAGAGCCAATCGGAAATTGAATTTCCGATATGATACGATCCGCTAAGAGATTGCTGAAATACGATAACTGCAAACTGCTCGAAGCTCACCGATACGCGATCAACATAAACGATCTCATCTCAAACGCAGAGAGGAACTAATCTAACCGATCTAGTTGTTTGTAAAAACAGAAAATTAAATAAAGGTAATTAATATAAGACTAACACTAAGTTAAAGTTTTGTATTTCTGAGGTATCTGTCTATGTTTAGTCATTTAGACTTTGTTGTAGGAAATAATTTTAATAATTAATTGAAATGTTAATAATAATAATAATAAACGGACTGATAGCAAAGAGTCTCGACAAACACCTAAAGAGACTCGCGTTGGGTGGCTGGATCAAGGGTCTGATGCAGAAGGCGGTACTACTGGACACGGCACGCATTGTGAGGAGGTTCCTCTCTATGGAGCCCTAACCATCGGTAGTTTGGTCCCTGTACCCGATGCCGGTGGGGTACTATTTTTTATATTTTTAAATATTTTTTAGTACTTATATTTAAAAATGTAAAATTTTATACTTTTATATTTTTAAATGTACTTTACTTTTATAATTTATATTTAAACATATAAAAAATGAGAAAAAGATTAAATGAGTGAAAATAATAATAATATATTTATTTGTTAGAATATTGTAGTTACAAGATGTTACAGTGTTTGGAAAGTCCATAATACTCTACCATTTCCGGCGTACAAATATTAAAAACAATAGGGGATTAACATAAATGCTTAAAAATAATTAAATTAAAATATACACTAAAAACACAATCAAATTAACAAGCCTTATTCTATGTCTACTAATTTAAACTTAGTATTGAACTTTTCATCTAAGAAATCTTTAACTGAATAATAACATTTATCTAATAGAAAGTAAACAATGTGTTTCTAAATTTAACATAATGAAAGGTCTTAAAAACATCAGGTAATTTATTATACACAGGAATAGCCATACAAAAAACATTATTAGAAAAAAGTGAAATTCTTTGTTGAGGTATAGACAATTTATGAATTTTTCGACTCTTTCTTATTGCTACATCATTATGCATCTCTAATAGAGTAAAATTTTATATACAAAGATACAGAGTTCAAAAATATATAGTGCTGGAAGGGGTAATATTTCAAACTTTTTGAATAGAGGAACACAGCTATCTAAAGGTTGGGCATTACTTATCGTTCGTATACTTTTTTTTTGGGCTCGAAATTTTTTTATGAAGTCTACTGAGTTACCCTATATTATGTTGTTGTATGTTGTATTGTAACTACCAAAAAAAACTTCTATCTTAGTCTCAAAAGCAAAATTAGCAACCTCAGGTAAAGACGCAACAAAATCCTGAACAAGACCGCCTCCCACGGGACAGCGTGATGATATAAATAAAACAAGCTATTAACATGCGTCGTCCATTTCGTGACGTGTTCAAATTAGGCCAAACGATGCAATTTAAACTTGTAGCGGAGAAGGTCTGTAGATTACGGCACAGAGGTCATAGTTCATTATTAGATGTCATTTCACTACCGGGACTTAATTTTGTCCAGGAAAATTCACCGGCACTTGACAAAAATTTACTTCCTCCTATGAAAATCAACCTAAAGAACATGCAGATAGGGTACTTTTTTTATTTGGTTGTGTCGAAATTTAAAGGTTCCTCTTCACTGCCCAAGTTCTTTAGCATGGTGACTGTTCCCCTTGTAAACTGTGCCAAGGGACAGTCAGATAGCCGATAAGTTACTTTCTTAGCTTTTGTTATGTATGCAAGGTGCTTAAGATGTAAGTTGTTACGATTGCCAACGAGTGGCTGTAACTAGTTTTAAAAAGTTTGTCTTTTTGCGTAAGCACAACATCATTATTTTACTTTGCATTATTTGATCAAAATTTATCGCTTAAGGAAAAAATTAAAACTAAAATCCCGTGAAGGTAATTTAGTTTACTTATTTGAGTATTTCCGTAGTACTTATAATTATTATTAGCCTTATAATTTCAACATGTCCGTCTGTCCGAGGAATATAATTAACACCGATGTTGCTAGAAAATTTAAATTTTGAAATTTTGCAATTGGATATATATGTATGTAAGCTTTGTCAAAGAAGTGGTAGGATAAAATCTAGAAAATATTTTTTTTTGAGTACCCTATAGTTCGATATATAGTTATATCGTTAGATAGGTCTCTTAAAACATAAGAGAATGCGTATACAGATTTTTGGTTTAGAGATCCGTTTGCGAGATAATTAATGTTTTGTTCGAGGGGGCGCCCCCTAAAACCTAAACCGTTCGGTAGATTTGTAGATATTAGTGCCTGACCAATACGTCAGAGACAATATATATCTCACTCAAGAATACACTACGTTTCGTCTATCTAGCCTCTTACAGAACCTACTGTTAAACTGCTTTTTATAAAGGTTAACGACGCCAAATTTAGTGTTAATATAACAACTTTCGACATCACTTCCAACTTTTCTGCTAAGTCTCTAAAAGCTTTTATACCAGCTTTCTTCACGCAAGCAGCAAGATGTTGTTCGCCTGTTAATAGAAATAAACATTTCAAACTGCAGTGTTTACCCTCGCTGGAATTAATAATGATTTAATTAATGCATCGCTCAAGTTTGAGAACTTGATGCCTTGGGGACTTGGCTCATAGTGCTCAGTGTTCAGACATACATGTCGTTGGCTTATGTACATGTTACATGGGTTGGAGTTGTGTAAAGTGTGTTTGTGTTCAGTTAGTCGGGTAATACGAGTCTTTGGCGTAAAAATGGTGTTTAATATAACTTATTCTGAATTTAATTTTTATAGTACTAATAAATATATATATGTGCTCTAAAAATAAAGCAACTCCAGTTCTTCGAAAACTTATAACTGAAAACATTGTCAAAATCCTGCATACAGTAATATTAACTCAAATCTCCACCCCTATTTCTTTTAAAACAGAGACATTCTCCATCACAGTTGTTCTTCAAAAGACAAGCCATTCCATCCCTTCAACTACTAAATGATCCGCCACCACCAGGATTTACGTCTGATTGCCTTCCTTATTACGAAAAAAATATATCCCACCCCGCCTTATGTCAGCGTAATCAGTTACTATGGGCCACCATAAAAAAATATTCCATCATCCCAAATAAAGCCTATTTACTCAATATAGCCATACAGCCTCATACAGCCTTTTTCACGGTATGAAAAATTGTTTACGGTGACGGCGACACGCTTTCGACTTAGGGTTCCGTAGTAAAAAACCCTAATTTCCTGCACCCTTTCATTTATAACCCGGCAATCTGGAGGCCCCGTAGCTTATTTATAGGGGTCTCGCCCATTTGATGGGTGGGAGTCAGAATGCGTAATGATAAAGGAGAATTGAGACGGCGACTTTTTGTTGTCAGTGTGTCTAGTTTTACGCTTTACATTACAGAGTTTTTAGGTACAGAATTAAAATAAAGCTTTGAATAAAGCACCAAATCTAGACAATACTGAAATTAGGATCTTTGTAATGGAAGAACTTGACGAAGAAAATTATAAAATTTATTAATAGTTATGATATGCTATTAATAATTCGAGGTGTTAAGTGGTATTTCGGCTGAAATCGTACAGTTTGCAAAGTCATGGCATAACATTTTATTAAATGAACACTCAATAAATCCGTTGCCCGTCTATTAATTCCCAAAAAGCTTTACATTCATATAGACATGTAGAGCAAGTTTACGAGTGTTAGTTTGGCTGTTTGGCTCGTCTTGATGATACCTTATCATCGTCTGCCACTTTTGACGGCACCCTATATACCCTTGCCCTTATCACGTCCGTATTGTGACACATAGATAACCCTTCTAAGTGCTTCTTTTCGTCTCGAAGGTTCTGAAAACCCGTTTTATGTTAAAGCACCTGATTTGGAAGTCGTAAAACATTGGTGATGGATGTGGAGTGGGTGGTGTTGAGTGATAGTTTGGATTTTTGTGTGATTGAATTGGTTTGGTATGAGATCTTCTATGTCAATGTCTTTCTGGAGGATATAAGGTACCCAATTTGCTGTTTATTATGTTTTTCTGTGGGCAATTCTGTCAGATGTAATGTAGCGTTTGTATGGTATTATATGGTGGCCCAGCCTCGTAATGCTTTTCTTATTCACCTATTATACTTCTTGATCCAAGCTGCAACAACTATTTGGAGTTCATTTCAAATTACGACCGGTAAGTTAGTCCGAAGCCCATCGACTTCATTTGCACAAGCCTTAATTTATAAACCACATAACATTTTAAGGCAATGTGGTGATGAAAAACGATGCAATTAGTATAAGTACAAAGAAAATTTAGAAGCGACGAGTAGGTAAAAAGCTCTTCGGAACAAAAATCTCTTGGACGATGAATTTAAAGCTATTTATCAAACGCTTAATCCTCAGCTATTTAGTCAACTTTTTCCCTTTTTCGCAACAATATATTAAGTGGACCTTTTGTCCAAATCCGTTCAAATTACTCGCACCCTGTATTAGAGGGTGAAAACGTATTTAAGAGCATTTTAATTATATTCCGACTTTAAGGAAGTGAATTCGCTAAGTGATTGGTGCATTTTGGTAAACTTGCGATTTATGGTTATTGGGTATAATATTTGAGAAGGGTTTTAGTAGCTATATTGCGTTTTGAGCTTTAATTTAGTAAAGTCAAATAAAAATCATACCTATTTAATACGAATGCAATTAACTGACTATTATTCACTCCGACATTGCTTCATAGTAAATATTCCTCAATTACGCAAGGTGCGTTTCGTTCAACATTCCTTATGCCAAATAATGGAACGCCCTGCCCATATCTGTTTCCGCATGAATCCGCAATCTGGACGTCTTTAAAGCAACAGTAAATAGGTATCTGATAGGTAAGCGTGTTCCGCCGTAGACGCATCATCACTTACCATTAAAATGTCAATAAAAAAAAGAATGGCCCGATAGGTGCAACATTGTAATGGTTAATTCATCCGCAACCTTGTACATAAGTATATGTTTAAAGGTAGTGTTATCTCATTTTTATGTACAGTATGAGCAAGTGTGAATTATTCTCATTAATAATTAAAAAATATATTTCAAGTAAAACCACTGAAACCTTGCAAAGTTTGAAATCCTAAAGCTTTCATAATTTATCTCCCCGAGGCTGTCTCAAACGTCCCTCACTGCAATGCATGACGTCACGCGAAGGACACACATCATGACAGTTTAGATGACGGACAGACATTTGGATAGAGGTGATGTATATCTACGTAATCTTGATACTATATGGTACTTATTCGATATAAATTGTTTTATGTGGTTCTTCTTCTTCGTCGTGTCGATGGCTGAGTCAAATTTTATTGGTCCAATAAGGGGCCACTGTTATCGCGCTCTCGTCGGCGTTCATGAGCGCCTCTCTTGTGCAGGTGGTAGGGCATTTTGGACAGTCAGTAAGGTGGTCAAGGTTTTGACTTGCCATCGTGGTAAAAGGATTAGCCAATTCGCTTTTAAGAACTCGCGAATTGCTCAGGGTGCGCCGGACGTAGGGAATTGTTGTGTACGTCACTCGGGAAGGCTCCTTTCATGCACCCACTCATTTTATGTGGTAAATAGCTGGTGTAACTTCACTAGACAATGGAGGAAAATACCTATCTCCATTATCCTTGGGCGCGCATTGGTTGATCGACAAGTTAGGCTACATTTGCGACTGTAGCTTAGTAGCTAGTTAGAAGTATTATTATAAGCCCTAATTTCACTGGTGTTAGATAAACCTCATTGGCAGGATAGTCATATAACGCACATAAATGACAGTGACAGCTGTGTTCTTATTTAAAGTGTAACTTGTGTCACTCTTGAATTCGGTCAGGTTATATTTTATGGATCGGATAAGAACTATACGGAACCACAGATACTACTATTATTACTATATACATAATTAGCCATATATAAAATTGTAATTTTCTATGCATATATATTTATAACCTAATTTATATATTATTCCCTCGTGTATGTAATGTACCTATTATTTTTTGTGTAATTTAATTTTAGCTTAATTTAATTAAAGCTTAATTTAATTTTATATTACTGTCATCTTTGTATTATGTTGCTGTACTTACCTGTTTTCTGTTTCTACCGTCAACCGTGGTGGTTGCTGAAAATCAGCGCTGTGGGAGTTTTGCAGAAATGCAAGACTCCAAAGCATTAAAGCTGAGCAACCACCACTGTTTTCTTACATATTTATTACATATTTTGTATAATAATTACCTGTTTTTGCATATGTAAGAAAATAAAAATAATTTTCTTTCTTTTCTTTCTTTATTATACTTTCATACTTTTAAATTTGTAATATCTGCTACAAATTTAAAAGTATGTTGAGTCGTCAATCAGTCTGGTTGGTAGAGAAACTATTAACTGTTACTCAGAAGCCAGAAATAGTCTGAATATAGTCATTGAATAGGTGGAATCAAAATTACTGTATCACCTCGTATTAGCTTGTAGTGATTTATTGAAGTAATGTCTACAAAATAGGTATACATTTTTATTGTAGCAGCAACCCAAGTAGCACGTAAGTGTCGTCAGCATCAATAATACAGCCAATATAGAACTTAAAGTGTTATAAGAGCGGTATAAGAGAGTCAGGAAAGGTTATAAGTGTTATAAGAGTGTTACAATCCGCTATTATACAGCTCAGCTGTATATAGGCTTTATAATGGTATCTGCGTACACTTAAGGTGTTATATCGGAATATTACAACTCTACTATACAGCTTTAATAATTGTGTAACACTCCAAGCGTATTTCTACGGCTAAAGCTGTATAAAGGCTGTATTATAGTACTATTCACTCGCTTATTACAGCTTTAAGCTGTATTATAGTGTTACTTGACACTTGTTGCTGTACAAAGGCATATGCTAACTCCATTATAACACTAGTTTTTATGGTGTAATTTAACACTCTTATAAGTATTAAAGCTGTATTAGTTACTTCTAAGAGAGTATTATAGAACTAAAAAGATAAATGGCAGCTATAGTACAGCTTTAGTCTGTATTATTGACGGAGACGTCAAATCAATGTCGCAGTCAGGAGATGGATTGAGAAGGAATATTTGAATATAAGGAATTACAACTTAAATAACAGTAATGATAGTGAACCAATATTGACTGAAAGAAAAAACCATTCAACCACACCGACAATCCATAGCTCCAATGAGGGTTCCCTACGAAAAAAAAAAAGAGAAAAAAAAAGGAGATAAAAATAACATTATTAATTGCTTCCTTCGCCATCATAACACCCCTTTTGATTCCCAGGAACTTGGCACTATGCAAAGTTTTTTTGACATTTTTCTTCAGTTTCTATTATCTTGAAAGACATATTATTCTGAAAAATAAAGAAAATACCTTAATAAATAATCGTCAAAATGGTTTTAAAGATTTTAATTCTTTATACGTATCTCTAAAGAGGTTATTAGTTATTATCTAAATGAAGAGCATAATACAGCCTATTGAATAAAAATATTCTAAAATTACTCTAATTAGAAGTTAAAAGCTGTACAATACACTTCATTTATTCCATAGTAGGTACAGCTACTGGCGCTATATTGCTCTTCAAATAGTGTTAGGGCTGTTTAAAATTGACGCCATTTTCTAATAAACAAAAACATATTAGATGATTCTAAAAACAATAAGAATTGACATTATTTTGCATTATCTTTAGCCGTATCATGTTTACTAGCTTAAATAACGTTAACTTGGCCTTTTCCTTATTACTTGAAATTAAAATGTTGTTATTCTAACCTTAAAATACAAAAACTTACTTACCGATATTCAGTATTTCTTTTGTTTTTCTTGATTTTTATGCTGGCGCGCGAATATTTTACCGAAAACCATATACAGGTTTACAATAAATATTGGTTTGCACGTTATTTTCACCAAACCAATAAGTTCAAGATCATTTATATGTTTTTCTTAGCAAGTAATTTGCCATTATAATAATTTGCATAATGTAGATAAAAAATATGATGTACATTAAAATATCTATACTTTTGTAATTCTTTTATAACACTATTGTAGAACTTTAACTCTTACAAGATACGTTTAGGATACCATCTGGAGAGTTAAAGTTCTACAATAGTGTTATAAGAGAGTTACAAAAGTATTGTAGTTTCTTTTGACACCAAATAACAGCTCTAATACAGCCTTTATCCAGCTACTATACAGCTCTTATAACACCAAACGCTGTATAACTTGTGCCCATTTTACACTTATAAGGGCTGTATAAGCGCTTATGCAGCCTTTATACAGCTACTATACAGCTTTAAGTATAAAATTACGCTCTAGTACAGCTTTTATACAGCTTGTAATGCTACTTGGGAAGTCATTAAACTAGAATTAAGAACGAATGAAGTAGGTAAACAAAGCAAATTACACCAGCTCGCTATTTCTTGGCTAAGTTAATAAAGCAACAAGAATTCCGTCCCTACTTTTATCAGTTTTCTTTGAAACTAGTGTCATGGCGCCGGAGTTAATACTAAACATAAACTATTATTCCCAAGTTAGTGTCGCTGTGTAACTTACTAAGTCGATTAATTCGCCACAACTTAAAGGAAAACTAAGTGACTTTGTTGTCTTAAGAAGTCTGTAATTATTGCTAAACGTTTTATGAAAATGTTGCGCTTGAAATTACTTGGCTTGGTGAATATATTTCTAGGAACTATTGTTTGTAAGAAAGCTCTAGTTTCTTGATGGTAATGGGTAGCTTCGTTGGAAAATGTAGAGACTATATTAAGTTCAAGTACCTCTTCCAACATTAATTAAAAGTTTCGTGTATTCATACAAATAATATAAAACAGCCACGGCCACGAGCCGGTAACGCATCAATTGCTATTATAAATCTAAATCGGATTTAAAGTTAAGCTACGGAGAAAATCAGGATATACCTACTGGTTTTTAAATCTTTAATTCCAAATCTGTAAATAAATCATTGTTTTCTTTTTTTATTACGTATGTAGCGTTCTGACGTATAGTCCATCTGATGGTAAGTAGTAACTTTAGCCCAAAAACATCGACAATCCACAAAAGCAGATTGTAGGCGAATCATTCCATCTGATGACTATGGTGTTATGCCTCATGTGCTAGTAATTTCAGGGCCTGATTCCTCCACCAAACCGGAACATAGTAATGCAAGCACTATTATTTGGCGGCAGTTTAAAGGTGAGACGGCTGTGTTGCCGTCCTCTACCAGTTGTAACATAAACCTTTCTTAAAAAGAGCTTTCATCGTCCCCCAATACAAATTTTATCACAGAAAAAAAATCCTTCAAAAGTTGCTCAAGATGCAATGTGTAATGAAATCTTGGCCGGCATCATTAGATTTAAATCTAGCCATATAATAAGTGGAAAAGGAAAAGGTATTTTCTAGAAAGCATTTTAAGCAGTAAAGAGGAGTTTGCATACAGATTGCGTTTTATTTTGCCTCTAGCTTTAGTACTAATGGATTCAGTTTTTTATTTCCTTGTATTGTTTTGTTCTTTTAAATAGATAAACTCATATTATGTTTAAAACTACATTTTAAGTAAGTCGATGCTGAAATTTTATACATCAGTTAAACATAAAATATTGATTTTCAGCTGAAGTTTATCATGATTCAGCTATTGTCGTGATCAAAGTGAAAAAAGGTTAGATAGCTGATGAAAGCTAATATTGAACTCAACACGAGCATATAATGTACAACGTGGCGTGCCAGGATGCAGATATCGACTTGTTTACCACATCAGTATCGAAATTAAAACAATTATACTGTAAACAATTTTTCGGGGATAATCGTTGTTAATTTATTAGATATTTTATGAAATTTAGTATCTATTTCTGTTGTACGCTGGTTAGTTTTTAAGTTGTTTAATAAAATTATTATTTTTTATTTGTGAGAACTTGTAATTGGCCATATTTATGTAAACAATATTAGCATTATACTGTTTTAGCTGTTAGTTCTCCTATTATGAATAAAATACAATAATTTTAAGTGTTAGGTCATCTAGGTTTTAGTACAGATATTAAGTGCTAGCTAGATTTGCTATAAAATCGTCGTAAAAGATAGCTCGTAGTTTCGATGTATTTTAACATCAGACCATTCGATAAACATTAACCTCTGACATAGTTAAAAGCTGAGAAGGCATTTTAGTGTCCTCGTGTCGAGTGTTCCATAAAACTACTTAAGATTTTATTTAATGTCTGTTATAAAACGAGTCCTGGAATGGAGACCGCGACTGGGCAACCGTAAGGTGGGACGCCCCCCTGCCAGGTGGACTGACGACCTGAAGGAGGTCGCTGGAGGGGACTGGATGCGGAACGCGCAGGACCGGGTGTTGTGGCGCACATTGAGAGAGGTCTATGTCCAGCAGTGGACTACGAGAGGCTAAATGATGATGATGATGATATAAAACATAAAATATTGTGAAAAAACCTGCGTCACTTACAGTTTTGGAAGTAAAAGGGCTCGTTATGAAGGGCTTTTACATAACATAACATAACAACACGCCTATTAGGGTGTGGCAGACGTGAAAAAACCCATGCTTCACCTGTTATGTTTAGATCCAATTGGATAGGGGCCTATCGCAATCCACTGGACACAATGCCAACTCCATGCTGCTATTGTGAATTTCCTGACGGAACGTTCACAAATAACACTTTGCCCGACCCGGGAATCGAACCCGAGATCTCGCAGTGATAGGCATATACGCTAACCACTAGACCATCGAGGCTTTAACATTTTAGTTTGTAAACATTTTTACCCAAAAGCGAATCATCAAACTGATGCATCTCTCGTAAATGTCGATCGAGTGGGTAATGCAAATGTTTTGCAACGTTTGTTATTATGTACTTTCAGCAAAGTTTCGTGACCCATCCGACGAATTTTTAAATTAATTTATTGTTCTACTCTCTCTGCACTATGTCATGACTTCGCCTACCTTGTTATCTCTGCACCACCTGAAGGTAGACTGGTAGAGAATGCCCTAGGCATTAAGTCCGCCAATATACACGTGTGTATGAAGTTTATTAAATAAATAAATAAATATTTCGTCAAAGTTAATAAATTAAACATTTCTTGATAGAACACGCGAATAGAAAGAAGAAAGAAAAGAAAGAAAGAAAGAAAACATATTTATTCTGACAAAAAATGAATCACAAAGTAAAACAATAAAACTTACAATACTAAACAAATTATTGCCAGAAGTGGACACCACACCATATGCTGCAGAGCAATAAAGCCCTGCAGCGCTGATTTTCAGATGGCGAATTGAGCGAAGTGTTTTGAAATGTCTATACAAAAATAGCATTAAGGTGGATCCATGAATCTGCTTTGTTGATAATACAGTCAAAATAGTAAATACATGTAGTACTTATTAGCCTAAACTATAGGCTTATGTAATAACTGCAACATTACGCTATCCATATCATAAATATCTGACAAAAACTCCGTTATAATAATTACATACATAACATCACGGATCCTACTATACCTACATACATAGTTACATATGTAGTTATACGTGTGTTAATATCATAGAGCAGTTGCCACGTGGTACTTGTGTGGACAATTGAAGTTTTTATTGAAATGTCCTCTCGCACTGTTTAGTTCTATGTTCTGTCTGTTAGAAGAGTTTGTTGCGAAATTATATTTGAAAGTGTTGTGTCTTTGCTATAATAGTATTAAATGTAGTCGCTGTGTAATAAAAGTTACAGTGGTGGTTTTTAAATGTCGATCTTATTTTTGCCAAGGTGACGTTTGTTTTTATATTTAAGTACTACCTACGTAGATGTGATGATGATAAGGAAATGTTTTGATTAAGGATTGGTCATCAAGATCACTTTTTATGAGGTGATATAGTTTTGTGTATTTAAGAACTCCACCTTCAAACCTAAAATGTGAGTATTCAAATGATTATTTGTTGTTATATTATTTTTATTCAAGATTATATAAGATATACGAATTTTCGTGCCTCTAACTTCAAAAATGTCGGACTTCCATACAACCGTTCAACCCTAATTTGACCTCCATCTTAGCGGCTTAGGCTCGGCGTTGATAAATCAGTCAGTCGGGCGAACAGTATAAGAATGCGAATGCGAATATAGGTAAAGATAAATTAAAAACCAAAATATATGCCAAAACAATACTTTTCTTTTGATATAAATTTAGTTTCCAGTGCAATGTATTCTTCACAATAACATAAGACCTATCCTATGACAGTTTTACTTCATTTTGGGAGTACTGCTGGGGAAACCCGGTATCGTTGTGCCGGTGACTTCAGCTTTAAAGTTAAATCCAGTTCCAGCACTTCCACCTACTCCACCACCTGATGTTCCAGCTGTACCTGAAATATACACAATCTGGTAAAGCATAACGAACCATGACATGTTGCCTGTGGGTACCAGAAGTGTGTGAGAGATATATGACACTCATAAATTACCCATTGTTTTGGTGCAAACTAGAGAGGGGGTATATGCTTATAGCCTGTAAAAGACAAGCCACCTTGAACCTAACGCCGTCTAATTTCGCGCTACTAAGAAAGAAAGAAAGAAAGAAAAATCATTTATTCTGGCATAATAAGAAAATAAAAATAAAGTACATAATAAAGCGTCTAAAACTAAATAATTTAAAATATCATTATTGATGCCAGAAATGGTCCGCATCTCAGCACAATACTGCAGTGTTTAAAAGCACCGCAGCGCTGATAATTCTGATGCGCCCAGTAAACGAGTAAAAAGTAGTGTGACAACAGAAAAAAAATAATAACATGTTAAAATTTTTGTGTCACAATCAAACAATATATTGATGGCGAAACAACTAAATTTACTAAGCATTCTTTGATGTAAATATCCCAAAATGTTTCTTTTCTCTAGCCTCAGCAATAGTATACGCTGACCACTTTTCTCCTTCTTTAAACATTCAACTTGAAAAATAAAACTTACTGACTAAGGAGCTATGTTTAATATAAAATATAAAAAACATTACCTGCTACATTAGCCGCCATATTAGCACCGAAACCTGCAAAAATATATTTTAGTATCTAACGACAAAATTATTAGACACTATGTTAACATTGTTTCTAAATTATCTTACCCACTCCGCCGCTGGCATCTTGTTGAAGGCTCTAAGGAGATAAATAAAATAAAATAAATAAATTTTTATTACTTGATTATAAATTTATCAGTAAGTAAAGTCTCTTTAGATAAAAAATATAAAGCTTTTGCCTGCGTTTTAGTTGGCGAAATTATTGCATATGAGGCAAAACACCGTAGTTCTCAGTTGCAACGACGCATCTACAGTTTGCTTTTCTGGATTGTAAATGTCCATGAGCTGCACTTCACTTACCATCAGGTGTATTACACGTTCTTTTTAAAAAAATGTTTAATGACGATAAAAAGACTTCTTGAGGCTAACAATTACTTAAAAAACATATTATAATCAAAACTAAGCGATAAATGCTTTGCAAGATTTGCTAACACACATATGACATACCCGAAATGCATTAAATAAGAGCTTTTAAACTTACATTTACAGCCAGCAAAACAACCAAAAAAACCAAACAACTTTGCTTAAACATTTTCACCGATTTTGCAATTGATGTTCGCACTGTAAAAGTTCAAAGATTATATTAAAATATAGTTCACAAGTTTGCGTTATATAACATTCTACGCGTTATTCATTATATAATGTCCTTTGTTATGATAATGGTTGTGACGCGACGATGATGATTATGTGCCAAATGTTTACTCCATCACAATTATTATAATGGTATACTGGGATAACTATACTAATATTATATAGGTGAAGAGTTTGTTTGTTTGGTTAAATGTGCTAATATCAGGTGCTACTTTTTTAACCTATATTGTCCAATTGATGGGCAAAGGTCTTCCCTAAAGATTTCCATTCTTCTCTATCCGTACCTTTTTCCTGCCAGCTTTTCAGATAGGTGTCTAAGACATCGCACCAGCGTTTCCTCGGAAGCCTCGGCGGCGACTACTTACTGGTCCGAATTTAATTTATTTATTGGGGAAGGATATGCATAAAAGGCTATACCATCAAGCTATGACAAATAGGAGTGGAGCAGCACTGATATATTTTGCGAACTCGGGCAATAAACGCGATAGGAGCAAGGACGTAAGTGAAACCGTAGTTGATGTAACGATATCTACGCAGACAAAGTAGCGGTCAAAAGGCTAGCCTACAATATAATATAGGCCACGTACTTAGTTATCGATAATGACTAAATATTTCACATGTAATCTAAAAATCCGTCGAACAGTAATGGTTTTTCAAACAAACAGTCCACGTACAAAAAACATGATATATCATGGTCATACGTAAATTACTTTCAAATTGGGTGTTTATTTATAGATTCAGAAATAAAATAAACCTATTTCAGTATCATTTGCATTCAGTTATTTTAGTCCATGATGATATTCCCGCTGTAATTTTAAAATATATTATTTTATATAATATTATTATATCGTGGGCATTTGGTGAATATTGCCGGTGTGTACGATATTATGTAAACAAAAAAACAGTATTTTTTTATTGGTTGTGAATAGTAACATTGTTTATACATCGCTACACTCTATTCTGTGTCATTTCATCGTGCTTAGTCGAAGCCGTGCGAACCAACCGATCCGCTCGACTGATTTAATTGAATTATAGAACACTTAATACGTCGATAGAAAGATTAATAAAAAAAAACACAATTCTAACTACTTTTCTAAGATGGCAAAAGCCCATAGGAAATCAAGGTCGAAAATTTCAGGTTCTCTTTTAAGTTTCTTCTACTACATATCCATAAATCAGCTTTCTAAGTTCATTTGCATTTATGAGCTTGAAATGACTGTGCTATAAGAATTTTATTTATTTTCTCATTTAATGACGTACAAATGACATACTAGAAAATGAGATGTTTTTACATCGTTGATGAGAAGACGATTGAGGCTATTCAACTGAATTACTTATTGTGGTTGTTCCCTGATCTCCAGAGGGGATGGTGCAACCTTGCCACTGTGTTATTAATGAAATATTTCTTAAGGTATGATTTGTCTGGGATATTTCTTGAAATGGTATCACTTCTTTTGTGCGATATTCCAGACAGCTCTTTTTAATTACGAGAAATAAGAATCTATGTGATTTCAATTCGTGTGTTTTGTTGAAAGTGGAATTAGTTTTTAGTGGATATTTAAGAACAAAAAATAGCTATAATCGAAAATAGAATCCTGCTTGTTACAAGGTAATCTAAAACAATCTTTCACTTTCCAATCATATTTATGAATGTCGCAGTAACATATTTTATATTCGTCCTGAACTCGCTTGTCCTTTCAGTGAAGCTATTAACTTTCTCCCAAAGGTTTCTAATAGCCTTCGAGAGCATTAGCGACCCTGCTGTGTTAAGGACCTTTGGCGTTTTGGCCCCCAAGGGCTTCCGCAGGAAGTGCCGTGACGTCATATCCGCCATCTTAAATTGCCATCAATAATTTATTTGTTTTTGATGAAAAAATATTGAAAGTTATTGTCCGGAATATTGTATCGGTAACTGTCGGATTCTTTTTTTTGTAAACATTTTCAATATGATGAGTAGAATATCAAGTTATTATTAATGGAAGTAAGTACTATAGTGACCGACCTCATCGGTCGCCTCAGTTAATACTGGCACACAATAGTTAAGCACTAAAAAATAACTGATAATAGAATATAATTTAAATGTGACAGTTGTGTTACAACATGAATAACAGATGTAGCATTGCAAGAAGTTATGGATTCATAAAATATAAAGAAGATTCCCGCCATGTTCTCGTTTTAATTACCATAAAAGTTACTTTTGGCGCACCGACGAGAAGCTATTATACATAATCTAAGTAGAAGTCCTTCCTAGCTCTTCTAAATATCTCTGAATACCAAACAAATCCCAAGTTATATCAACAAACAAAACTGCCATTATCTCCGCATCGAAAGGTCAAACTGCGAAACAACTTACGCACATTGTGGTGGCAATACAAAATATACCATATTTACGCGCTCCGGTCGATTTTCACACAATTTCCTCCATACAATCCGATCCCTATATAAAGTTTTTATTTGCCGCGTATCCCCTTTGGCCGTGAACATAAGAGGTGTTGTACACTTAACAATATTTGTTACGCAACAGGCCACAGCAAGTGCGGTACTAGACGTCATATTGTTATGATCCGACATATTAGCAAGTGACCTCACAATTCACATTAACCAAACGGAGTGACATATTTTTATTTAGCAGAAATGTAAAAAAAAAAAACGATATACCGATGTATCGATATATAAAAAAAATAATATCGACGTTCATATATCGAAGAAAGAAATATAGATATATATCTGTAAAATTAAAAAAAAAAACTTCTATAAATGACTTGGTGGTGAGAAAGTTGCTTACCAGTAATTCAGTTGAAACTTAACTCTGATATGAGTGATTTTTTTTTATCGGAAATTGCCACACATCTAAAAATCAGAATTTTAACAAAGTATATGTGCTGCCAAGCTTATTGCAGCATACATACGCTTAGTATTAAACTTAATTTTATTTCTGTGCAAATAAGTCGCTAACATTGCGCAACATAATATTGCCTCCTGCGCACGAACTCATCGTATACACGATCTAATATACAATTTAAATTGTGTCCCGGTACTCATAAATGGGAAGCCCGGACTTATGTATACTGGGACCTTTTAGTTTTTACAACCAACGATATTTTGGCCGTAAATAAGTTGGCAGATATGACTTTGATGAACGATTTGCGTTAGTTTTATCATCGGTTTTGCGGCGGCCGGTATTTCTCAATATGTGGTCTGTTAAAATGTTTTTGTGAAGGAATAGAACATAAGGTATACTATCCTGATTTTTGAGTTGCTAATAGATTACTCCGACGATCCTACATTATTATACAATCAATATAAAGTCTTTAATTCAGGTTATCATTATTTGTGTTCTTAAAATATAGTGGTAAGAAAATAAATGCTTTTTTAATTTAATAAAAAGAAAAAAATATGACCCATTTTAGTACAAGTTCAATACTCAATACTTAATACTTTATTGCGTTTCACAAATGTATGTCTTAGGTGGTAAATATTATATCTAGGAACATTGTGAACCCTGTCGGGCATAGCAAAGTAGAAGAGAGGACAATAATGTTATATAATAAAAATAAGTTTTAAATAAAAAATAAGAGACAAAGCATAACGTTTTTTAATGGGTACTATGCAATTATATTTATTTGTGTAGTGTTTAATTGGGTATCATTTAAATACTCGTTAATTGAGTAGTAGCATTTTTTCATCAGCAAGGTTTTTAGACTATTAGAAAATGCTGATATGCTTTCTTTATTTTTATTGTCTCTGGAAGACAATTGTATATTTTAATTGACATAGCATATGGACCATTCGAGTGTATGTGCAGGTTAGAGAAAGGCATGTTTATTAAATTTCTCTGGCGGAGAGCATATCTCGTCTGGTTTTCATCCCTTTTTGTGTAGAACTCTTTGTGTCTGTTTAGTTCTGCTTAGCTTCGGCCTAGTTGTGTGATTTTTTTTTTTATTTTTTTTTTTTATTAGCAAATACTAAGAACTTGTACTAAGCACAGTTCCACAAAACAACTTTCGTTGTTAAGTTTGTCTGTGAGAAAATAAATTAAAATTTAAATTAAATATTACTACTATTGTCATATAATGTTGTAAGAATTCCTAGTTCGTATGTTTCATGATTGATATGCGTTTATGAACTGTAAATATTCACTCAATGATCAATTGCTAGATCAATAGACCTCTTGAACGGGCATTCTTCAACCGATTCTTGATAGAGTTCAAGGTTCCATGATTCAATAGCTTGTTTAGTACAATGCTATTTGAAATATGATAAGAGTGCATAAATCAGTTGATAATAATAAAATGCAAATATTTGGACGGGTTTTCGGGTTTATATAAACGTGACAATCTTGTCCGGAGGGCAGGCATACGAGTGCGAGATAGATTTAGTCACGTTTTTGTTTTAATTGTATATGAGGAAACATGACAAAATCGCGATACAATATATCTCGCGTTCGTATGCTTGCCCGGCAGGACACTTTTAATTTTTAAAAGTAAATAATCTATTCTTTTCTAGTTACCAACCCAAAGACGCAGCAAGTACAAAAAGTTAATTAAAATTGTTTGATATTTTAACCTTTTGAAATTATTTATCCTTGTGTCACGTTGAATAAAAGAAGTGAAGAACAATTAATTTTACTTTTAACTTTAGTAATAGCATTAATTAGTCAAGGAGACTTCCAGCCTTCCATAATTCCCAAACCAGAAATAAATACAGAATAAATATTACAGTCCGCGAGGGCCAGAACTTAATAATTACAGTTACAGAACTCCAGTGCGCTAGTCTAGAATAATTAAAATATTGTACTTGTGTATGAAGGGCGACCCGGATTCTTCTGTGAGTGAGGTGCCAGTTAGAAGAATTCGCGATGAGCGTGTTCGTAGTTATAAAGTTTACGCTCAGAGTTCGTTTCTACGTTTGGATTAAAAATCCAGGTTACATGCAGACATTACAGCGTACACACGGTTATTTTTGTAATGTCCAAAACTTGTGTTTATTGCCTCGATGGTCTAGTGGTTAGCGTATGCGCCTCTTACAACGAGGTCTCAAGTTCAATTCCAAGGTCAGGCAAAGTGTTATTTGTAAACTTTCCATCAGGAAATTCTCAATAGCGGCACGGAGTTGGAATTGTGTCCGGTGGATGGCGATTAGCTCACCCCCTATCCCATGAGACCTAAACATAACAGGTGAAATGTAGATGTTGTACACCTCTGCGACACCTTTCTGAGTAATATAGGCGTGATGGTTATGTTACGTTATGTGTTTATTGTTTAAACATTTTGTTAAGATACTATATTTCTATTCGAAACTGGTTTTGTAATTTTTGCTAAGTGCGGGTTACACAATTTTTGTTTTGTGACTAATTGCTTCTATGACATAACAATCAGCTATAAAAATACAGCATACTTATCACAAATCATGAACACGCTAGTAAACCGCTAGTAGAATCCCTGTCATCGCTTTTCGCTCAGACCACACATAAAGGGTAATCCTGGACCCTTTCGCAAAGTTCGTCAACTGCCTCCCAGGGAGCGATAGCAAGAGTTCAGTCATTTTAACTAATGACACTTCGTGGACGTTCCTGGAACTGGATTTAGCCAGAATGCGCTAAATTTGGTGCCAGACGTTGAAGGATTCGGCCAGATTTGATGAATCACTCTTTGAGAGTTGTGGAGTATGTTACTGACTTAATAGAAACATAAAGTTGGTGCTTTGGGCGAGGAATGGGACGAAACTGCTAGTTGCGTTGAGCGTTGACGATGTTATGAGATTAGAAGGCTAACATTGCTGACAGAAATGGTTTAGTTTTATGTTCGTTGGATTTCTTATCTGTTTTACTTTGCTTAGAGCCTTCACAATATTATGTTCAATTTTTCAAAAATTAGACAACGGGTCTGAATCGCGTAATTATTATAAAGGTAAATAAATAACTATGCTCGACGTTTCGAATGACTTGCATCATTGTTGGTCACGAGCCGACTGGTGGTGGTATTTACCTTTATAATAATTACGCGTTTCAGACCCGTTGTCTAATTTTTGAAAAATGTTCTCAAATCGCGAAAGTTTAAAAACATATTATGTTCAATATTATTACAAAAGGGCCAATTTCACTGAGTACAACGCCGAAGGCTTCGATTTGTATGTCTCGTGCAAACCGGGTTCAGTGTAGAGCGCGGTTTAAGAAGTTTTAAGCTTAGTCTAAGAAATTTGGGCAGCGAGCAATGCAGTTGTTACTTTAATGTATCAATAATAAGTAATCTACGTCCATTCTCAGATTTTTAATTATCTCCAGTTCAATTTTCATCAATAGTTTAGCCCTAAAAGCGTAACAATTCAATTGTAATATTAATAAGTATTAATAGACTGCACTGTCACAAAAGGTGTAATAACTTAGTCAACGTTACCAGTCATTTCTAAATTTTTCTAGGCAGGCCTAAGAGTAAAAACTATGTGTCCAATTTGACTCTTCTAGAAATAATTTAATAAGAGCGTTGAATTTGAATAAAGTGAAATATTATCACAACCTAATGACGTTGATTCAATGGCTTTCTTCAAGTTCATGACCATTTTAAGTTAATCTATAGGTAAATGTATAATGCTTAGGGTACGATGGGACTGACATACGCTGTGCGTTTCAAAAGTCCCTAAAATAATATAAAATAAAAAAAGACTAAAAGCTAGTTCTGCAAAGCTTTTAAGAGAGTAAAAACCATTTCTGTAACTTTTAGAGAGTAAGTAGCAGTAATATAATGTAACGATAACTGCATACTGCTTTGAGGTTGACATAAATGGCACAAAGTTTTGTTTCTACCATTACCATATTAAGGGGTTAATGCAAAAGGAGTCCCGTGGCAATAAGCACTTGAACCATTAACAGCATTTGGATATTAATAAACTGAAACTTTGTTCTTACTTGAACAAGTTTACTAATGTACTCTACTAAGAAACAGTTGAAAAATTATGGGAGTGGCAGGATTTGAACCTGCGACCTCTGAATTCCGGGCAGCCGCTTTTAACCACTTAGTTACGGTCGCCTCTTGCCAGGACCCAGGATAACGTGTGAACATACAGTTGAGAAATTTAGGAACAACTTTGCCGTGACAAAAGGTGATTATTCATCTCCTGAGAATATGACAAACTTGTCTTATTTCCATACAAATAAATGTAACAGATTGAGTCGCCGTTTTGGACCAAATTGTATTCATTTGTATAATTCGACTCGACAGGGCCGGATTTAGCACAGCTGGCTGCTGCCTCGGGACCGCCATTATCCTGCAAAAGAAAAAGCGTAATTTCTACGAGTCAATATCTATTGACAGATTCAAAAATTTAGGCGGTAGTGAAGTTGGCGGCAAATGAAATGTCTAAGATCACGCGCACAGTATATTTATACTGTGTCACGCGCTTGCTTGCCGTGCCCATCAATTGATCGATAAAGTTAGGCTGTGTCGCACTTTATGGTGTTATCAATAGGCAAAATCAAAGATCTAGGTGTTAGTAATTTACCTCCTAGATCTTTTATTTTGCTTGCCTGCCCTCAAAACAAATTGCAAAACAATAATTCGAAACACTTCCTCTTCATTGCCATAGGGCCCCCACAGTCCTTTAAATCCGGCCCTGCTGCCTTGGTGCCTTCGTTATGTAAAATTGTTCTAATTCCAATATTGTTTCGTTATTAATTTACATGCTGATTCAGAAATGAGAATTATTCGAATCGCTGATTTTCTAATTGAGTTTTAAAAGGTTGTTAAAATTGTTACGTTACTAATGAGTTATTATGTAAAAAATGTGAAGTAAACAAGTTGATTTGTTTAATATTTAAAATTCAGAAGGCAGTAAATCTCATTAGTGAAGTAATAAAATAACTGTTTGAATAACTATTATAAGATTTTTTTTACTGTCACTTAGTATATAAAAGTTAGCTTTATAATGTATGTCGGTCTGGATTGTGTCAGTGTAGTGATAGGACTGTGCACGTATTTAAGAATAATGTACTATATAAATAACTATAATTTTGCTGTGTTTTCACAATTAAATTAATTGATTTGACAAAATGATCCTTATAAGTCTTTTTAGATAGGATCATTTTGTCAAAGACACAGTGAATAGTAGCAGTCTTTGACCAAACTAATAAAATACCTATTTGACCTAATAATAAATAATCGTTTTGCTCTTTAATCTATACACATTATAAATCTGTAAATTTTCCATTTCTGTAAATAGAAGTATTTAAGAAATAATAATAAAAGAGGTCTTTATAACAGCAGTAAAAGCCAAAACATATTTATTTTAGGATTAGACAATTTTGAAAGAATTTCACGAAATTCTGCAGATTTTTTTTAAATGCCACTCTTTAAGGGAGTAAATTTTGCGTTGAAAATGTAGGGAGAAGTGCCTTAATTATAAAGGAAATAGCATGAAAATATCGAATTCCACGCGGACCACAGCTAGTATTCTATAATCTCTAGTCTCTAGTGAACACCCACTATTAAGGTAACGAAGCTTTTAGTTTATTTACATAGTCTAATTGTTTCTTTCTTTTCCAGATGGCTGTATCAGGTGCTTTCTCCGTAAGTACTCCGAAGTACATGGACTTTTTTATTCATCAGCAAGTACAGGCGAACCAACTGATTCATGACCCATTTAAAAAAAAGACTAGTACCCGCATATAGCATTCTCGTAACAAACAAGCAAAAAATCTTATATTACCTCAAAATGATATTAGTTTTTTTTCCACGCCTGAAGGAAGAAATTAATTTGTTTAATGATTACATTTGACACATTTGTACTCAATAAATTCTCAAATTTAGCGATGCAGCTGTGTTAAGCGAATTTAGACGTTGATTTTTATGTCTTGCAAATTCCTACAAAGGTCATTAGTCAGTTGTTCTGATAAAACAAACAAGCAGAAAACGTACGGTACTCCTTTGACGGCGAAATCTTTTTGTTTTCATTTTAAACCTTCATTTCTTACCTTTGTCTGCAATTTCTTTCTTTACTTTTCGTTGCTTTTAATGTTTTCTAATAAATGAGAGTTTCATTGTTCGTTTTTGGGCTTTTCATTTCGTTCCCGTATTACTGATTAAATTAAGGGATAATTGGATATTTTTGTTTGCCTCGAGGGGATTTCTATTTGGTATTATACCCACGAGTGCATTAGACTGGCGGAGACCGTTGAGGTATTTAAATAAAGTTTTAATACCACTTACAATATTTTTGTCTGTATATACGGTACCGATTGTTATATTTTATCGCCAATTCATCTCTATAAAAAAAATATATACATTTATTAATTTTCAAACATATTATGTACATTTAAATATTCTAATAACTTAATCAAAAAAACAAAATTGAATACCTAACTATGTACAGCTGTAAGAAAAATAGAACTAAAAATCCATCTAAATATCACTCTGGATATAAATCTATTTTCAATATAGCAACACTACATTAAACACAAACAGTACAAAGACAAAAGGAGCAAAAAGTAATTAGCCAACCGGACACATCTTATAATTGTTTACAGTGAAAATTGGCGAGAAAATCCAACCGGTGTGTAATGAAAAATGTTCCCAAGACTTTGTCTCCCGTTCTTTATGGCCCAAGTTTCGCGGCCACGACTTAAATTATTTTAAGTGCGGCAATTTCTGCACGCCTTGCGGTTATCGTCTACTCCTTGTGATTAATGCAAGCCAACTTGGCTTTTGAGGGATTTGCACTCAGATACAAATTGTCGCTACCCCTCTCTTAACATTTCCGAATGTTTTCAGAACACCAGTTGTAATTGGCGGAACTGGTTTACTTTCAATTGCTCCAATGTTCTTTGACTGATGCTTGCGACACGCATCTGGCTTTGTCTTGATAAATTGCACAGTTTCTCGTCTCTCTTTGAAGTTCATGCTTCAGTTGGTTTACAAGGAAAATTTACTGTGCCATCTGCATAATGTCTCGATACGAAAAGTTTTTACATAATCCAGACTAATCGAAGACTTCAGTGCCTGTAATATGACAAAGAATAATGAAGAATTCCATCCACTGAGCAATGTTTCCAGTTTTAATAACATTGTTATGAGAATTATCTCAGACGGGAAAAACAGTTTATTCAGCCATTTTACTGCAAAAATTTCTAGTGAAAACACAAGTACTAAGAACTAAGTTGTTTCCTAAATTCACTCTCATAATTCCACGGCGGCATTATTATCTCACAGTGTTTAAATTTCTCGCTTTAGTGAATTTAAATTAATGGTAAAACAATCCGTACTGTTGCAAACTTTAATTGTTTACTAGTCTATTCCGATTGTACGTTTCGTTGTCTCCTACAATAAAGACTTTATTGTCTTCGCAATCGAGAATAAACTTCGGACGATTCCTTTTGTTACAAGCAACAAAATAATGGCTCTCCATGTAATATTAGCTATCACAAAGATCTCCGAAAGCAAAGGGTACGTCATTAGAAGGGTCGTAAGTCTCGTAGATATAAAACTGCAAACAAGTAATTACTCTGACCCAAAGATTTCAAATAAAAGGACCCCAGATTAAAAAGTGTACCAGCGGTGTCCATGGAAGAGGAAGTAAATCCAGCAAAAACAGATAAGCGCACGCCGGAGAACTTAATTTGAAACGCTTTTTAAAGCCGACCATAATATTTTTCCTCCAAATCTCAGATTGGTTACGTTATCTAGAAACAGGTTTTAATTAAATTTTTCAACTATCAGATGGGACAAGGGCTTACGGGCAAAAAATACGACTCATAAACTCTCGTGTTTCGTTTATTTCAGTTGGAACTGCTCAACCGTTGATTGGCGAGCCGATAAAAATAGTCCATTTAATGAAAAATCGTAAAAATCCCTGTTCCCGAATGTAAAACGGATAGAATTAAAATTTTATTTCGCAATTCGACGGGCACCATATAATGCTTGTGTATTTTGATAAAACGGAATTGCTCAGGATGGTTGTAAAATTTGAAGACCTCTGAATTAATGGGGGGAAGTGTAATTGAGTCAGTCGGATTTGCGTACGGACCATCATTTATGTTTACTTCATTTAGGGCGTGTTCAAGCGTTCCTTCAAAGTGGAATGTCTGAGCAGTGAAAATAGTTGGAATTGCGTTGAGTGGTACTCATGAAATTCCTTTGTTGTCAAAGCTAAAACAGAACGCTTCAGTTTCCGAAGTTCCTCTTTCACTTTGTTACATTGTTTTATTGCATTCGGCCATTTTGCGATTTCATTTTTGTGTTGTGATTGTGAAGTTACCTATGTTTATTGCGATCGGGTTATTTGTTCGGTTTGTATCTGTAGTTTTGTTAGTCTAAGGCAGCTCAGTAGCAGCAGTTGTAAAAATCTGCTTCTTCTTTTAAACGTATCTAATTACGAGAACGTTTGGCCACACACACAGCAGTAGGATATCTTGCAAAATATCTACATAGCGTTCACTATTTAAGCACCCGACCACTTATCTATTAATTCACCGTGGACGAACGCATTCATCTCTATTTAATTGATTTTTACGTATCTGTCAAATTGCACACTTTCGTAAACTGTCTGTCCGATCTTGTATGTTAATAAAGTATTCTCACGGACCTAGTTAGTAGTGTGCCTTAGGTAATCAAATCGCGATCAAAACTTGGGCACTCCAAAGAAAAACAAGTGTAAAGAAGTCGTTTCTTCGTAAGTCCTTGAGAAAAAGAACCATCTGGCAGTAAATCTTTTCACCATATACTTTTCACATTATTTACCGGCACCGGAACGGCTGCGAGAATACCAACAATTATTAGTTTTCTTGTTTTGTTTAGCGGTGAAACTTCATACATTGGATGTTGAATGGTAGTTTTTCTGATTTATATACTCGACTGGCGCTGAATGTGGACGTGATGTGGTAATATTACTGGATTCGGTAAGTTGGCCATTGGAGCTACAATTTCGGTGATTTATTTCTGGTAGCCGCACTAGAGGGATTTATGTGTGATAACTTGTAATTTTCTTGGAGAATCTATCCATATGTGTATCACTGGACTCACCACGGTTTTCGATGAATTAACATACATCCAATAAAATAACTATCAGGGAATACATATTATGAAGGATTAAGACTTATTATTGTCATGTATTTAAGCTTAATAAACAGTCCACTGTCAGTCTTCTGTACTGTGAATAGAATTATATTACAGAAAATATTTGCTCAGAAAATTTTACCTCGTTTCATTATTATGATAGTGCACTTAATTAGCATATTCAGTTCTTTCTTTTATTTAATTGTATGTGCCGAGAGATGTTAAATACTGCAATTATTCTTTATGCTGTTTTTATGCAAACACCAGTCTAATGTATTCAACACTTACTTTTAATTGGTTAACTTTGTGATGGATTTTATATCCTTAGCCTAGCTTCCCTAGTTTCAAGTGCTCCCAAGATGGCCACTATGACTGCACTAACCGTTTTACATATTAACCATGGGTTTTGTATATGCAAGTGTTTATCATTTTCTTGCCAAGTTTCCAACTTCGACTATACGTCTGCCCTCCAACTTTGTCTGCCTTTGTTTTTATACATTTTAAAGTTCCTGCGCTTCTGTTTGTGCGGGTTTTACGACTTTTTCATTTCAATATTAATAATGGGATCTGTGTACGGTAAATATTTTTGTTTGTGCACGGCGTAAAATGTGCTGTTTTCTGCAAGATATTTCGAATTTAGGCGTGTTTGTAGATTGACAATGAATAAAATTTCATTCAAGAAAACTTTATCCATAATACTTTGGCATTATCAAAAAATTTATCGTAAACACTGAAAAAAAAATACCCATTTATAAGCAATACTTTCTTATTTAATTATAAAAATATTTTATTACGACTATCAAACCAATAAAATGTTATTCAGTTTTCAAAATAATCCATACATTAAGGTATTTGCGTATTTAAAATCCTACGTACAAATAAAATAAAGTATGGGGCTAATATTATCGGAGTTGTGGGTAATGGAGGTAATTAAAACCGGAATCGGATATGAAGATAACACGGACGAAACGACCGTTTTTGTATATATTACCGAGAGTTTATTGGAAACTAATTTCGGCCAATGATTTTGGGTACCCTCGTATTTTGATATTAATTTGTGGCTGGACAGCGATATTTACTCGCAAAGTTATGATTTATGAAATAGGACATTATGTTTACTGAATGATAAATATCAACGAAGATTATTGTGTGACCATGCTTTTAAAAACTAAAAACTTTAAAGATCTAAGGTTGCCTGGCAGAAATTGCGTCAAGCGATAAGGCCGCCCTTTGCATATTGTTATTATCTTTCAATAGTTATCTTTAGTTTGTAATGGAATGGTATGCAAATAAAGTTTTATCTATCTATCTATAAAACTCATCTTCGAAAAGTGTTGGGTTTGGGGTAGTCAACACCCACATTTTGCTTGTGATATTTACCGTTCGTTGTTTTCGTTGAATTCTTGTCATTTTAAGGGCATGCGTCACTGTTTTAAAAACTCGGTTTTGCCCATTCCCCACGTCCCTAGGCAAAATTAATATTCGAAATTGCAGATATCGTGAAAATTTGCATTATGCCCAGTAATGAACGGTTCAGGAACACATGCATTAATCATAAAGGATGCGTTGTTTTAACTTATCAAATTATGCAGCGAATAAAAATTAAATTCCTTTGTCTGATACGCAATTACTGCATTTAAAATTGCCCGTCTGTATTAATGAAGTGGGTAATTTCGTTGTTGATTGGCCGTTCGAAGAAAATATTAAAAGCGAATTCGGCAATCAATTTTGCTGCACTGGTTTTAAAAGCTCTCTTTGTACCTGACTTCAAAAAGAGGAGAGTATAAATACTTTTTCAAAAAAATAGTCAACGGGTCTAAATCGCGTAATTATTATAATGGTAAATTAATACTATGCTCGACGTTCCGAAATGACTTGCATCATTCGTGGTCACGAACCGACTGGTGCAGTTATTTATTGACCTTTATAATAAATACGCTATTTAGATCTAATTTTTAAAAAATGTTCTCGAATCGCGAAAGTTTAAAAAGAGAATAAATACTATCAATTCCACTTTAATAATTTTATAAAAATAAAACCAAATTGACTATTTAAATCAAGTTTTAATGGTGGTAGAGCTCTTGTGAATGAGCTTGACACAGTCAGCACTAGCCATAATTAAAAACGAAAGCAGGCAAGGTTTACTCGGTTTTCTCTCATTCCTAAAAAATGCAAAGAATTTCGCATGTATTTCCATAATGACAGCCTAAAATATAATGTCATAGAAAAGAAAGGTGGCAGCACCGTCGTCCGTCGCGATAACACTGAGAGACAAAGATAGATGGTTCACACCACAGCCACTGGCGTTATCTCTGTCCTATCTGTGAGGATATTTTGTTTAATCACCAAGGGTTTACTGCCTTTTAAATTTAAGGCTTTTTGTTTAAATATATGTTTGACATGATTCTGTGTGCTACTTTCGCAACATGAAGTTTTTTCGGCGCGGAGGCCGCTAACGCATACATAAACCTAACCTACCACTTTTAATCTCTGCATCCTCCAGGTTGACTGTCAGACAAGGCCTCTGGCATTAAGTCCGCTTTGTACTTACTTTTGTGCTAAAGTTAAATAAATAAATATATTTTTACTCTAAAGTCAAAATAAAATTTTATTACATTCAGTAGGTATTTTTTGCATTATACTCTTGTTTGAAGTATGTTTTGTTTTGTTAAAAAAAATAACAGTTTATGAAGCTATTTTTTCAAACTTTCTATTAAAATTAAAAATTAAAAATCATTTGTTGCCTCAAAAATCAATACAGCCACCACCACCTTCTACGACAAATCCTTTGTGGTTCAAGCAACACGTCTGTGGAATGCATTACCCGTGTCTATTCGACGCGCCAAAACTATTTACTCTTTTAAAAAAATTGTCAAAGATCATTACTTATCCTCTCTATAAATCTTAACATTATTTATTCACATTGCCAGTCCTTTCAGATGCATGTGTAAAACTTGTGTATACATTTCTTATTTTCCTCTGTTTTCATTATATGTATGTATAATATTTATTTATATTAATATATAAGTAGTGATATGTACATATTTATTTTAAGTATACCTATATATATGTTTATATAATATGTATTTAATTTGTAGGTAAATGTACCTATTAAATGTGTAAATTTATGTAAATATTAGTTATAGTGAACCTTCTATCTCATCTCTTACACCTTAAACTGCCCCATATCAGTCTAACTTTCTATTTGTCCATCCAAAGGTTGCCTGTAAGATATTGCTTTTTAGCGATAAGGCCGCCCATTGTACATCGTACATGTCTTAATGTTAAATTATGTTCTTTAATGTGTCTTATTTTTTTGGTGTGCAATAAAGTTTATTCTATCTATCTATCTATCTACAGTTGTGTTTGTTCCCTGGGCTCCACACTAGGATAACCTGTGTCGTGGAGTCCAGTCTCTTTCGACCCAGTAGACAAAATAATGGTTAAATTCTATGGTTGTATTCTATGGGTGTAATTCTATGGTTCTACGATATCGCTTACTGTAAGATACCCCTGTAAACATAACAAGACAGTCTTTTACATAAACATAACTTTAAATTGCTCTCCTAACGTAAACCACTTACCCATGGTGTGTATTTATGTAGTAACACAACAAATCAAAAGTTTCGACATTCGTGGGAGCTGTTAAACATTTAATCTTGCCAATTGAAGGCATTATGCAGAGCACTTTCAGTTATAAACAATGTTAGATAACACATTGTCATTTAAACTTTATGTCAAAAAGTTTGTTATCCACAGCCGATTTTTTTTGCGTAAATTTTGCAAATATAAGTGCATGGTTGGCGTAGTGGTTAAAGCGGTCGCTTAAAGCTTTTAACCACGTTGTGTTGTGGGTTCGATCATCACACGGGACAAATCTTTGTGTGATTCACAAAGATTTGTTCTGACTTTGGGTGTGCTTTGTGTGTGTGAAATGTATGTTTGTGAACACCCCCGCGACAGGAATCTAGTGCGGGCGTTGTTTAATAAAAAAAAAGGAAGATAGAATAAGCTGGCAATTACTTCCAGCCATCACAAATGTGCCTGTTTGCAATAAATTTAATCTGTAATGCGGCCTGTATAGTCTGACAATATTTTTATTGTTTATATATTTTTGTTGCTGCAACCGGCAACTTACGAAACAACGGTACAACAAAGTTGCTTGGTATACAAAGCCCTTAACTTCAAAAAATTATAAAGATTTGCGTATCTCTGTCCGTTCTTAAACTTGGTCCATCTTTTATAAAATATTAAAGTTGAAAAATTAAGAATCCAGCAGGACTCGAACCTGCACCCCCTGGGTATACGCCCCAAGTGCTTTGCCAATTCAGCTATGGATTCGTATGCTGCCGGACTCGAAATTTCTCAACTCTTTTTGTGCCAGCTTTTAGCTAGACGAACCTTATTTGGTTTTAGCGCCATCTATGTGATGTAATAAGTCACTATTGGTCCATCTTATCTTTTTTACATTAAAGGATTTAATTCGAAAGAAGAGGAATCTTCCCAACTCGTTTGCGATTCAATTAGATAATCCTTTTGTTGAATATTTAAATGCAATTTTACTCAAAGTCTTCATTCTTTGAACTCTTCAACTTCGCTTCGGGCAAATAAAACAAATAAGCTGTTGGTTTGAGTAAATAGTGCTTTGGATTATATTATTTTATATTTGATATTATGGAAATGTTTTATTCATTGAAAACTGCTATAATACCTACACTGATCAAAAAGCTTCTGTATTTGTACCAATTATAGAAAATGTTTTTTTCTAGTTTTAGGGAAAGTATTTATGCTAGCTATGTTAAATTATACTAAGAAACACATACAGTTGAGAAATTAAGGCTCCTGGCAGGAGGCGACCGTAGCTGGTTCTTAAAGCGACTGCCCGGTGTACAGATGGTCGCAGGTTTAAATCCTGCCGATTCCATATCTTATTCAATTGTTTCTTAGTAAGTATTTTTATATTTTAAATGTTGAATGAAAGAAATAAACTTTATTCAAAAGAACATTGGTACCTATTTATTTATTAAAGATTTAAATCCTTAAAAACATTACTTTACAAAACAACAAAATACATTGTCTGAAGTGGTGCAAAATTGTTTTGTTCAGTGTAAATGTATGTATATTGCACTGTGTTGAGAGTTATCTTGTAGTGTTTATAAATATTTTTGTGGGGCATATAGTGTTTACGTTTTGTGTTTTAGATCAGAAGTCATACCGAAACAAGCTGTTCAAAACTTATCGTTTCTCCGCTTTTTGTGTTAGTATGTAGAATGGTTATAGTAGCCGCCAGCACTCATAACCGATCAGCACCGAACTTCAGTTTTACAGCTGATTAATACAATGAGTTTTTTTTTTTTTTATACTACGCCCACAGCGAACGAACGTGTAGTCCACCTGATGGTAAGTGGAGTACAGCCCATGGACATCAACAATCCACAAAAGCAGATTATAGATGCGTCGCTGCAGCTGAGGACTACGGTGGTATGCCTCATGTGCCAGTAATTTCAGGGCCTGATCTCACCACCAAACCGGAACACAGTAATGGAAGCACTACTATTTGGCGGCAGGTTAATGGTGAGACGGTGGTGCTGCCGCCCTCGAGCTCATTCACAAGAGTTCTACCACCAGTATTCACAAGAGCTCTACCACCAGTATTTTGTCTATTCCTCCTATTGGTCATTTACAAAAAGTTCCGGCTATTGCTGTCGGGGATGAGTGCTGACGCGGAGTCTTCTTGTCAATGAGTCTATGGGGCAATATGACGTCATAATATTTACGAAGTCGTTAGTAATTTAATAAAGAAAAGGGCTCTGAAAATGAAGTATTTTCCACTATTATCTTCATATGGTCCCCCATACCGCAGAATGATTACAGTAGTCGCTCAGGGCTCATGATTACTATCACAATAGCTCTCCCCCTCTCAATTCCGACTCATTAGTCCTCTAACTAACTTGTGTGAATAATGGACTAGAATGTTCCCAGTTCTTTGTTTGAGTTGATTACACACTGTTTTACCCTCTCATATTATCTGTCGGTTTTTTGTCCAGGATTAACAACTATCTGTTGTAGTAAAGTTTGCTTTTAGTTCAACATGTAGTAAAAGTATATATGATTTTTTTTTTAATTTACATTCGCTAGAAATGACGTGAATATTGAAATATATCAACAAAAACCGGCCAAGTGCGAGTCGGACTCGCGCACGTAGGGTTCCGTACCACTATACATCTAAATGTTATCTTTATGTTATTCTTTATTCTTTATTATATTGGAGTTGATTGAATGAAAGGTAAAATACGAATTACGATTTTTACACGACGTATTAAAAAAAACGAATTATTAGATCTCTTTCAAATCTATTTTCGGTGGAAGTTTGCATGGTAATGTACATCATAGGTATATTATTTTTATTACGTGATTTTGCGGCAATAATGACATGGACCAACTAACGTTTAGATATCGCAAAAATCAAATTGACGAATCATTTGATATATCACGATTATTTCATAAATATTCTGTTAATCCGTGACATGTGTAACTTATCAGCCGCCACAGAACATAATTTTTCATAAGCGTAATTTTTCAAGTGACTTAACAGTAATACATACAGTCTTTTTTAATTGGCTTCAAAATAAATAAATAATAACTTAATAACTAGCTTCCTAACTGCGCAATTTCACCACTTACCCAACACATTAAAGTTGGTATTACTTTTACCCATCACAAAGCAATATACTCCCATTGAAAGTTCAAACATGCATAAATCACTAAGTCCACAAGTTCCACTTGCAAGTCTATAGCAGTTCCGGCGTTGTGCAGTTCCATGCGAGTTTGCGGCAACAATGAAAGTCTGAGACTTGCTTGCGGTCTTGCACTCCAAGGGTGACTTGGACCAACTCACGTGTAGACATCGCACAAGCAAATCGACGTGTGTTCTTAAAAATAAAATCTAACTTGTGTTTCGTTGCTACCAGAAGCAATATTTTTTTCAGAACCTATACTCGTTTAAATGACTTAATTAAATTTGTTTGGTTTTAGGATCTTACAGTGCAAAATTCAAGTTTCGAAGTCCTTATATTATAATTTTCTGAAACGACTATATTATCAGACGTCATTCATAGACGTCCTGTCGTCTTATTTTAGTGCCTTTGAAGTAAGAAGTCATATTAAATATTAGTGCTCCGTCTTGTTCTACTTAGAAGTAATTATAAATATATTTTAAAAAAGAAACGACTTCGGTTATAAAAATTCACTTCCCTTTCTTTTTAGTCGGTTAATAGTAAAGAAGCCTCTACAATCTTCACAATTCTAAATATCTGCGACTTTCTTTGAACCTGTATATTTTGCGGTATCTACTGGATGATGGGTCTATTATTTCGGCTTAGGCTTCAACGTCGGTCTGGCTTGCAACTTCTACGTTATATCATTAAGCAGGGTTTAAAATAAGTTGCACTTTTGACGTATGTGTCGCTCATATAAATTATTCAGGGGGTGGCAATGTATTTGCTGTTTACAACTTTGGTACATTTCTTACCGAGCATGGCGACCATGATGAATTCCTTTTGTAAAACTCGTAATATAACTACGCCACTGTACTTTTGCTACTTTTAATAAATTCAAATCACTTACTGCAAGGTGGTTGGTAATGTAAATTAAATAAATAAATAATAAATAATATCTGACAGCTTACACAAACTCTGCTTAGTTTGGTACTAGATGGCTAGTACCAAAACTAAGCAGAGTATGTACTATTGGTATTAGAATAACTGATACTAATATATATATACTTTTCTTTTTGTAAATACATACTTATTATACATAGAAACACCCAGACTAAGACAAACCCCCATGTTCATGCACACAAAGATTTATCTTCAGCGGGAATCGAACCCGCAACCTCGGCGTCGCAGGCAGGTACAATACTGTCTCCACCATATTTATGGTATTTCTTTGGGTCCTTATGACATTGATAGTGACACTGCGTATATAGTCGTCTATTTGATTTATATATGATTAATGATTAATGCGGGCGTATTATCCGGACTTGAAATCTTAATATATGTACTTAGTTAGGTTTAGAACTCAGTCAGATAAGACTCGACTCGGTAATAAATCAATTGTTCTGACAACCTAAATCATAGAGGATTATGATCACATCTGATATTAACAGCAGTACTATCTTAAGGCGGGTCCACATTTGTATAACTTGTGCGATCTGATCATCATCGTATTACTATAAAAACAGCCTTATATTAGTATAGAAACTTACTGCCTTACTAATAAACGTGTTTCAATTTCAGAGAGACTCTTAGCATTATGTTGTTATACTACTAAACTCATCGGCATCTGCTTAGAGCTTCTTTCAAATGGATGTGTTTGTTAGTCAGAGGTAAGATTAGATTAATTTTGTTAGGATTTTTAACAATAAGGATTTTTAAACGAAAATATACGAGTCGGTTAGCATAACCGACTCGTAAAATGTATATTTTCGTTATCAAAAGTCAATAAAAGTTCATATCTCCTGCATATTACGAGATATAATATATTAAGGTGACTTATTGTCATTTCGAAAATTTTTAATTAAAGTTGAAGCGTTGCAAAATAATTTCGAATATTTAGAAAATAAATTGATCCGTTCTCAAATTAAAACCCACTTGTGAGCTTTTGTTAATCTTAATGAGATTGTATGAATGGTTTGGCGACAATTTTATCCGCATCGACATTTAAATTGTATTGTTAGCGAGCAAAAGTTTTAATTTCCGGAAAACTCCCCGTACTACGAGTTCTCGAATGAATGTCGAATCCATAAAGGTCTAACAATATTCTATGTCAAATAATATTTTATTCAGATGTTCAGGTGGATAAATCATAAAACATTATATTGGCTAAGTTATGGCTTTATTTGAACGCGTCTTGAATTCATTTCAGGCTCGCAAATATCACTATTTACTGCATTAAGGTTTAAAATGCTTTTGCGGACAAGCTCAATAGTGTTAAGTATACCACAATTTCGTTTAGACGGCTATGCTAGCTGCTTTTCGTTTCAGCTATTACTATAAAAAAGATTATTGGATATTTTCTTTCAATTTGGAATCTAAATTGCCTCAATATCGTTTCGTTTCTGCATTCGACAGCACTAATAAAAATATGTTAGTCCCAAACCCTTTCTACAAAATGAAACGTTTTCTATCTCAAAAACTTTCCAAGCTTTTAAAGTTGACGCTTTGCGGCGTGTAAAAGTGAAAATAAAAAGTGATAAGTTGAACGTTTAACTTAAAAGTAAAACTCTTGAAGAATCTGGAACTTCATAAAGTGCATTAGATTCTTTTGGACCGCTTACTTTGCATCTCATGTTTCTTGAATGTAATGAAAAATATTTCAAACATTAAGTAAGAAGTGGTGGTAGAGATTTTTTGTATGCTGTTTGATTGGCTGTTAAATTCTGTTATTACGATCTGTTTTTACGAAGTGTAATTTTATTATTTCGTGTCTATGATTTTCCTTCAAATGCGATTCATAATCGAGCTTACTCGTACTGCTATTGTACCTTGAACTCGTACCCCTGAATGATTTCGTTAAAAATGAATAATATAATACAGTAACTCAATCATTTTCGAAGAATTAATCGGTATGGATTCATTAGCACACATTATATCACAAGTCCACGGGGCAGTTCCATCAGGAGCGAAGAACGTGACTGTTAACTCCTCATCGATGGCTTTAACCGATGTGTGTAAATCGATGGATCTTTAAAAAGATTCTAAAAATATTTTTACTCTCTGTAACGTTTGTCATTAATGACTCTTTTATAATAATATTTACCTGTATTTACTTTCGAGAACTAATAGTATATTCCTGGGTGTCGCGTGACTGTTCCGCCTCAGTTCCACAGCAAGCCCTGAATGAAATTAATTGTTGTCTATATTTTACTTCCTAAGACGCTCCGAAATATATTATCGCTGTTTTGTTCAATGTTTTCAGTTTAATAACTTTAGCTATTCTTGTGGAACGTTAGTTTTGTGAACTTTGTAATGTATTCAAATATTTTGTATGCATGGTTCGCGAGTTTGCGTTTGTTTCGCTGCTTAATATTGTCTTGTTTATGGTTACTATAGTTTTCCTCGTGGCATTGCGTTTTGTGCACAAGTTTTTGTTGGTGTTGTGGCTATTATTGTATTATGATTAAGATAGGAATTAATGTGAATCGTGCGTTTTATTCATATTTCTTAGCTAACCGTTTAGTGTTGTAAGTGCTTTGATTAAATAGAATTGAAATTTAACTGTTGAGGCTTTTCAATAGCAATTATTTCTTTAATATAACATTATATGACATAACATCACGCCTATATTACCCAGAAGGGTGTGGCAGAGGTGTACAACACCCACATTTCACCTTTTATGTGTAGGTCGCATGGGATAAGGGGTGAGCCTATTGCTATCCACCGGGCTCAGTTTCAACTCCGTGCTGCTATTGTGAATTGCCTGACGAAAAGTTCACAAATAACACTTTGCCCGATCCGGGCATCGAACGCGAGACCTCGCGGTGAAAGGCGCATACGCTAACCACTAGACAATCGAAGCAGTAGTAGACTATCTAGGCAATGCTAATAATTTATCATTTTGTTATTTTGGCTCTATTAAAGCCGTCGGTTATTTCTTATCAATAAAAATGCTCAAATCGAAAGGAAATAAACAGGATAATGGATACAAAACACACTTTCACGTTTTAAGCTTCATTAGGACACTATCGTACATAGTTATATTTCTATTTATCGTACTAAAAACCCTCCAACAGATGACATAATTCAATAGTACGGCTCATTGCATGTCCCGAAGTTTTTAACTCAAAACAATTACTGTAATTTGTGGGCAGTATCTAGATAAAACCCGATTGTATCGGTTATTTTCGGTACTTTTCGGTTATTTGTGACCACGCCGGAACACTAGAATAATTAAACTATTTTTAGTGTGTCGTGCCCTTAATAGACCATGAATAGAACGATTTTGTATTGTAGATAGGTTTAGGGTTCGTTTTGTAGGTTATATTGTAGTATAACTGTCTTTATATTCAAACTCATATATGACAATTTAAGTAAATAAGCCTTTTGGGTTTGTTCCCGTATTTTTTTTAAATCAGTGGCACTGAGCACTGACCACGTCTAAAAACTGTGTTTTCAATAAATGCTTCCAGATCGCTTTCACCTATTATGAAGAATAAATGTCTAGTTCTAGGAAATCGTTTTTAATGCATTTAATGCTTTCAGGCACCACTCGTATTAATAAATCCCTTTCAGTGTTGAGAATGTATAATTGTTTGATTTGATTTGAACCTGCGACCTTACTGCACACCGGGCAGCCGCTTTAGCCATCCAGCTACAGTCGCCTCTTACCAGAACCCTAAATTTCTCAACTGTACGATACGTCATTTCGTGACGTCACGTTGATCCATTTGATCCTATCTTAAGTAGGATACAAACCAACATGGCGAAGTTACATTCAGCACAAATGTTGTAAAGAATGAACGCGTACGTTATTTCAACTTCTAATTGATTATTTTATAGCATTTAGCTATGCTTAGCAAGTTATACTAAGAAACAATTGAAAATTTATAGGACCGGCAGGATTTGAAGCTGCTACCTCTGCATACCGGGCATCTGCTTTAGCCACTAAGCCACGGTCGCCTCTTGCTCTATATTTCTCAACTGTATGTTACGTCATTACGTGACGTCACGTTCATCCTTTTAAACCTATTTGGCAAGAGGCTATCGGTTTTTTAGTATGTTTTTAACGAGTCTTATATTATTTAAATCTGTACATTTTAAAAAGGCGTCACAGTCGCATCCTATTGGTCTAAAACCATATAGATAGAAGAAAAACATTTTTATTATAGTCATTGACACGACAAGAAGAAGACCATGGTGCTAATGTTTTTACGATCCCCTTTTACGTACTGTATTCTTTGCGGTGCTTAAATATACGATATTGTATGAAAACGATGTATCGACTCTTAACATGAATTTATTGTTTCTAATGATTGGGTTTTTAATGTGTTGTTTATGGCGGTTTTATTATGTTTATATGAAGATTTAATATACTGGTTTTATGCTCTATAAACAAGAGAAAGTGAATTTTTATGGGATGGTTTTTTCTTATGAAATTTGGCTTTTTTGCTTGTTTTCATTTTCGCCACAAATCCCTCTTTTTGCTTGGACATTATTTATTCCACACAGTGGAGAGATCTTCCTTTTTAAAATCTTTCCACTGCGACATTTAATTTACATGCTATGTTGAGTGCTAAGTATCAAGCATTCGAAACAAAAAAGACGCAAGAATAGTGTTTTTAGTATTAGTCGCAGTTCGGTGTAAGAATGCAACACACATGCCTTGTAAATGTTCAATTTATGCCAACTACTTGAAATTAAAAAAATAATTGCCCTGGTATAAATTCAAATAAGAGACATTACAAAGCAATCCAACCCCTTCTTTAACATCTTCTTTATGTCTAAGCTTTATTAAAATCGATATTATGTGTTTTTTTTTAAATATGACGTCCGCCCTATGTCATAACTTCTGTGTCGCGGGGTAGTTCACATACAAACATTTCACACCAACATGCTTTGTTTGTGTAAAATGTTTGCTTGTGAACACCCAGAGTCAGAACAAATCTTTGCGCTTCACTCGCTATCCCGTGTGGGGATCGAATCCGCAACACCAGCGCAGTTGAAAGCGGCGAGGCGACCGCTTTAACCACTACGCCAACCGTGCACTCTATTATCCATGTATTTCAACAGACAATTAAATATTTCAACACTAGAAACAGACAACGTAGAAATGCCAGTCTTAAATGGTATTATTTCATAATACATTTAAATCATTCAGTTAACCCTCTCACCACAGCTTGAGTAAGCGGTGAGCGCAAATCTCAAAATCTTGGATTGGTATTGTGTGCGTTGATATTTCAATTCGTTCTTTCATTCACTTCGTTCGTTCATTCGTTCATTCCCTAGAGCTCGCTTGAATGCTCCTTTTGTTTCTTTTAAGGAACACCTAATCGGGTGGATGCGGTGAGTTAATTGAAAGGAATTCAGTAGAAAGCTTTTGTTTGTGGAAGGATTTATGGTGAAAAGATTATACAGCGTAAATAAGATATATTTGTGTTGATTACCTTCATTATGAACAGACGGTTCCACATCAACCTATATATTTACTGTATAAGATGGTATCGCGTTGTATAGGCTGCCTATGCAATGCAAACCAGCAGCTTATACTGGAAATGTTTAGGTTGATCGGTAGCAGATGGTACACGCCGTAGATAACAAAGAAGTAGTCCATCTGATGGACTAGAAGTACGACATCCGTAAGACGCTTTGAATCCTGCAATGAGCTGTAGATGAGATTATCCGGTCTTTAACGTCTTTGTTTAATGACTTCATAAAGTTATCTCAAGACTAATATTTTTTCTTTTGCAATGCAGATTCATTCTATTTGGGGTGTTGTTATTCAGCCGGACATCGTGTCGCCTCTTGTCAGGACCCTTAATTTCTCAACTGTATGTTTCGTCATTACGTGACGTCACGCTCACCTTTTTTTTTTTTTTCTTACGCAAGGAAATGCATTTACGCATACCACCCCACCCCTGGGGAAGGGCAGAGTGGTTATGTGGGACTCGCACGTGCCTAAAGATGGTAAACGGCACGAGAATACCCACTAAAACCCCGCGGTGCTCCCGCACTCGCCTTGATGGGAGGGTCATGGGAAACCGGCGCAGCCTTAACAACCACGACCCTCCCGGCGATGCCCGCCGAAGCAGGCCCCTCATGGCCCCCAAAGAAGGGGCTGGCGCAAGCCAGCGACCAGCGCGAGGACCGCGTGCAAAGCCATCAGACATCCCCATATCTGACGGCCTGGTCCTCTCGCGGCGAGACAGGTGGTCGGTCCCGCCGCCCACCACGCCGCAGTTCAACGGCTGCGGCCCCGCCGGGACCGCGGAAGGCAGGGAGTGCGGGGCATCGAAAACGACGCGCGCACCGACACTCCTCCCCGCCGCGGCCCCGTAACCACCCGGCCGCAGTGTCAGCTTGCGCCAACACCGCAGCCCGGCCTGTTGAGCCACTCCTCCATGGACCAACCCAACCAGTCAGCCCGAGAAGCAGCCCCCGTGTCGAGTTATTAGCCAACGCAAAAAGAAATCCCCCGTAGGAGAAGTTTTTTTGCGAAGTTACCAGGGTGCACCAAACCCAAAGACTATTGTTCCCCCCTAATCCTCGCGGATTAATAAGGGACCAATAGCCCCGGATCGTCTAGGAGGTTACTCGACATAGCACCCCACGTCACGCTCACCTGTGTTAAGTAGGATACAAACCAATATGGCGAAGTTACATTCAGCATAAATGTTGTAAAGAATGAACTCGTGAAATATTTCATGTTATTATTGATTATTTTTCTATTTGCCTTAATATTATATTTTTTCTATGTGCCCCAATGATTTTACATTTATATTGCCACATCAATTCCTTATTACCTGCATGTTTTTCTATTACTTCGCCCAGTCTGCGTGTGACTGGTGATTAGATTCGCGAATCGTAATGAATCTGATGTTTTGTTGTTTAAAACACTCGTTCTCATTCAATCGCCCAAATTGGATCCAACGCAGATTCTCATTGAATTACGAATCTGAAGGGATTTTTCGTTTGCTTGTTGACGCTCTTTTGTGGTTTACGGGGTTAGGGATCAGTTAATTAAGATCTGTGAATAACATGACATCTCGCCTTTATTACCCAAAAGGGTGAGGCAGAGGTGTACAACACCTACATTTCACCTGTTATGTTTAAGTCCCATGGGATAGGGCCTATCGCCATCAACTGTGCACAATTCCAACTCCGTTCAACAGAAAGCTCACAAATAACACTTTGCCCGACCCTGAAATCGAACACGCGGTGAGAGGCGCATACAACACTAGACAATCGAGGCTGTTTGATGCAGTTCAAGATCTGTTAATGACCGTCATGACTTAATCTAAATTATGGATGAATGTTGGCTTGGCAGTAAGCAATCTTTAGATATAAGAAGGTATCAGGTATAATTATAATTAACATAATTGTATTTGACATGTAAGCATTGACATCATTTTATATTATTATTCTAATGTGACGTTTAAAAACTTTAGAATTGTCCTTTTTATTTTTTTATTGACACTCTATATTGATATTGTAACTGACATTAACAAATTTATATTACAATTCAATTCAATTCTGTAGAACTTAAATTATACTAAGAAACAGTTGAAAATGATATGGGACCGGCAGGATTTGAACCTGCGACCTTACTGCACACCGGGCAGCCGCTTTAGCCATTCAGCTACGGTCGCCTCTTACCGGAACCCTAAAGTTCCTAGTAAGTTCGCAGGTTCAAATCCTGCCAGTCCCATATCTTTTTCAACTGTTTCTTAGTATAATTTGCTAAGCATAGCTAAATGCTAGAAAAATAATCAGTCATATCGGTCCAACCGTTCAAGCAAAGCCGTTACCAGGAGAAATAGGGATAAATTTTTATATATGTAGATTAAACCATAAATAAGAAAGAAAGAAGAAAGAAAGAAAGAAAAATCATTTATTCTGGCATAATAAAAATAGAATACATTATAATACTTACATCTAAAACTAAATAATTTAAAATACTACTTAACTAAATAATACTATTAATAATGCCAGAAATGGAACGCATCTCAGCATAATACTGCAGCGCTAAAAGCACCGCAGCGCTGATAACTAAATAAATGATAACTAAATAACTGGACCAATACAAGTTAGAGTAATATGAAAGATAGTTTTAGAGATTGCGTTTCATATACCCAGGTTTTTTTAATAGTGTTAATTAAAACGACTAATTATTTTAAAATGTGGATTTTTAGATTGGACTATACGGTCTAGTGCCCTCGACAGCAGACCATTATATTTGTGCAAATGTAATGAGAGAATGCAATTATAAGGTCATTGACTGACGTTGACTTTATTATGGTTACTGTCTCAATCATTGGTATACAGGGTGGAACGGATGCGATATGGGGGTATTTATTAAAACCACAGATTCTAGACATAACACACAACTTTACGCCAATAAATAAATAAATAATAATAAATAAATAAATATCACATCTTACACACAGCGCCATCTAGTCCCAAACTAAGCAAAGCTTGTAAGTACTAAGGGTACTAGAATAACTGATACTAATACATATATACTTTTCTTTTGTAAATTCATACTTATTATACATAGAAACACCCAGACTAAGACAAACCCTCATATTCATGCACACAAAGATTTGTCTTAAGCGGGAATCGACCCGCGACCTTGGCATCGCAGGCAGGTACTCTAACCACTCCGCCATCCGGTCGTCTATAATACTACTCTAAAGGGTGTGGCAGCAGTGTACAACACCCACACTTCACCTGTTATGCTTAAGTCCCATGGGAAAGGTAAGTCTATCGCCATCCACCAGACACAATTCCAACTCCGTGCTGCTATTGTGAATTTCCTCACGGCAAGTTTGCGAATAACACTTTGCTCAACCCGGATAGTGCAATTGCTTCTGGCGTTCTGTCTAATTAAAAAAAAAACTCTGCATTGTACCGTGAGCACTTGAGTAGATTTAGCGCTCCGTTTGAATGTAGTCTTCAATTATATACAAGCTTTCAACCCGGGACTCAGCCCGCGTGGTTGATCTATAAAGTATCCTATGTCCTTCTTAAAGCCTTCAACTATCTCCGTGACAATTTTCATAAAATATTTATTATTATTTGATATAATGTATGATAATATTTTGTATTGTATTATAAAATATATATTTTTTTATATTATTTATTTTCAACATACAATCAAAATAATAATTAATTATTTAAATATTTACAACTATACATTTTAAATTTTAAAAAAATTATATACAATAATAAACAGAAAATAAAAAAGATATTTACAAATCTTAATACAGCATCACAAAATTCCTCCGCATCGATGTCAAATGCCGACATCGTGCGGAATTGTGAAATATTTTTCTATGTAGTTATTAATTATTGAAATATATATTATTAGATAAGTTACAAATTATATTTATTTAGGTATTAGGTATTTTCTTTACCTATCATTACTTTAAGCAAATGGAAAAAATTAAAATGTTTCTAAGCTCCACACACCCTGAAACTACAACGCTTTTTCTTTTAAATCTGTCCATCCAAAGGTTGCCTGGCAGAAATTGCGTCAAGCAATAAGGCCGCCCTTTGCATATTGTTATTATCTTTAAATAGTTATCTTTAGTTTGTAATGGAATGGTATGCAAATAAAGTTTTTACCTTTCTATCTATCTATCTATAAAAATTGATAGAGTAGTGTAGCTGTAGCGAATTAATTTATAAACTTTACCCTAGTAGTCGCCGCTCCTTCGCAGTTATTGTTTTGAAGTATTTCCATTGGTATAATTAACAGTACTTATCATAAAGCACACTGCATTGTTCCGTGAGTACTTGCCATATAAACTTGAGCCGCTTTAGCTCCGTTTGAATTTATCCGTAACGTAATATGTAATAATTTGCCGCTAGGACTCTTAGGAAATTGCCTGCAATTGCGCACCTGCCGTCTGGATTGTGAGGAGCGAAATAGGTACTGTTTGGTCTATAATTCCTTACGAGTTTTCTTCTTCTTTAGATACAATTTTTAGTTTTGAGGTAAAGAAACAACTAGCGTATGGGTGCGTTCCTTGTTTCACATTTAAAATAGATTTGTCATCAATAAGAACTTGTAATTATTAATTTTGAATATGAGGTTGTTTAATATGTTTTGTTATGTTTATATAATGCTTTACTATTTATATAGATGTAGTTGTAGTTGTTTCTCCAAAAAATATATTGTTTGTTTGTGACTCAAATAAAAATATAATATGTAATTATGATTTCTGTTGTCACACTGCTCCTTACTCACTCACTGAGGCATCAGAATTATCAGGGCTGCGGTGCTTTTAGCGCTGCTGTATGGTGCTAAGATGCGTTTTTCTGGCATTATGAATAATATTTTATAATATTTTAGTTTTACGCTTTGTAATGTGTTTTCTTATGTTTAATTAGCACTACTAAAATTAATTGATATTTGTACTAAATAAACTGTGGGATGTCCCTAAGTAAACTTCAACAGGCTTAAGAGACTTTTATTAAAATAAATTGATTTTAAATGGTATCATGGACGTTGTCCCTCAGGAAATCATTGAAGAGCGCGGTTCTAATAAGGCTGGTTAGTTTTTGCGTCTTCAAATGAAGCATGAATGATTGAATAGCGTGAAATCAATCAGTGCTTAATAAAATCACCCGTTTACATTTATACAATTAAAATTTTCAAAGCTTAAACTTCCAGCTTTTCTAACAAAAAAGATGACGTCATGACGACGTTGACGCTGACGCTTGCTTCCAAAATATACTGGCAAAGATTTGATTATTGTTTAGTTGCCTTCTCGTCAAACGATACGTGAGATCGTATTCAATGATTTAAAAATTCACAAAATTAAACGTGAAATGTGCGAGCTAGAAGGCTTCGCAGCTAGGTAATCCCCTTAACAAACAAGGAAGAAACAAATATCGTGCATTCGTCAGCCGCGCTCATTTGCACGGGCCTTACAGACCGACCGTCTACTTCATAGGGTTAGAATACAGAGTAGGCTAACACAGAGGTTGAGTAGTGCATAATACTGCCATCGATCTCCATCCTTTTAAATAATGTAAAGAATACTACTTTTCACTTACCATTAGGTAAGATCGTGGTAAATCTAGTGCCTATCCACCATAAAGAATACCACGTTTACGAATACGAAAAATAGATTTTACAATTTGACGATTGCTAAGCCGATTATTGCACAAATATTTTTAAGTTGATAAACCTATCTGAATCTCATCGTAATAACGTGAAAAGTTATAAACGACTACGAATATCTATTTGGATTTTAATATCGATCTCTTTTTTGAAGCATTTCAAAACAATCTCAAGACCCGATATAATGAATCTAGTGTGAAACAAAAAAAGAGCGCGGTCGTGAGGATCCTAGAGCACGAAGCTATAGTAAAACTTACATCAAATGCCTATTTTTGTATTCGCTAGTAGACCGTCTGCTCTAAATAACAAGTAGAATAAACGACGATGTATAATTTTGCAGAAATGCTTTAGCTAAAATTAATTGCGTATTAAGTTTCTCAAGGTATTTTTTTATGAACTGGATTAAATACTATATTAGTAATTCTTCGGTCCTTGATTATTGATAAAAACACCGATTTTTTTATTTTAAAGCCAACACATATCGCCTATTTAAAAAATCCATGTATTAATCGACAAAAACTAGGACGTTGAGTTATTTTAATCAAAATTTGGTACCAGTGTTAGTCCTCGACAATTTTGGTGGTGCTGTGCCATGTTTTCAGCAAATTTTTCAAGTAAAAAACTTAAAGAGCCTTGTGTCGAAATATGGTTTAAATTTGGTCAATGCTTTACTTTGAGGATACTTCTCTAAGAAACAAATCTATGCCAGGAGAGTAAACATTCTAGTAATCCTACCGCTCCGAAGTCTTGTGTTTAGTAGATTTTTTTTAAGGCTGTCTGGAAATGGAAATAGCACTCCGATATATGACTGAAAATTGAGGTTGATTATTATAAAGTTTTAAAAGGTTTGAATATTGTATTGTATGCAATATTGAAACCTTTCAAATTTGGGACGTCATTGCTTCGATGAAAACAAACTATACAGGTTTTGTGGTTCAAATGTATGCCAACAGATTCTGAAATGTATGCAGAGTATACAGGATTTGTGGTCCAAATGAGGCCATAGATTCTCATATCGCGTTCACTGTAATTTTTGGTCATAATAGCCCGGGAATGAATGGGAATATCATTTGTGACTGAAACGTGTTGACCAATTTTATAGGTCAATCTATACAGACAATTTCCATGAAATTTCGCAGTGATTGGGCGATGGTGTTTATTTTATCAGCATTGAGTTAATTTAATACAATTAGTGAATGCGTATTATATCGTATAAAAAGATTTCCATACGTAATTTGTGAAATTGCCCTGATTTGTTTTTTTTTCATATAAATTGAGACACACGTATAATAAAAGACACATGTAATTTGTTTTTTGTACCCATGTAGAGGAACGGCGTGTGATGTTCCTCCATCACAAAGGGAATATTCTCCCACCAGGCTCGGTGGTAGCTGTCCAACGGCAGTGTGGTGGCAGTAGTATTTATAAATACTTGCTGTGAACATTTCGTTAACGCGATTCAGCGCTCTTTGACAATTGTGACGGATACCGCCACGTCCATTTTGTTAATTCTACGAATTAAAAATGTTATTTTTTTCATAAAGCGCGAGTTATGTCTATAATGTCTGTATACAAACTACTCTGTACACGATCATAATAAGCGGCCACGATGTATGGTCGCTCAAAGCGGTATTATTTTTCATATTGTGCTTCATTTTACTAGTAGCAGTTTTTGCTTGCTGGCTGAAGCTTTGGTATTTGTTTATCCATGGTCTGCTCGTGAGATAGAAAAAGGGTTATATTATACATTTTTCTTCTTTTCTTTGTATTCGTTGATTTTTTTTTCTTTTTTGTTTTAAACGTCTTAATCTTGACTGACCGTTAAATCATTTCAAATGGCAATATTGCTAGTGCTACACACCAGCAAATCTGACGATTATTTAAATTGTCTTATGTTGTCATACGCTGCCAGTTATTTGGAACCATAGACATCTATTGTAATATTAGTTTTCAATGTATCGAGTTCCTTTAAAACAATGGTTTTAGTTGATTGGGTTCGTTATTTTTATGATGCAGAACATGAACTAATGAATAATTTCCTACATTGAAGGAACCTGGAAGTCAGGGCTCATCAAATGCTTTAAACATTAGTTTATTTTTGGCCACATTCATGAATATTTAATCTAACTTCCTTATTTAACTTAAAACGGACAGCGTAACCTTCGCAGTATTCACAGAAAGGATTACTTTGCATAGTCCTAATAGATGCAAAAAGAAAACAAAATTAATTCACACCAAAAATTCTGACTAAATAATATTCATACATTTTTCTACACACAGAAACCTCGAAATATCTAACAATTTAGATGCTAATTAGTCCCACATAGGAAAGGTCTAATTTCGCGAGTACATTTTAATCTGGTATGAATAAATTGGTCGTTTAAACTGCATACATTTGAAATTTGGACTGCAAGAGTGCATGGAGAATGTACCGCTTACAAAGGAAAAAAATACTTTTGGAGGTCGAAACATGCTGTATATTTAATCACCGAAAATTTTTGTATTGAGAATGAAATCGAGCGATGAAACCTTTTCGCAAGTCACTCTCATATAATACAAGTGAAATATGACAAAATTCTATTCCAATATCAATTTGCTGAGATTTTATTAAATTACTAGATGCCCTGCGCGGTTTTACCCGTGTCAAACGTTATTCTGGCCGGTGCCCGCAAGTTAAAAAATATTAACAACGCCATCTACTGAATTTTTGCGACAGCTCGCTTCTTACTGAAAAGCCCTAAATTTCCTCTCTTGGGAATAAAATTTAGAAAAACATATACAGAAATTAATTTATTTGGATTCAAGTTTAACTATACGAAATTTCATGCTTGTAACTTCAAAAAGAACGGATTTCCATACAACCGTTCATCCCTCATTTTACCTCCTTCAAAATGGAATTGCCAAAAATACCTTCTTAGTGTGCCCTTATGTTAGTTAGTTTAGGTTCTGCGTTGATGAATCAGTCAGTCGGGCGAAGAATTATATAATTATAGATTACCTATGTTTTTCTTTCTTTCTTTCTTTCTTTTTGGTGTCGGCCGGCCTCTTCTTGTCGAAGTTCTCATTCAGAGATGAACCTACCCTGAATATTTCATCTGGATATTTTTAGTATAACGACACGTCTAAAAATGTTTGAAGATGTTTACGGGCATTTAAAGATCAGTCTAGCTAGTCGATTGCTCGTGGTTTCATACTGGTTTATTTATTATACAAGTAGTATATTTATGGTATGGTATGGAAACTGAAAAGATTTTTTTTATATAAAAGCCTTAATTAAAATTCTGTCCCCTGCGGGGTTTCAGGAGGGTATAGTAAAAGGAAACTATTTCCAGGTTGCGTCGTATTTTCTTTTGATAAGATCTGACACGATTATTTATGCCAACATTAGGGGCCGAGCCCCATCGATGTCGCTCTTTATATGCGGTCGGTACACTTGACCGCAACGGTGTTTCCGTTTATTGAATTGGTGGGCTAGAATTTTATTTACACGATTTAAATTAAATTGTTTATTTATTTCCTTACCGATTTTTTCTGACTGTAAAAATAATTTAACATTCCAGGTGTTATTTTTATGAAATTGTGAGATTTTAAGTGTTGGTAAATCAAGAAAAGAATTTGTTATTTGACGCCAAATTCTTGCAAGGTGATTTTAATAAGGTTATATTTTCTCAGAATTCATATTATTCATTCATAAGCAAAAACTTTAATGCTTGGCATGTTAATAAATTTTAATGTATCTGGTCAATATCTATAAAATTATAAATAGCTATAAATATTTTACGCATATTTTTTGTTATGCATAATCTTTTGGCATAACTGTCTATTGACATAATCGTCATTTGGCATACATATAAAATAAACATGATGGCGGTTTAGGGATGGTCCAAGGGTACCCCGTATCCTAACCTATTTTGTAATCTTTGGTACCGAAGTTTCATTTTCATCTTTATTAGGCGAGAGAACAATATGCCAAATGACTATTATACGTAATTACATGGTATGCCAAATTAAATTAAATTATGCTTATGCTTGCTTTATAGTGATAAGGCATTGTGCATGTTTCAATTAGACTGTGTATCACAATGATGTACTTTTCTTTGTGTACAATAAAGAATTCTCTATCTATCTATCTATCTTGCATAATAAAATATTATTATATAAAAAGGGATCCTGTTAATTCTGTTTATTAGTTTTATTTACTACAAAGAATCACCTTTGTTCCCGATAATACTTAGGCCGTAAGAGTCAGATAAGTTTTTCAGTTGATTCGTTAAGTGGCCCGTGACGATTTATGTTCTTAACTGGTACCGATAGTTGTTTAAAAGGGAATCCGAAACGAAACAAAACGATATGGGACTTATCGTTGCGTGGAGAAAGTATAAAGGAAATAAAGTTTTTTGCTGTTGCTTGTTTGTCTTAGAGATTTGGAGACACACAAAACAGAATACAATCAAGGTACATGACATATAAATAGTAATACAAAATAGTTTTCTTCTGTACACATCATGCGAAATAAAACTAATCGACAGTGTTACTAGTTTTGAGAAGTTAAAAGATTATTAAAACAATACTAATAAAATTTAAAAATAAAATAAATTAATAATCATTAGAGATAAAATATTATTATTTTAACAATTTCATTTCATGATTTTTGCTGTGACACAAGAATTTATGACTATATTATTATGCGTAAATTTACGGTTATTGATAGTTATAACATCCAGGATAAGTTATCTCGTACTGCCTCGACGGTCTAGTGGTTAGCGTATGCGTCGCTTACCGAAGGGTCTCGGGTTCGATTCTCGGGTTGGGCAAAGTGTTATTTGTGAAATTTCCGTCAGGAAATTTGCAATAAAAGCACGGAGATGGAATTGTGCCCGGTTGAAGAAAAGTGGGGGCTGTATGACTGCCACACCCTTCTGGGTAATATAGGCGTGACGTTATGTTATGTTAATATATTGCTTGTTTGTTTTACCTTCTGTTTTAGAGATTTGGTGGATAATACGTGCGTGCACACCAAAGTTTTTTTTATAATTACAATGATCTGAAGAACTTTAATATTCTTTTTGGCTTTTGTATAATAATCAAAGACTTTACTGTTACTGTTACTTAAAGTTATTAAAATTTGTATTAAATAACTTTAAGTAAACTGTTTGCTTAAACTTGATAAACTAAGTAATTTAGTTATTTATCATACAAATTATGAAATTATTATTAAATACCTATAATAGTTTATTCATGTAAACTTTGTTAGGTTATAATACAGTACACCGTTCATTATCTTGTTGATAGAAATGGAAGGCGCTGGTACCTGTGATACAGTGGTTTTCACTAGTACAGGTGCCAACGTTACAACCTTTTGTAATATTTGGATTAATTTAATATGTACTTGCTTTGTATTGCTCCATGTATCTTATTGAAATAAATGATTATTATTATTATTCACTCATTTAATCCTTTTTCTCATTTTTTATATGTTTAAATATAAATTATAAAAGTAAAGTACATTTAAAAATATAAAAGTATAAAATTCTACATTTTTAAATATAAGTACTAAAAATATTTAAAAATATAAAAAATAGTACCCCACCGGCATCGGATACAGGGACCAAACTACCGATGGTTAGGGCTCCAGAGAGAGGAACCTCCTCACAATGCGTGCCGTGTCCAGTAGTACCGCCTTCTGCATCAGACCCTTGAATTATTATTATTATTACGTTACTAACATACTACCAGAACATTGTGATACTACATTATTTTATCATACTTTATTTGTAACAATGGCGAACTATTATATCCTGCCCCACTACCTGCACTAAGGGCGTGCTTATGAACGCAAATGAAAGTGCTGTTCAGGTAGCCACATACTGGGCTAATAAAATTTGACTTTGCCGTCATGAAGAAGAAGAAGAAGAAGAATGGCGAACAACACATCTATTAAAGCAATCCCACAGATGGCAACTTGTTTGACACATTTTATAACCACAAACCACAAATTTCTATTAAATCGTGAAAGGAACAAAAAGTGATCATTATTACATCCTGAAAGGAACAAGAGCCATCATTAATATGCCATTACCATCAAACGATAGTTCTAATTAATATGTCGATGAGTTGATATGTCAATCTATTTCACTAATTACAATCAACGAGTGCGAGAGGAAATTGTTAATATTTAATACAAAATGGCGTTCAAAATTCGAAGTGGAGGTAGGAAATTAATATCTTTGATCTATGTTATATATATTTTTTCTACTAAGAAACAGTTAAAAAAGATATGGGACCGGCAGGATTTGAACCCGCGACTGGGTAAGTACCGCGTAGCTGGTTGGTAAAGCGACTACCCGGTGTGCAGAAGGTCGCAGGTTCAAATCCTGTCGGTCCCTAATCTTTTGCCACTGTTTCTTAGTATAATTTACTAAGCATAGCTAAATACTATAAAAATAATCAATAAGATATTGTTTTCTTACGAATAGGGATTCAACTCTAATACATCAGCACAAATACCTTTTTTTATTTTTTTTCGGCTTCAGTCTTTGTAGCCAGCGTCTATGGAACGACAACATATACTACCTATTATGGTGATCAGGTCCGATAAAAGAAACAAATCGACACTTGAATAATCACAGCTTATCTATTCACACTGGTAACACTTTTTATAATCACACACACACTTCGCGCATAATCAATTACCACTCAATGTTTCAACTTCCGATTATACCAAAAGACTGTCCGCCATATTCGCGACATCATCCAAACACGATCCGTCACCCTACCACCGGCAATGAGTCGTGATTGGTCGATGCTAAAACTTAATCACATAAATGCAAATGATATCATAATAATTCAATTAAATAATAACAATTTACAAATATAAAATCACCATTAATTATGTTTATTACCAGCTACTTCCTGTATCTAAAAAATCCCTTTTCGAACGCATAATCCAATTCAGTATCTATTTTCCAATTACAGATAAACTGAGTAACAATGTATATATCTAACACTATATGTTAGTTACGTATGTATCCCTTGTACACCATTTACTTATAATTAACGTCACATAAAACATGTATGTATCTTCATAAATACACATAATGTAGGTCAGGATAACGCAAAAAACGTTACAATCACAATACAACCCCTGGCTGAGGCTTTCACCTTGTTAGCTGTGAGATGACACTAATTAGTAGGACGGTGTTATGCAACACCAGACCAATCTTAACTTTTACATATCTAACTGAAACGTGGATAAAATAAAAGTCGTGACTCACTGACTTGCCAACGCACACGTTTGAATTGAAGCTTTAGACCTGAAAAACTGGACACAATTTAGTAGTAGTAGTAGTTATTCAGTCCACCATTATTTAAGTGATACAACCATCTCTTCGTAAATAATCCCAGGGATTTGAATTGTACTAAATATTGTCATGTATTGTAACTACATATATTGTAATTGCAAAAATATATTGTATTCTAACATACAATACAACCTCTGGCTGAGGCTTTCACCTTGTTAGCTGTGAGATGACACTAATTAGTAGGACGGTGTTATGCAACAGCAAACCTATTTTAGCTATCACAAATCTAACTGATACGTGGATAAAATAAAAGTCGTGACTCACTGACTTGCCAACGCACAAGTTAAGTCTGCTGACTCGACTAACATCAGCTTTGTCAGCACTGCTACTCCCACCAACATCTGTTAGGTACTAATTATTATTGTCAATTAAGCAATTAAGTATAATAAATAGCCAATAGTTTTAGAATTAAGTTGATTATTGTTTTAGTATTAACATTGCATAGCTGTTTGGAGCCTTGTGCATTGTGGAGCCTCCCCGAGAGACGTACACAATATTCCCTACGTCCGGCGCACCCTGGACAATTCGAGAGTTCTTAAAAGCGAATTGGATAATCCTTTCACCACGATGGCAAGTCAAAACCTTGACCACTTTACTGACTGTCCAAAATGCCCTACCACCTGCACAAGAGAGGCGTTCATGAACGCCAACGAGAGCGCCATCACAGTGGCCACTTATTGAACCAATAAAATTTTACTCAGCCATCGACACGACGAAGAAGAAGATAGCTGTTAGTCTAATAAAGTATTTTTTTATTAATACTTTGTTTCCTCTTACTTCATTCACACGTTTGAATTGAATCTTTAGACCTGAAAAACTGGACACAATTTAGTAGTAGTAGTAGTTATTCAGTCCACCATTATTTAAGTGATACAACCATCTCTTCGTAAATAATCCCAGGGATTTGAATTGTACTAAATATTGTCATGTATTGTAACTACATATATTGTAATTGCAAAAATATATTGTATTCTAACATACAATACAACCTCTGGCTGAGGCTTTCACCTTGTTAGCTGTGAGATGACACTAATTAGTAGGACGGTGTTATGCAACAGCAAACCTATTTTAGCTATCACAAATCTAACTGATACGTGGATAAAATAAAAGTCGTGACTCACTGACTTGCCAACGCACAAGTTAAGTCTGCTGACTCGACTAACATCAGCTTTGTCAGCACTGCTACTCCCACCAACATCTGTTAGGTACTAATTATTATTGTCAATTAAGCAATTAAGTATAATAAATAGCCAATAGTTTTAGAATTAAGTTGATTATTGTTTTAGTATTAACATTGCATAGCTGTTTGGAGCCTTGTGCATTGTGGAGCCTCCCCGAGAGACGTACACAATATTCCCTACGTCCGGCGCACCCTGGACAATTCGAGAGTTCTTAAAAGCGAATTGGATAATCCTTTCACCACGATGGCAAGTCAAAACCTTGACCACTTTACTGACTGTCCAAAATGCCCTACCACCTGCACAAGAGAGGCGTTCATGAACGCCAACGAGAGCGCCATCACAGTGGCCACTTATTGAACCAATAAAATTTTACTCAGCCATCGACACGACAAAGAAGAAGATAGCTGTTAGTCTAATAAAGTATTTTTTTATTAATACTTTGTTTCCTCTTACTTCATTCACACGTTTGAATTGAATCTTTAGACCTGAAAAACTGGACACAATTTAGTAGTAGTAGTAGTTATTCAGTCCACCACTATTTAAGTGATACAACCATCTCTTCGTAAATAATCCCAGGGATTTGAATTGTACTAAATATTGTCATGTATTGTAACTACATATATTGTAATTGCAAAAATATATTGTATTCTAACATACAATACAACCTCTGGCTGAGGCTTTCACCTTGTTAGCTGTGAGATGACACTAATTAGTAGGACGGTGTTATGCAACAGCAGACCTATTTTAGCTATCACAAATCTAACTGAAACGTGGATAAAATAAAAGTCATGACTCACTGACTTGCCAACGCACACGTTTGAATTGAATCTTTAGACCTGAGTGATACAACCATCTCTTCGTAAATAATCCCAGGGATTTGAATTGTACTAAATATTGTCATGTATTGTAACTACATATATTGTAATTGCAAAAATATATTGTATTCTAACATACGTACATACTTTAATCAACTGCTGATTGATTTATTTTCACCTGCACAGTTCGAAAAGGCGTTCTTTGTTGTGTTAAAATAGTGAGCATAACCCCATGTTGTTTTGAGTCATTTCAGTGTCGAGAACTCGACGTTGCTTTGAGTTTGCCTCATGCTCATAGCGAAATTGAATTTTGCTCACTGCTTTACCTTTTCGAGCTGCTGAGGTGAAAAGATGTATGTGCGACAGGAGATCAAAGTTATTCACATCTCGTGCTTTTGAGTCCCTCACTCCACTCAAGATTGTAAACAAAAATCGAAGAAAATAGGACTTGCTTTCTTGTTGAACAAAAAACTATTATTACCGAAGTTAATCGCTTGAGCAGCATCCAGGTATCTGCAGCTTTTTGTCTAGTCCTTTAACACAAGCATTTCTCTGATATACGAGTATCTATATTCTGGTGCGTAAAACCAAGTTCACATAATTTTTTTTTTCTTTCTACTACGCCCACAGCGAACGATCGTGTAGTCCATCTGATGGTAAGCGGAGTACAGCCCATGGACATCAACAATCCACAAAAGCAGATTAAAGATGCGTTGCTGCAGCTGAGGACTATGGTGTTATGCCTCATGTGCCAGTAATTTCAGGGCCTGATCTTACCACCAAACCGGAACACAGTAATAGAAGCACTACTATTTTGCGGCAGGTTAAAGGTGAGACGGTGGTGCTGCCGCCCTCGAGCTCATTCACAAGAGCTCTACCACCAGTATCATACCATCAGTACCACAGTATCTTAACAATAAACGGCGTGTCAGCTCAGTGGTATTGCGTGATTTAAATGTACGTGACAAAACATACGCAGTAAGATTTACCGTGTCTAGACCGACACGGCCGTGAAATATGAATCAAATGACCTTATGAGGTTTACAAGTGACCCCGATGTTTTCGACTGTTCTTGGGTTTGAATTGCTTAGCCTGGCTAAATGCTTTATAAAAATCAATTAGAAATTTAGAAAGGAAATCAAACAATATTTAATCACATATGTACCAATAAATTTACCTCCATTTTATGGATAATTCTGCCGGTGTTTTAGGCTCATTTTGAATGCTATGCTTTTATTTCGTCACACAATTCACAGTAAACTGTAATAACAACTTCCAAGTTTTCATAAAAAGAACTTGCACACTTTTCTGTAAAACTATTCGTGATTTTGACATAAGTAGTTCTCTTTTTATCTGATTGCAGTTGATTCTTAGAACTCTAAACTAGGTATTTATTATAATTTCAAATGGTTTACACCTGCGTTTTTACATTATAATTCCATGAATCAGTCGGAAGTGATTATCTGAACGATTCTTTTATGCCTGTAAGATAGTAGATAATATGAGTTTAATTTGCCTATTACCTGGTGTTTTGAATTGTTTAATAGCATCTAACTTCCTCTTTTTTTAAATTTTAGCCAAAGCATTCGTTTTAAAGCTAAACAGGCGCTAAATTGAAGATGAATCTGGCTTGACATGAACGTCGTATCGTATGCCAGAAAACATGAGGCTAAAACAATTACACAGTCCCGAAACGAAGCAAACGACAACGTGGCAGACCTAAAAAGAGGTGGCGTGATGAACTAGATTTGCACTAAAAAGATTCGCACTAAAAGGCACATTTATTTTTTTAATAAAATAACTTACAATAAAGTCTTACAAAAACATAAACCAGTTTAGGTTTTTCCGTACACCAATTCGTCGACGGTACATGCAAAAATTCTATTGGATTAACACACAGCGCAGCGCGCGCGTAAACAAATAAAATTTCTGTCCTCAAAGCAAAATGCATTTATACAGCGTGTTTGAACTAAGTTTCCTTGGAATATTCAATGAAATTATTTGCTATTTATGTCGTTTATAAAAATCTTGCCATATAGACCGGGACAAGTAGAAGAAAGGAGGGATAGCCTTTGCCCTGAAGTAAGACACCATAGGCTTACAATTTTTACTTCCTTATTATAAATGTGAAAGTTACTCTGTCTGTTTGTTTGTTTGTCTGTCCGTCTGGTAGGCTGTCACGGCTAAACTTCATTAATATAGTTAAGGACTAGCCTGGCAAGCATATATCATTTTTGACATAAATAAATAAATAAATACATATTTCACAACTCACACACAACGCCATCTAGTCCCAAACTAAGCAGAGCTTGTACTATGGGTACTAGAATAACTGATACTAATACATATATACTTTTCTTTTGTAAATACATACATATTATACATAGAAACAACTCAGACTAAGACAAACCCCCATGTTCATGCACACAAAGATTTGTCTTAAGTGGGAATCGAACCCACGACCTCGGCGTCGCAGGCAGGTACACTACCCACTCCGCCATCCGGTCGTCGTGACACGTTTCTTCATATAAAAATATGACAAACACGTGACTAAATTTATCTAGTGCTTACCCTCCTGAAATATGGCACGAAAAGCTTCTTTTTATCGGCACACCATGCGGAGGAAGCCGCGCACTGAAGCTACTTAATAAATGAAATTAGTTATCTATCAGTTAGTTTAGCTTAAAGTTAAATAACTTACGTAAAACCCAATTTTCCCCCCACAGTTTCACAGTAAATCTTTCGCAGTAAGTACGAGTACCTTACTACGAAGTAAGTGACGCGTTGATATCTGTTCGTAGTTTCGTACTAAAGTTGATGTAGTAAAGTAGTGTTTATTTGTTCTCTTTTTATTTTATCGTTATTAGCTCCTGTTTGATACTCTTTTAGGAGATCGCAGATGTCAGACAATATAAGTGAAATAAAATCTAAGTGCCTTGTCCTTCGCTAACTTTTTTAGTGCTTATAATTCTTGGCACATGCCCATTATTATACACAGAACAAAATATAATATGAAAAAGAAAAGTGAGCTTATGCAAAAGTGTGACAATTTAAAATAGTTTTAAAAAAAAAAACGACGCCCGTACTAGGAATAACTTCTGTATAGTGGGGGTATTCAAAAACATAGAGCACACTCAGAGTCAGAACAAATTTAGTTTAGTTTAGTTTAATACTTTGTTGTACACAAAAGTTACAATAAACAATTACATAAAAGTGGTGATGACAAAAGGTGAACTTAACTCAAAAATGAGTTTTCTGCCAAATTTATGCGGATCACACAAAGATTTGTCCCGTGTGCGGATCGAAACCCACCACACCAGCGCAGTTGGAAGCGGCTAGGCGACCGCTTTCTATAAGTTGTTTGTTAGTTTATTTGCTATAGCAAAAAATATCTTACTTATTCCAACCACTCGCAGCTACAAAATCTCCCATCTTCAGAAAAACAAAAACATTTTCTAATGTAATTAAAATCTAAAGCAAGTGACATTTAGTGCGGTTTCCAATAGCACTAAATAACGATAATTAACTGCCTGCTATAACGTTGCGACGTGAGAATAGTTAAAATAACACCTCACTAATAAATCTTATTTTACTGCTGCCGAGTTTTTACCAAATGAGAAAGTTACCAGATGTTGTCATTGACCAGCGAACTAAAAGATAAGCAGATATTTTTTTTATATATTTTAATGTGTCAAGCTTAGGAAAAAAAAAATATAGTCGAAGGTTTGAAGTGAAACATTGAGATTAGAACAAGATGCAAATACATAAATATCTAGATATGTTGCGATGGCCAATATTATAATATTAAGAGCCTGTACCGCAACCATCAATATAAGGATAACTCAAAGTATAAATTAATATAACAATGATATGAGATAAGAGAGACAAAGTACGGTACTATATTAATGTTTGTTTTAATTTTGAATTGTAATAATTGTTTTTGTTTAATTTGTTTCTATTTGTTTCTTTGATAAAATATTTATATTTAATGATAGCATGCCCTATATAATTAAGTTAATTATTGTAATTGGCTCTAAGCCGTTGTAATTAACTATAAAATAAATAAATAAATAAACAAAAACAAAACTAATTGACTTTCTTTTAATTTCTTTATCTTTTATTTTGTTTTCAAATTCTTTATTGTACACACAGAAATTACAATAACATAATATTACAAAACAGTTAAAATATTATGTACAAAGACGAGCTGAATTCAATTTTGAATTTTCTACCTGCAAACGTTTGAGCCGTAGAGGAAATGTTTTTAGATTTCAATAGATTTAGGTTACTTGTCTCTTACCATAAGTTTTCCCTTCCACACACAACACAACAAGCTTCTTGTCCCAATTTTCTACTTCGCTGAGGTTTTCGTCGCAAAGAACACATTGTTCCCTCGCACATACTCTCATCCCACGTTGTGCAATGCAATATCACCTGAAAGCCCTCACCCGTCCTCATAAATTAAACGGCCTAAATAGACATGCTAATTTTATACTTATTTTTGCTTTATTATGGGACTATTCTAATTATATACATTTTATGGGGAGAATTTGTACACTTATAGCATAGTGATCAAACAAAATTTGACAGTAAATTGCTTTTTAGTGTAGTGGTAGTGTAAATTTGCTCACTTCGTGAAGTTCTAGAGAATTTCGGGAAATGGTCGCATTTCATGAAATGTCTTATTGTTTACTGGTCACGTCATGTGTCTTAGGCTTATAAATGTTAAAAAATAGTTTTTCGAGGTGGGCAAATAAACGCGCGGCCACTGTATGATATTATCAATATTATTTGATCATATCGTGTGAAAATAAAAAAAATAAATAAAAAAAACTAATTAAAAAAAAGAATATTCTTACAAATTACAAAATCAAATACCAATTGAATTGGTATTTGATTTTGTAATTTGGCGCCGACTTCAAAAAAATATAATTAATTGGTATTACATAATTATTTGGGTTTATTGTTTTAAACAAATTAATATAAAGGTAAGCAAAGTTTAGCGAATATTTTATTTTTTACTTTTGAGTTTTTGAAGGCGGTTCCTTTTTCTTTGAAAAAAATTAGTACATAATTATAATATTTAGAATACGCTCGAGTTAAGAATATTCTTTTTTTTAATTAGTTTTTTTTATTTTTTTTTTATTTGTTTTTTTTATTTGTTTTTTTTATTTTTTTTTTTTTATTTCAAGCTTTTTAGTGTCTTAGTGTTTTAGATTTAACGATGGGGTTAGGAAGAAATACTAAGGCATCATTACGCATGAAACACAATAGAAACAATCAAAATAATCAAAAAATTCTTTCTGAGATCTTCATGATCATAAGTTATCACTACGATAATAACAAATGTGCTGAAACGTAAGCCCCGTACAAACCTAAGCAGAGCTTTCGGTACTTTAAGGGTAGGTAAGTAGGCTGTCTCTGCTTACCCTTCAAAGCATACACAGGCATGATGTTATGTTATGTAGTGGTGAAAACAATACATAGATACACGATTGCACAAAACGTGGTTCATTAGCTATTCGTTTTTGAAGAGTTCCGTTGCCTGTCTCCAAAGATCTTCATCAGATTCTGATAAATTATATACTAAAACCTTCCTTGAAACACAAGGATTAAAATACCGAAAACTGCATTTAAATCGGATCAGTAGTATCCGAGAAAATCGCGAACATAAAAAGGTGACATACATACATACATACGGATCGAATACAGAACCTCTTTTTTTTTTTGAAGTCGGTTAAAAATGGCGGTCGCTGACGATCGACGTTGTTAATATTTCTCGCAGAAAAAGTGATTAATTTGTTATTAAATGATGATGAAAGTGATGGCAAAAAGTTCATGATAAAAACGTTATCGAGTATAATGCAAGTCACGCAAAAATCGAGAAAACTATAAGGGCGACCTGTTTATTCGATCCGGCCGGCCGTGGATGACAAAATCGTGTAATGTTATCGATTCAATGGTTTGGCCAATAGACAGTGATACTTTTCATGAAATTCAACCATTTCACAACTTCCCGTGCATTTCAAGAATAAAGCAAAACATAATGACAACGACATAATGTAGGTATTTTATATCATTTATCTGTCAGAAAATTCACTCTGTCCACGATACGAGATCGAAACATCTAAATTAAACAGAGGAAAAGTGTGTGTATTAAACCTTTGCTACACCATTCTAGGTTATACATCACTGATGAAAACTAAATCAACACTGATAAAAGCTCACAAATACTCTTAATATAGTTATGTAGTTACTTTCGTGTTTTCCGTTCAACGTCGAGTCATTTACAAAAATATTTGAGAAAAATAAGATTTTACGAGTTATTTTTCTTGATAGCGTTGCGAAACATTAGTGTCTGACCTAGATTTTAAATTTTATTCTACATTTTGTGTCGATAGCATCGACATTTTGAGTTTTAATAGCAGTAAGTTGCTAGAGAAGGGATGCTTTGATATTTCGTTTATTTCTACTTTATACATGGTGTAAATGACATTGCTCACCTGTAATTCTTCAGTACATGAATCTGACCACATTTTCATCGCAAAAGCGGCTTTGTAACGATGTCAATTATAGTCTGTATTATGAAAACGTTTGTTTGCAGGAGATAATCTCAGGATTTACTTAAACAATTCCAAAACTCTTTCGCTGGTAGGAAGTTAGATTCTCGCTAAGTGATTTTGGCTACATTTTTACCTTGTGTTTTATTTGCGTGAAAATCGCATTCATTTTGATCACGGGTCTATACAAATTTAAATATTTTTGTGATCTAATTAATTTATACAAGCATTTACCGAATCTAATACTAAGAACAGTCGAAATGTTGCAGCGGGGCTTGGATAGCTGAGTGGTACAGCGATAGGCTAGAATCGTTTAGTCTCGAGTTTAAATCACGCTTCAAGTCAAAGAAACAATTGTCTGTTTTTAGTATTTAATTATCTGCCGACTCTGACGCGGGGCTAATAATATGCCGCATTCGAAAGCGACTCCTTGTTAAAACATTAAGACCAACTTTAAAATAAAGTAACACTAATAAAACACCTGTATCTACTGACTAGTGAGAGACAAGAGACATGTCGTAAGTAATTACTGGAGTTAGCAGTTAAGCCCCTCTCAGACAGGATTACCCTAAGCTTTGCTGAACAACGTTCTATTAGATTTTTTAGTGCCAATTTTACCACACGAGCTCGATTTTAAACCCGTTTGTTTGTCAATCTCTTTCTCTATTTCTTTCTCTCTCTCTCGCTCATTTAATGTTTGAACGTGACAGAGAGATCGAAAAGTTCGTTCAGCACTGAACAGGTGACGGTTAAATTGATGATGTTTAAATGTTATGTCGTGTCGTTCACGATTAGAGTTTCGATACCTCCTTTTTTGAAGTCGGTTAAAAAGCCTAGCTAATAATGTCACAATAGCCGTATTGACGATTGAGAGACAAGAGACGTGTAGTTAGTAATTACTGGAGTTGGCAGTTAGACAGTATTTCTCCAAGCTTTGTGAACAACGTTTTATTAACTTTTTTTATATAGTGACGACATGTTTTACTATCTACGTAAATTCTTCAATTTAAAATAGCAAAAGTAAATCACAATTGCGCTGTTGGTATGATAGGTATCTTTCCTGTGTTAATATTTTAATGATTCCGATAATACCTGCTGGGTTAAATAAAAATCCGAATTTATTAAGGAATTTAATAAATAATTTGATGATGGTTGTATGTAGGGACTGGACCAGGCGCTTTCATTATAAAGCAACACAGCGTTGCAAATATTTACGTAAAAACTCTCCGCGTGCCTCATTTATCCTTTGATCTATTTGTTCTTTCGCAGATATTAAGAGGAAGATAAAAGCAACGAAAATATTTAATACAAGCAAACCTTTACATATACCTTTACATTAACCTACCTTTTGAATTGTACTAAATTGAAGTTACTTGTAAAGTATATGTTTTTGAACTTTCGCGATTTGAGAACATTTTTCATAAATTAGACAACGGGTCTAAATCGCGTAGTTATTATAAAGGTAAATAAATACCTATGCTCGACGTTTCGAAATGACTTGCATCATTCATTCTTGTGAAGTACCTTTGTAGACATCCAGTAAACGGAGAGTAATTCAAGTTACCACCATGTCCTATGTGTCCTACATATTGTGCGACATCACTTAAGCTACCCTGAGATACGATGCAGGATATGGCCTGTTAACTAGCCGAGTTATGAGGCGAAAGATAACGGGGGATGTAATGTGTAAGGGTGGAAGGGCTCTTGTGGACGAGTGAGGCACTTATTTCATCATACTACATGGTTTATTAAACCCGTATTTGCGAGAAAGATCTCTCTTTCTCTCTCATTCCATGTTTTGAGTGCACGGTTGGCGTAGCGGTTAAAGCGGTCGCCTCGCCGCTTTGAACTGCGCTGGTATTGTGGGTTCGATCCCCACATGGGACAAATCTTTGTGTGATTCGCAAATATTTGTTCTTACTCTGGGTGTGCTTTGTGTGTGTGAAATGTATGTTTGTGAACAACCCCGTGACGCAGGACTTATTCCTAGAGAGGGCTCGCATAAAAAAAAATAAAAAAAAGTTTATACGGGGCAGACAGATTAGCTGTAGCTTTAGCGTTAAACTTGAGTTAGACACGTTGGTGAAATAGACACTTAGTACCTTAGCAATACCGTGACAATTTTAGCCTACCAAATATTCGTGCTTTAAGTTCTGTGTCTAAAAATATATCCCTAGGAAAATGTGACTTTTCATTAATCTTAAGTTTGAAGATGAATAAGAAGAGAATTAGAGAAATATTTATTAAATCTTTCATCAAAATCTGTTGATCTTTGAAGGCCTTCAAATCAAAAGCAAACCTAATATCATTCAACATTTGCTTAATACTGTTCAAGTATCGGAAAATGAAACTTTCAACTAATTGAATCGAAAGTGCAATTTAATTTAAGTCTTAAGTCAAACTCAGACAGAATTTTAAACGTTTAACTTTTCAATATAGCACATAAATTATTTATAGGTCTCACTTTTTCACTTAAAGTAAGAGTACTTAGGGGATAAACACTTTAAAGTTACACATTTACATTTAGCTGTAAGGTTCTTTTACTTAATCTTGAAAATCGAAGTTAGGTTTCACTTAAATTTATTGCTCGGCTTCCGAACGTGTTAGTTTAATCAATTTGCCAAATTATTTATGTTAAAAGGTTGCTTTTTTAGGGTTCTGTACCTAAAGTTGAGAGCAAACGACGCGTCGGCAGAAGGAAAAAATCCTGTCTTCGCAACATTAGAGAGTGGACTGGCATCGCCAACGTAGAACACCTATTTCGCTTGGCAAAAGATAGGAAAAAATATGCAGAGCTGACGGCCAACCTCCAGTAGTGGAGAGGCACCGCAAGAAGAAGAAGAAGTACCTAAAGTGTAAAAACCCTATTACTGAGACTTCGTTGTCCGTCTGTCACCAGGCTGTATCTCGTGAACAATTATAGCTAGACAGTTTCACAGATGATGAATAACTGTTGCCGCTATAAAGACAAATACTAAAAACCGAATAAAATTAAAATTTAGGGGGGGGGTGGCTCCCATACAACAAGCGTGATTTTTTGCTAGTTTCGGTTCGATATTGATAACAGTAACGGGTAGACGCTTATTTAAGCGTTTGTCACAAAGTATTTATTAGTAATATATATATTTAAGGAGGTACGGTACAATGTGTGTACGTACAATGATACGGAACCCTTCGTGCGCAAATCCGACACGCGCTTAGCCGGTTTTTAAATTAAGAAATCAGATTTAAAAAAAACTTTTAATCTTTTAAAAAAAGAGGTCAGGTGCATATTTTAATCTCTTGTTTAAAATAGGCATTTTACTTTTGACTTGCTAGGAAAGAAAGTGTGCTCCAAGCTTCAACTTCTTTCTGAGTGTTTTATTTTTTTTTTATTGGCGTTGTCTTCTATGCCAAATCAAAACAGAAAGCGTAACCGACATTACCATTGCTATCGAACTCGTTTTGAAATCATGGTTGAATTCTGTTTTCCTTTTCTTTTAAACAAACGTTAAATTGCCTGTTGTAGCGCGTATGAGTGGCTGTTGGAAGCTGGCATCCAATTCGTTCAGATTTAATATTTCGCTCCGTATTGGTATTTACATGAAACCTGAAATTCATTTTCCCTTAACAAATAAAACAAAATAAATAATGCTCGGTACACGTGATAAAATATGGATCCGTCGAATAAAACAAAATGCTGGGCTTAAAAAGAATTTTCCAACAAAGAAAATGTGCATGAAACAAATAGAGGTGCCGCAGTATATTTTGAAATATTGATTTAACGGGAACCGGATTCTGTTAATGTCGAAGTATAATAATGAATGTACGAGTATACAAAATAAAGTACAATTCTGAACATTCATTATTGATGGCTGCTTTTAGGCTAAGCTATGATCTCTAAAATTATATTACCCAGAAGGGTGTGGCAGAGGTGTACTACACCCATATTTTACCTGTTATGTTTAGGTCCCATGTGGAGGTGAGCCTATCGTCATTCACCGGGCAACATTCCAACTCCGTACTGCTATTGTGAATTTCCTAACGGAAAGTTCACAAATAACACTTTGCCCAACCCGAGAATTGAACCCGAAAACTCGCGGACCTCGAGGCAATTATAACTATAGAAAATTTGACATTATATTTTTTTTATACCATTGAATTTTCTGCCAATTACGGTTAATGCAAGTAGAGTTTTTCTAACAAAAATCCATGATTCAAAATAATAGTATAGAAACAAACAGTATGGCACCTTTAAACGACCAGTCCTAGGTACTTACGATGCATTATCTTGCCTTTACTCAGGTATCAAGTCCTAAAATTACCTGATTCATTTGATTGACACAATCAATTTATAACTTAACATGACGCGTTTTGTTTGGAATCCACATTCTGGATCCAGGTATCCAGGCGATGGTCCGTCGAAAGATCGTTTAATTTTTCACGCGGCGCGGCTCGCGGTTGAATGGACAGATTTTATACAGCCTGTTACCTTGTTGTTTTAATATGCCTTTATTATTTATTTGTGGAAAGGTCGTTATTTTTAAACGAGCCATGTAGCCAAAGGCTTTGTAGTTAACCTCATGTTTATAGTAGTACAGTTTTGTGAACAACAAGTGAGAAATAGCCAATAACTTGCACCACTATATCTACGTGTACTATGTTTCTGATGCAGGCTGTTGCTTTTGGGGCTAGTAACCACTTTTTATACAGGATACATTTTGTAGGACAACATACCCGTTCGCTTCTTATAATTACGTAATTACGGGTTTATATCGTTCTTTATACTTTTTTATTCATATCTTCAGAAGTCATAACACTTGTTTGTCATACGCTTTTCTTTATAATAATCGTATTTCGTTTCTTATTACCAGTAATTCGGCAAACTTTTATATTTACAATGAAAACAAAAAAACTCGAAAATTTGAATATTATTTGTAAGTAATTTTGTTGGTAAGTAAGTTCTAGTTTTACATCATAAAATTTGATGATGTTTCGAGCGTGGAAGCTATGTATTCTAATCAGCTCGAGGCAATTTCCCAAGATGTTTATTTAATCCATATGCTTCTTATTTTTGGTTCTCTTGCTATAGAGAAAAACGTTACGTACAAAAAAAAGTACGTTCTATATTTAATTAAATATAAGAAATAACTATAAAACTTTTTAGTGTGATCAATTTGTTGCGCCAAAAGCCAGCATTTGTAATATTATTGAAGGCATAAATATTTTTGCAATGTTCCCACAATTTCTCAGCTCCATCCAACGTCTTCAAGTTTATGATGCCCATGAGAATTGGCAGAAGTGACTGCATTCACAAACCTATCTTAGTTTATTGTTATTATTATTAATGGCCACTTGACTGCTTTTATTGTACTGCCGAAAAAGTAAAAAACCATGAAATTTATAATGTGGGTTTTCATTCGTTTAAATCCTATAATTGATATAACAAATTATGTCTGTACAGAGATGAATGGTACGTAATTGAGTCGGAGTGATCAAAGTGCGGAGTTATAAATATTTAAGTGATTCATATCTCTGAGTGCACTCATTATGCTGACAGATGTTCCTGCCTCTTCTAATAAGCTTACTTATTTTGTTCAGCTCATTTTCTAATTAATTTGTGTTACATTTTATTTTCATTTCATTGGATAAATGCTTTATTGATACTAGCTTTTTCCCGCGACTTCGTTCGTGTGGTAAATAATAGTACCTAATGTCCTTTTTCATGTTATTTTTATTTTACCTTGTTGGTCTAGTGGTAAGCGTTTGTGCCTCTCACTGTGAGGTCTCGAGTTCGATGCCCGGGTCGGGCAAAGTATTATTTGTGAACTTTTCATCTGGAAATTCTCAATAGCAGCGCGGAGTTGGAATTGGACCCAGTTGGCGATAGGCTAACCCCTTTTTCTATGGGACCTAAACAGGTGAAATGTGGGTGCTGTACACCTCTGCCACACCCTTCTGCGTTATATATGCATGATGTTATTCCATTTTATAACTATACCTACACCATTTTTTCGTATTAACGAAAATAAAAGTTCTTGAATACGTTTTATAAACGCACCGGACCGCAATTGACAATTAAATAAAACCACATGAATTTTCGCAGTTCAGTTTAGGCAGTGATTGCCTGACACATGACAGTGATTAAGGTTTTTCGGTTTTAATCTGAATTGGCAAACTTTTTTTACTTCGTACAATGAGGACGACTCTAACTAACGTACAACCATTTATTTTACAAAGTAGGCATCCAATGTAATCATGTGCCGATAGTCTAAACTGGCGATACTAAATACACAACTGTCCGATACAAAAATAAGCCTGTCCGTCCCAGTACAAATAAATTTCATGACGATTTTAACTCTATTGCAGAATATCCGTTACAATAAAAGATTCCTTCCGCAGTCGCTCGACTAACCCAAATAACGTTTCCGGCTTTAGATCGACTACGGTTCGACTAAATTTAGTCGCCTTCTAATTGTAGTGATTTATCATTGTTAGTTATATTTATGGATATATTATATTATTATTATATTTATATATATATTTACCCAAACGGAGATGGCGGTACGACTTGGATACCTTTCAGAACGATTGGCTAGAGATAGCAAACAACAGAAAGACTTGGAAGTCATAGGGAGAGGCTTTTGCCCACCTCTGGGACACATCCGTAGCTAGTAAAATAAAAGTTATATTTATAAATAATAATAGTGGTATTTTTTTTATTTTAGGTTTTTAAGATAACCTATTCATAAGCTTTGCCGGTCACAGTAGGTACACGAATTAATGAATTAGACACACACAAGTATAATTTAGGTGGGGAGTTTTTTGATGCAAAGTTATTGTCTTGAATGAAGTGAAGTTTAATGCTTGTCATTTTAACTTCAAGTTGAGAAAGTTGACCGAAATATTTTTTTGTTGTCACCACAAAATATTATTCCGAATATTGTATTTTCATAAGTAACATAAAAAATGTCTTTTGATTAGATATCATCGTCTAGACTGATCAATGAGTGAAGGCTAGATTATAACGTTTTAAGATATCTTAATGTCTTCTCTGATCAAGATATAATTTGCTAATTTTCTTAATCTAACTTGGTGAAAGGATCGGACACTCTGTAGGACGAATTGTTATCGTCTGCATTGCTTAATCCAGAGGGAGAAGTTCGTTTATACCTACCGAATCATAAAACTGTGACATAATAATTTATCTCCTAATTGATTATTTTTATAGCATTTAAATATGCTTAGCAAATTATACTAAGAAACATTGTAAAACGTTGATGGGACCAAGGTTTTGAACCTGCAACCTTTTGTACTCCGAGTAGCCAATTTAACCAGCTACGGTCGCCTTTTGCCATATCCCCATAATTGTTCAACTGTTTCTTAGTAAAATAATTTATGATGAACTCCATTCATAGATAGGAATAAATACACTAACACTGACGCAGATAAAGATAACGGATAAAAAATACTCCCTAACTTTAGAACAGTATCTAACTGTTTCGGCCAAAATTAATTAAAAAAAAATGAATAAAAAAAAATAATTAAAAAAAAACCTTTTGCGTGCACCCATTGCGTAGATCTTTCCATTATCTTATGAACGAAGCCGACACCAACCAGACGTTTGCGTATTACATCACTTTAACTATAAAGCACCAGATACACAAGTCTGTAAGTCAAATTCAATCGAACGCGAAATTTTGTTTATATGATCATCGTATCTTACAGACAGGCTGTCAAACGCTGGAGTCGTAAACTTTAACGTGAGCGTTTATCGTCCGTTTTAGCCCGGGGCCATGAAATGCGCGTAAAATGTGAGGATATTAAATCGTGATAATTCGCTTGATAAGGGTTTTTGGGAGCGTACCTGTTATGAAAAGGTTGTTTCATATTTTGCTCTGACCCGTTGTAAAACATGGCGTTTTATGGGGTTGAATAGCGCGTCTAGATATTGTATAGAGGATTTATCAATTAGCTTCTAAGAATACGTACCTATAGCTGCTTTACTATATCGTCAATTCGCTAAATAGTAGCTGGTGCTTATTTTTTGATTGGTTGGTAAACTAAGGCATATCTATTTGAGGCACAGGAAGAGAAATATAGTTTAATGATTCATTGGCTACAGTCGCCACTGCCGGTTATTAGTTGGACTGATATCCTAGATACGCGTGCTATGTAAAATAATAGGAATAAGTGCTTTTATTAATTCTCATACGAATCAGATATAGGTAGATATAATTATTATATATTAAAAGCAATAAGGTATTGGTCTTACGATCGAGAGGTCGTGGGCTCAAATCCTGGCCATTACACGTGTTAGAGATCTGATTTCTGTTTTTTCTTTCTTTAAAGCTTACTAGTAATTTGAAAACACAAATGACTAGTATTCTTGTTGACCCCAGCTAAGCTTAACTCATCACTTACGTTCCTCATTATACTATATAGCGAATTATAGATATATTAGCGAATTTGTGTTTTCAAATTACTAGTAAGCTTTAAAAAAAAGAAAAAAAATCAGATCTCTAAAAAAGTTAAATGTTAGCAAGGTCTATGCAAATTAACGAAAACAGCCGACAATGCTATTCTGCTATATATATATATATATATACATTTAAAACTCGGTACCCCGATAGTCTAGTCTTTCCTACAATCAGGACCGAACAACGTAGACGTAACGCATACGTTATGGCAGTCCGTATTTATAATCACCTACCTCAAGATGTCCGTAATTTACCAACACATAAATTTAGAAACCAATTATTTAGATCTTTAAATGAAAAATGTTTTTATACTGTGAATAAATATTTAAGCTGTAAAATATAATGTTGTATGCTGTAAAATATTGTGTTCTGTAAATAATTAATAACAAGTGATTTAAGAATTATAATATGTTTAAATTTTTATTATTATTCTTAGTTTATAAATTAATTTTATATTTTATATTTGTACGCTATACAAGTAAGATAGCAAATGTGCAGTGCTAAATTTAATGTTAACCTAACACCTGTGAAAACCACATTTTAACAAATAAAAGATTTTGATTTTTTGATTTTTGATTTGCTCTCGCTTCTGCCGCTGCCTCACTAGCCCGTCTCTGTCACGCACCCTCATCACTCATGGCGCCGCGGACATTGTAAACGGTGCTTAATTCCTGCTCTGCCAAATTAACTTTGCTGACCAAATTCATGGATCGATGTGTACCCTGGCCCTCATTACTTTTATTGACATTACTTGTAAACAATAAATCAGTGTGAAATGTGGCGCGGGACTTGTTTATACTATCGATCGGCGACTGAAAGGGATAAAGAAAAAAATATTTGGTTAAAAAGTGTTTTGATACAGGTTTTAATCTGTAATAAATAATAGTTAAAAAAAAACTAAAAAACACGCTTCTAAGATACTTCTAACTAAAAAGTGAAAAATAATTCCTAATATAAGCTGAAATGGTAATGAACAAAAAATACTAGTATTGTGAAAAAGCGTGGGGCGCTCTGTGCCATATTTTTCGTCTATTGAGCAAAGCAATTTTTTTATTTTTTGTTCATTACCATTTTGGTTTGGTTTATTTATAAATGCGTTTTTTTTATTTATTTTTAAATTTTATTTTTTTTATTTTTTTATCGAATTATTGCATTGTCATCGATCTTTGACAGGTGTGCAAAATTTTAATGAAATGTGTCCGTTTAAAGTGGGTCAAAATCGAGTCCAAAGGAGTCGGTTACATACATACATACATACATACATACATACATACAGGTGAAGCTAATATAAGCGTGTTAAAAAGGGGGACATTATTAAACCATTGTGAACCGCAATACTGTGATGTTGGAAATTAAAATATTGTATAATGTTGAATAACATAACTTAAAATCACACCTATATTACCTAGATGGTGTGGCAATGGTGTACAACACCCACATTTCACCCATATGTTTAGGTCGTATGAGATAGGGGGTGAGCCTATCGCCATCCACCGGGCACAAATCCAACTTCGTGCTGCTATTGAAAATCTCCTAACGGAAAGTTAACAAATAACATTTAGCGCGAACCCAAGACCTTGCGGTGAGAGGCGCAAAAGCTATCCACTAGAACATCGAAGCATAATAATGTTGATTCTCTGAATAAACAACCAGCCAAATCCGTTTCAACCACACGACTGAATACATTGACATGCCCTCGTTGGTGACATTGCCGCCAACTGAGTGTTTAACCAAACGTCATTAACAACTTGTAATTAAATCGATAAGTGTAAATCAAACTACGCTAGTTTTACCTGAACACTGTTTGCTGCAGGACGTCGCCAGCAAATGGCAGTTAAATACAAACGTCATTCGAATGCGAGGGAGTCAGTTTTCACATACACGTTATCTTTAGTTTGTAAAATCAATTTAAAAACTAGCGATGTGCCGGATACCAGTCTGGCCGGATATATTAATAAATAGTTTGTATTTAAAGATATAAAAATAATTGAGAATAATACTTAATAATAATAATTTTGCTTTATTTATCAAGTAACAAGACTCATATGTGTTAGTAACAATATTCCTTATACCTATATTAGTATTCTTATTCTAACTACTTAGACCTAAGTCATGAATTCATGTGAATCATCGCCACACATCTATTACCGAGGTGGACAACTTGCAGCAACGATTCACATGCAAACAATCAAGTCTACTCGCTATACAGTTCAGGATAAGGTTGGGACTGGCCCGCACCCTGCGCACCAGAGAGGCGCATCGTTTTCTCATTATAAATGACTGAGAAAAATAATAGTAATATAAATTTTATTTATTGAAATAATAACGATGTGCTTCAATTACAATTATCTCACATTAAATATAATAAATAATATAAATATACGTAAAAAGAGGGTTTCGTTTAGAGAAGTAGATGATTTAGTTAGCCGGATATGCCGGATACCGGATATTTGTCAGATTTCAAACTTTTTTTTTCGAGCTACCGTCAAATATCGGCGCAAACTTGATAAAATGCCACTAATTCATAATTGCAAGAGAACTGGGTCAAACTTGCACTCAACCGCAACAGACATGAAAACCTCCAATTCCATCCGATCTCACTATTGTATGTGTACGACTACACATCGATCTATACATTTCCAGTGTAAGCTGGTCTTGCATTACACTACACGGGCAGCCTATACAATACGGGACCATCTTATATTGGATATGTATAGCCTGGTGTAACCGTGTACATGAAAAGCCTACACAAAGTGTGCTTGTGTGGGTGCACCTAATGACTGATGGCGACGACTCATTAACGACACACTTTGTACAGCGAGGGAAAAACTCGTGAAAAATGTTCAGCGAGATAGGTTGGGTGCGATGAATGAATGAAAAAACTTTCGGTTTGTTGAACTAGTGAAAGCAGTGACAAGTTGATGTTACCATGAAATGCTGAAAAGTGCGTTTCACCTGTAATGTATATGACGCTTATGACAGGGAGTGAGACAACTTATTGTTGGCATTGTGTCCCCTAGATCGCGAAAGACTCTTCCCGCTATTAAGAATTTGCAAATAGAAAAATTCCAAATCCACCTTGGAATCGAACCCGAGCCCTCGTGGTGAGATGACACATTCGCTAATCACTAGACCAACAATGTAGTAAAAAATGTGAAGCAACATACGTAACATCCATCTCTCTATTTTTAAATTTCTTAGCTACATGCCTCCCCTTCAGTCCCCGAGTGACGTACACAACGATTCCCTACGTCCACACCCTGGGCAATTCGCGAGTTCTCCAAAGCGAGTTGGCTAATCCTTTCACTACGATGGCAAGTCAAAATAAACTTTGACTTGCCATCGACACGACGAAGAAGAAGAAGAAGCTACATGCCTAGCTATGGTGGTTTAAAAACACTTTCACGGAGATTGAAGAGTATAGGAAAACGTATAATGTGCTATCGTCGTTTTTATCAGCAGGTCGTCGTAAAACGTGCTAAGTGTAAAGTTAAGAGGCTCTAACTTCATGTATTAACTGCGATGATACTAGTATAAAATATAGAAAGTTTATTTATTTATTTATTTAACTTTCTGCACACAAAATGGTACACAGGTGGACTTAATGCCTAGTGGCATTCTCTAACAGTCAACCTAGGGTGGTGCACAGAAACAAAGGTGTTACGATAATACTAATAGTAAATATACACTGATTGGAAAATCGATTAAATACATATTAATACATAATTATATGGTACATACATAATACTTTAAATAATATGTCAATAATATACACATATATAGATATTTATAAATATATACATATATACATAAATAATTGATGAAATTTACTATTAATACTGGTCGTTAAATTAAAAGAAAATAACATGGCAGTATAATGGAGACCGACTATCTTCTGTTTGTACTAGATAATTTATTACAATGAAAATAAGTAGCATTGTTTTGCTTGAAAGTAAGTAGCATTGTTTTTGCCTGGCATATTTATGTCCCGAGCTGTTAAACACCTTGTAAACGAAACATAGCGACATAGCTACCTGAACGTGAGCTTTATCCAAACACAAGTTAATTAAGCTTGGCTGGACAAGAATACTAGTAATGTGTATTAGCAAATTACCAGTAAGGTTTTTTTCATAGTAACAAAACACTGTAGTACACATAGTTTCAAACTCCTGACAATACACAATCGCATTCAGACATAAAAGCGTCTTACAGCACTCAATTTTGATGGACAGCACGTATAAGAGAAGGACTACATACTCATGCAGTTGTATGAAAGTGCTGATGTTTACTTACCGTTTGCTTCAAGATGGCCAAATTGTAAGCTAGTAACTTGTCAAAAATGACACAGTCAAAACAGTCAAAAGGGATTTATATAATTTTGCCCAAAAAAAAGCCGACATCAATTACAATAATTTTAGACTTATATGGTTTTTTCATAGGTGCCATTGTCAGAACTGGACCAAATTAGAATGGGACCACACGAGAAGCACCAGCTTTCAAATAAAAAAGAATCATTAACATCGCTTTAGTCAGTCGAAAGTTATGAGGTAACGAACATAAAAAAAAATACAGACGATTTGAGAACCTCCTTTTTTGAAGTCGGTTAAAAAGGTGACGTTAGGTGAAGCGGGACGGGTAAATTTGGCCATCTCGGCTCGAACGCGTCACGCATCAAGGTATACCTTTCCATTTTAAGTTGGTCTCGCACTGTATAGACACAGTATAAATATGTACAAACAGTACGGCAACTACCTGCGATTGTCGCGGTGCTGTCAGTAGCGAGTGTTATGTTAAATTGCATTTTGTACGCCGCGTGCATATATATATTATTTAGATAAATATCTACAAAACAAAAACAAAGATCTACAAGTTGTTATGTGTCAATATTAAACTGTGTATCGTATTTTGTTGAGATTAACCGATGCTCTGAGATTACCTATTTAAATTTTATTTGTTAACTAGTTATTACAATACGATTGATTGATCACTAAAAAACACTTTTTTTTTCATAAAAAGTCAATATCAAAAAGTTTGAAAGTGTCAACCCTATAGCTTCAATAGAGCGTAGGTAATTATTTTTTGAAATAGGCTTAGTTTCCATACTGTTACATATTTATACTGTGGTATAGACTGCCCGTGCAATACAGGACCAGCTTATACTGGAAATGTGTAGCCGTGTGTATATATTGGTAGCTGTATATGAGTATTAAATAAATAAATAAATGTTTCACAACTCACACACAACGCCATCTAGTCCCAAACTAAGCAGAGCTTGTACTATGGGTACTAGAATAACTGATACTAATACATATATACTTTTTTTTTTTTTGTAAATGCATACATATTATACATAGAAACACCCAGACTAAGACAAACCCCCATGTTCATGCACACAAAGTTTTGTCTTAAGTGGGAATCGAACCCACGACCTCGGCGTCGCAGGCAGGTACACTATCCGCCATCCGGTCGTCAAAGGTGTAGACGTTTTTGTCGTAACAGCGTCATTAGCCGCACAATGTAGCTGTCATTACTGTCTTTGTGCGAAATGGACAACGAGAGCTTTTTATGCAACCGTTTGGACGAATTGTTCAGGTGGTACATTTTTCTTGTTGTTTTTTGTTTTGTTCGGGTATTTAGGGCTGGGATTTTTAAGTCATTTTCTGAGTTTAGCGTTTAACAGTTTGGAAAGTGGTTTTCAAATTGCATGGTTTAAATTTGACGTTTTTCTGTATTTGATTGATGAAAAAAAAGGATTATGTCCTCAAGGTTGGGTTTTGTAAAATACTGTTCAGGTCAAAGTAGAATTATTTAAGGTAGGCAGTAAATAAAGTCGAGAGTTTGAAAATTGATTATTTAAAACCGCTGCTGGGTTACAAACTTTGTTAACAAATAAAAACTACCCCTTCACTAATGCAAGCGCTTGTTTTGTTCTATATTTGTGCCAAATAACAAATGCATGAAAACCTAAAAAGCGCCTGTGGCGGCAATTATTGCCAGCTGAAAAAATCTATGCATATTATATTATTCGGTATGCAAACGGTATGGTAACGTAAATGCATTAGAAATTCTAAAATAACACTTTTACGTTTGTAATAATAATAATAATAAACCCCTCTGGGACAGTCGTTACCTCACGATGAGGATAGCGCAACACCCGGAGGCATATTAGGCTGCTTTTTAAACTTTTACATTTGATATAAACAAAAAATGTATCTAATGGTCGATAAGAGCATACAAACCGCACGGCAGCTTGTGGCGAGCTGAATGTGAGTGGCGACACTGCGGTCCTGATTCCCCAGAGAGTCGGTCAGGGACTCGTCTCCAGCTTGCCTTCATTGGCCGGTTGGAGTGGAAACCCAAGAGCGCCCGCAGGACTCTCAGCTCTGTTCTTGCCTTGGTCGGCTGGTCAGAGAAGGGTCGCCAGAGCAGAGATGCTCGGGGGGTGGAAGTGTCATTTTCAAGGGCATAACTACGAGGAAACCCGCTCTTGGTTATTGGGCTAGTACTAAGGTTTTAGCCCAATAACCTCGATGGTGAAATCGGCGCCGCACCGCTCGACACCCCAAGCCGCTCACGGCAATGTTGCGCCCTGTCGCCCGTATGGCTTTGCCTTAGGTGATAGTTTGGGGGGCCCATATAGTGAGTTGGCGAGTCACCGCCTGCTCATTTGTCCATGTTCATTCATGTGTTTCAGGGCAGGCGTTAGTTTTCTAATCCATAGTCTGAGACTTCCGGTCCATAAGCATCTCACAACAATAGACCAGATTTTTAGTTACCATAGTTTGCAATAGTTTAACACAAACCGGGGGTTGTCCTTGGGTGCATTTCTATAGTGTAAACAGGGATGATCGTCGGTTTGTGCCCCATCACATTTAGATTAATGCGTCTCTCATTAATCTAAATCGGGCCTCTGCGCTGTTGGCTTCGGCCCCACGCATGCCTTCCAAAGGTCCGGGAATCCATATTCCCGAGATACGGAAACGTTAACCACATAATAATAAAAATAATAAACTTTATTGCACACCAAGGAAAAATAATACAGAAGAATATGTAGATAACAAAAGTACAAATTAATGGCGGTCTTATCGCTGCAAAGGCAATCTCTTACAGACAACCATTGGATGGAAAAGTTTGAAAGAGACACGAAAGGGAAGTAAAAGGTGTACTAGCATGAAGTTTAAATGAAGAAAAGAATGAATAAATACATTAAATAACTACTTCTAACAAATAAATAATTGTGTACCTAAGCATAGGTACTATAAAATACATATAAATACATGCAAGGGCTACATATAAATACATAAATACAATAAAAGGGCATACATATATAAAATATATATATACATATATAAATATACATAAATACCTACAATTTTATATTTAAGGACAGAAAACGGTATATTAATAATGATTGATTTAGGAATGAGATGAGAGCAGCAGAACAGGTATGAAAAATTAGAAAGTAAGATAGTGTTCCTTCACCAAAGACTTAAAAGTTGTTAGCGTTTTGGCACTTCGTACTGTTCGTACACTTTGTACTGTTAGGGTTAAATCAATAGATAACCAGTAAACTAGTACATTAGTACTGCCCTGATGATCTTGAGTTCAATTGCCTGGTCGGTAAACTTTCCGTCAGGAAATTCACAATAGCAGCCCGGTATTGGAATTGTGCCTGGTTTATGGCGATAGGCTCACCCCCTATCCCAAGGCACCTAATCATAACAGGTGAAGTGTGGGTGTTGTACATATCTGCCACAACCTTCTGGGTAATATAGGCGTGATGTTATGTTATGTGACCAGTACACGTTCTCGACTTTGTTGAAACAGAAAATTTGATAGTAATAATTGCAACGAAATACTTTAATACCTAAAGATTCACACAATACTTAACCGTTCAAATGAAGGTACTTAAAAAACCAAAAATAGATAGAACGACGATTTTAATAACCCATTTTCATATCATTTTCGTAAAAAGAGTTGTACTTAAGTGAGCTAGAACGAGTCTTGAATCGCTTAAGGCATAAAAAGAATCAATTAAACAGGAACCTGGCAAAGTGCCAGAGAAACTCTAATCAAGCAAAGACAAACTCAACCGTTTAAATTAGGGTACTTAAAAAACCAAAAATAGATGGAACGCCTGAATTTAATAACCTATTTCCATATCATTTTCGTACAAATAGTTGTACTTAAGGGAGCTAGAACGAGTCTTGAATCGCTTAAGGCATCAGAAGAATCAATTTAACAGGAACCTGGCAAAGTGCCAGGGAAACTCTAATCAAGCAAAGACAAACTCCAACTCGAGAATTTTCCAGCACTAATTTTCATCCTCGCATCTGCCTCATCAGCCGGCAAATATTTTTCCCTAGGAAGGTTCAAAGGCAAAGATATTTAACATGAGCTTGTATTAAAGATTACAGCACACCTAGCTGGGAAGTGACGATTTTTTTTATTAGACACAGTAAGATGGTTCTTACTGTGTTTAGTAAAAACATGTCTACCTATATAATATGTCAATTCATACAATTTTTCTTATTTTTATTTGTTAATTTTTCTTTATAATTATAGTTTTTAAACATTTTGTCTTTATACTTTTTATTTTATTTTTATTGGCATTATGAATTAAATAAAGCAATCAAAAAAATGTTCTACCAAATGCATTATATGAATGCCGATAAGTAGGACCTTAGACAGTTATGATTAAAAATAAGTATGAAGAACGATTTTTAGCTGCATTAAAAGTATGTTTAGATAAGTTTAGGTAATAAGTTTTTTAAATATAGTTATATCTCATTTTTAATTGTTTATTCAGTGTATGGTCAGAGGAAATAAAGGCTATTTTTATTTTTATTTTTATTTTATTTATTTTTATGAAGAACGATCATTATGATTTTATGAAGAAAAAATGTATGAAAAATAAAGTACACACACTACAAACTTCACTATTTAATATGACTCACTATTAACGACTCTTACATACTATAGAATCACTCTTAATTTTGAGCAAGTAAATTTCAGCCACATCATAAACAAATTTGTGAACTACATGGAAGAGATTTTGTGAATAAATACACTAGCCTGCACTGCACTGAATGCCATACGACAGGAATCTAATACTGATGATACTCTGGTTCGAATGGTAAATAAATCGTTTTTAAGTAGTACATAAGGCTATTTATACTTTTTCCGTCCTCAACAGTATTTAACCACACACCAATCTTACAAATCATAGTCCAAATCGTTTTTTAATGATGTTCATCAATATTTTTGAGCCTCCATTTATTTAAAGGTCAATCGCGTTATCGTGAACATGCTGGAGGTAAACGAGCCTCAGGGGTGTGCAAGATGGCCGAATAAAGTTTTTACACTGTTGAAGCGAAGCGACGCGAAACTATGAAAAGATGCATCCGAATAAGTCTACTCAAATGGTTTGGTCATTATGTCTAATTAAAAGGAATAACTGAGAAGGGAGGAATACCGTTGGAAGAGATGACGCCCTAGTTGAATAAAAAATGCTTTTTTAAGTAAATTATCTCGCAAACGGATCTTTATTTAAAAGAAACTGTCTTTGCAACCCCTTAATGTTTTTTTTGAAAGGACCTATCTAACGATATCCTAAACTATGGATTGGGCGACAGAAAAAAATCATCACAATTTTTTATTGGGGAGATACCCAAAAAAATAATATTTTTCATGATTTAATTTTTCATATTCTTAACATAATTAACATACATAACCATGCAAAATTTCAGCTTTCTAGCACGAGCGGTTTCGGTACTATGCCCCTATAAGTGTTCCTATATGGAAATAGTGGAATGACTTTTTCAAACATTTAAAAGATTTTTATTTTATCTATTTTCATTTATAATTTTATTTCAGATTTACATTCACAGCTTTTTAGTAAAAATTATCTTATGATCTATGTTAGTAATTATTTTTAATTTTATAGATTTGATGAAATATAGACTGTCTCTAAAATAAATTATAAAATTTAATTTTTAATTAAAAAGTTGAAATATATTAAAAAGACGAGAACACCCTATAGAGTTTTATATAAATATTTCTTAAGATTATTTATATTATATAGTAATTTAAATTTAAAGTTTTATTTTCATTTTTATCTTACATTAAATAATATGATTTTGTCGTTAACATGTATGCTGTTCCAGTGACGCACAAATGGCCAATCTACGCTCTCCAGTATGGAGTTTAGGAGGCTGTTGGGACTATCCCGCACGCGACGCATCACTGGGGCAACTCGCTTTCTTAATCTGCATTTATAGATAGATAAAACTTTATTTGCATACCATTTCATTACAAAGTAAAGACAACTATTAAAAGACAATAATAATATGCAAAGGGCGGCCTTATCGCTTGACGCAATTTCTGCCAGGCAACCTTTGGATGGACAGATTTAAAAAGAGAAGCGAGGTAGTTTCAGGGTGTGTGGAACTTTGAATTTATGTTGGTAAGACAGACAAGACGATTTTTACTTTCAAGCTTGTCGCTTGAGCGTTTCGCCCAAATATCTACAACCATATTTACCACCAAATTAAAATATCGCGTCGCATATCTTAATCAATGCTGCAACCCTAAAAAGGCTAACCGTATCGCGAGATATTTAGGCACCCCTAAAATTAGGGTAATCGATCCTCGGCGGGGTAAATGAGGAACAGTATTAAGGGAGTTGATAGCTTTATCGGGTGTTTTTTTAAGCCGTTCCAAGTGCTTTAATGGTTCACCTTGATATTATGGGGTGTTTTAAAATCGAATGATGGCATTTTGTGATATTATTTTTGTATAAGTATGTTTAATGCTGTTTTCGGCAATAGATAGAGGAAGATTTTTGAACTAAGCGAGAGAGGATCAGAAGTACTCAATAAATATAAGTATTTAATGTTATAAATCTAAGTTTTCCAAACGCATTTAAAGAGAATCGTCCTAAACAAATAACAATGCTATACCTATACGTTAACATGTTAAAACACAATAAAAACAATCACTTAGATAAGAGAAAAATGCCAAATCGTGTAGAAAAAAAGGGGGAGTGGAATACCGGAGCAAGATTGACGAGGCCCGATGGTTGTGACTGACGTAAGCAATTTAAGCGAATCCGCATCGGGGCGGCTATCATTCAAACAATAAACACCGATAAACTACGCCTTTTTGTGCCACGGAAAAAGCCGAGCAAGTTTTTGTCAAAGAATTTCTATTAAAATGCCGTTTGACGATCAAAATACATAGTTGATGGGTTTGTATATACGCTTACCTCTGTAACTACATCTTCTTCGTCGTGTCGATGGCTGAGTCAAATTTCATTTTGACTTGCCACCGTGGTGAAAGGATAAGCCAATTCGCTTTTAGAACTCGCAAATTGCCCAGAGTGCGCCGAACGTAGGGAATCGTTGCACACGTCACTCGGGGAGGCTCCTTTCATGCACACCTATGTAACTACTGATCGGATTTGGATAAATCTATTTTTTATTTTTTCTTTGTGTTAAAATGGTAGCCTTATTTTCCGTCTACAACCATATTAACCACCAAATGAATCCTAAGAGAGACCTCCGTAACGCAACAATAATAACATTATATGACAAAACATCACGCATATATTACCCAGAAGGGTGTGGCAGAGGTGTTCAACACCCACATTTCACCTGTTATGTTTAGGTCTCATGGAATAAGGGGTGAGCCTATCGTCATCGACCGATGCGACGACAACGACATGCACAGAGGCAGTGTAAATAATAATTAATTTTACTATAGTTCTTTAGTACTTTATCAATGAGCAAAACGGGAAAATACAATAAAAAAAACCGCAAGTCAGATTATTTTACTTCAATTACGTGTCGCTTTAGAAACACCGCATATTGTCATTCATTCCCCTCCCACAAAACTTTGCAACCTTTCGACTTGTTGAAATGTGTAAAATGTAATGAATCTGAGGGTTTTAAACAAAAGCGTGGGTCAAGCAAGAATCTTTCTGTGGTCCTTAATTAAATATGTGGAAGGGATCGTGTTCGGTGAATTAAACAAGAGGTAAAGGGTGTCATCGGACCGGTACGCAGGTAAAGCAATGGGTATTGTTTGGTTGTCCAATACAGCTATAGTATAGTGTCTTTGAATTTTGCGTATTGTTGTCGTGTATGAATAAGGAATTGATATAATAACTAGATTTTGACCGCGATTTCGTGCGCGTGGAATTCTGATGACGCTCTTTGACCCGCGTTCAACCGTACTGCTCCGCTCCCGTGGAGTTTTTTTTTTTTTTTTTTTTTTTATACTACGCCCACAGCGAACGAACGTGTAGTCCACCTGATGGTAAATGGAGTACAGCCTATGGACATCAACAATCCACAAAAGCAGATTATAGATGCGTCGCTGCAGCTGAAGACTACGGTGATATGCCTCATGTGCCAGTAATTTCTGGGCCTGATCTCACCACCAAACCGGAACACAGTAATGGAAGCACTACTATTTGGCGGCAGGTTAAAGGTGAGACGGTGGTGCTGCCGCCCTCGAGCTCATTCACAAGAGCTCTACCACCGACGGCTCTAGCGTAATGTTAAATATCCCTTATACCTTTATTGAGTATTTTATCGTGCAAACAACTATACCAGATTAAAAAATCATTGTTATTTTGACATTAAAAATAGACACTTCATTTATTATTATTATATATATGCATACATATTTGTTTGTATTGATATTATCATCGAAGCTATTTTAGAGCCGCTGGGCGAGTCACTGATGTATGTCATAGTGTTCTTGTGGGTTTTGTGTTTTGTATGCGATAATTTTAACATTTTAAAGTTAATTTGCCCAATATAGTCTTAACAAAAAATAATAATGATTGGAATCGGATCAATTTTTAATTAAAGTCAAAGCATATTGAAATATTTGCAATCACGTTATTACAATTTCTATGCATTTTCCAAGAAACGTTCACTGTATCAATACTCTCTATATTAGTAAATTCAAACCTTAAGGTAAGCGTACATTGGCTACTTCTTATCGTTTAAGAACTTCTAGTAATTTTGGTTCTATAAGCATAAAACGCGTGCCAACATCAAAATAATAAGTACGTGGTATAATAATAATGCCCAAGGTTCTTCAAATAGAAATAAATTTTCTGTAAAATTTAAGAAAGAAAAAGACTGGTTATAACGCTGAGTTAGGTCTAACTAGAGACAAACGTCAATTACTACAGATCACAGATCTGTCACGCTAACCCCATTAGCAATATTTGACTACTGGGACCAATATTTAAATTGTTTTGTCTAATAATAATGACTAGGGTAACTCAAGGTACCTAATGGTCTGATACTTGAGCGACCTCATTGTTAAATCGAGCATTCACAGTGCTTCTTCTTCGTCGTGCTAAACTGTAGAAAAAATATCGCACCCTTTTCTTAATCAAGTATAACATTTGACTGACACAAACCAGATGCAGGCAACCATTTAAAATACGATTAACTTAAAAAAAAAAAACAATTTTAAGTAAGATGATTTTTTCTTCGAACTGTAGCATTACATTAAACTTGCGGTATTATTTTGCAATTCATAAATTGAATAGTCTCCGCTTGCAGTTTTGGACTCACATGGTGAAGTTGCGTAAATTTTAGGAGTCCTCCCTACATATTTATTTTATTTTTGTCTTGCTATAACAGTTCATGGGATACAGCCTGGTGACAGACGGCCAAACGGACAGCAAAGTCTCAGTAATAGGGTTCCGTTTATACCTTGTGGGTACGGACCCTGAAAAATAACCCCTTCTAATGCCTACATGTAACTTTTCAGTGTACGTTAAGTCTAAGTATTCGATTTGCCCGGTTGGCACGCTGCCCGAGATACTCAGGTCATCTTCGCAGACTGCCTTAGAAGCCTATTTCCCACAGGCGCTACTACAATCAAGTGAATATTAAGTAGGTATTTATAAGTATTTGCGTGAATATGATGTCTTTAACAAATGGTTGGGAACAGAATTAGATATTATAAAGGACAAACCACTGCATTGAAATATGATCGATAAACCGTTTTTTTCTTTTTTTATGTCATACCTAAACAGTTAGATACTTCATAAAGATTACAATCTACATAGAAAATAAGAGACTAATGAGTAATTTGATTTTAACCTAAGCTACTAAATTAATGTATGCTAAGAATGTGTGAGTAAACCGTAAAAATTAAAAAATATATTTTAACGATTTCTAGAATACCTAATAGATAAATATTGAATGTTATGTGAAAACAATTCAAAGGTAATTTTCAGGACATAAACAATCGTTTATATTGGCAATATATCTACAGTACACTAATTTAGTTAAACGAAAATTAAGTCAAGAGCAATTGAATACTGTACAGACCTCTTTTGAATTAATCAGTTTGTAGAGCAGCACACATTATGCACATATTTTCATGTTTAAGTGCAGGTTAAGAGGTAATTAAGTCATGAAAGCGGGTGAAGGCTGTATAATTAATTGCTTCATAAAATAATGCAACGGTACTGCACTTCATACTGCACTGCGACCTTGTTAACTGAAGTATATTTCGTAACAATATGAACTAAATAATGTTACATAACATAACTCTATAAATATTTATTTTTCTTTTTTTTAGTTTTTAAAAAAACGACGCCTGCACTAGAAATTACTCCTGTGTCGCGGGGGTGTTGACAAACATGCATTTCACACACACAGCACACCCAGAGTCCGAACAAATCTTTGCGAATGACACAAAGATTTTTCCCGTGTGGGGATCGAACCCACAACACCAGCGCAGTTGTTAGCGGCGACGCTATCCGTTTACTCTATATTGTACACCATAAATTTAAAAAATATTTTTAAAAGTACAATTGGATGGATATAAATGATGAGGAGAAAGAGAAGTCACGCGGTGTTCCGAGTTGTCATAAACATACAAGGTAATGTTTATATTAGCTGTAGTGGTATATAATATCAATTTCATTTACATACAAAAACACAAAGATTTGTCCCATGTGGGGATCGAACCCACAACACCAGTGTAGTGGAGAGCGGCGAGGCGACCGCTTAAACCACTACACCACACGTGCAGACTTTATTAAAGTATGCACAATGGGCGGCCTTATCATAACTAATACCAGAAATAATGTTTGTCAAATTTTGTACTCGCAATAACTAAAGTTACAATGTGAATGCTATGCACACCTATTATTTCTAAAATTACATATAATTTTAGCAGATTTATGTTAATATTAAGTATCTCTGTAATTTTACTGTTGGTAGTGCTTATAAATAAATAAATAAATAAAAAATAGGTACTAATTTTCAATGGTAACAGTCGCCATAAAGTTCTTTGTACGTATTTTAGTGATGAAATACGAATGGAATAGACACCAACAAATGGAAACTGTGGTCAGCTGGATATTGCCGCCCGAGGGACGTGAAAGCTTTGATAAAGAACTCGCTTTTATTGAATTTCATGTTGACACCTAACGCATAACTACATATTGGTATAGTGGTCTAATATTAAAACATTTAGGGCATATTTGTAAACTAAGAAATGCCGACCTTGTTACGAAAAAGTAAACATAAAAGTATTTAATCACATTATTGTGGATTCTCTTTAATTAAGACTTTTATTTGTTTCAAAAGGCCCACTTACACAATGCAAGTTTTGAATGCCAATTCTCTTGCCAACTCACTTTAATCGCAAAAAACAAAGCAGGCATTAAAATTGCCTTTTTCTTCTAGAAAAGAAACTGTCTATAGATTCGGTTGTTCTTTAATTTAAGTTTGATTATGATGTTACTCAATCAACATTACTTACACACACACCCATTCACACATCTAATCTTAAAGAATCTAATCTTTTTGTCGGTAACTTTATGAATCTGCGAGTCCTTAAAAAAAACTGGGAATATTGCTATGGAAATTTATGATTCTAGCTCAAAAAAGACACAAATCAAAACTATTTTCGACCAAGTACTAGTTCAAACTTCATTATGACATCACAAAATCAATTTAACACACACACCTAATCTTACACAACACACATACTCATTTCTAACCCTGCCGCTGCGCTCGAACCCAAAAGGCAGATTTTAATTACGCCAGTGCCTCGGGGCATACCAGTGTGCCTTTGTACAGACCTATCTGTTTGTGAAACAACACAACTCCGCTTTACACAACTCAATTTATTAACTGTCTTTCGAATGTTTGACTGTTATGAGCTGTGTGAAAAGAAATTTCCATTTGAAATTTAAAATTGAGCGGTTTACTTTTTAGGGTTCCGTAATACCTAGACAAGGAACCCTTTTAGATTCGCCATGTCCGTCTGTCCGAGGCATAGCGTCGAAACCGTTGGTGCTAGCAAGCTGAAATTTTGTATGGATATGTATTAGCAACATCAAGAAAGTGGTAGAATAAAATCTTGAAAAATATTTTCCTTTTGGGTCCTTTCCCACATGTAAACTGGGCATGATTTTTTTGTGACGTACCCCTCAGTGTGGGTTATCATTAAATAGATCTTTTAAAAACACTGAGTAATTGCAAAAGCATAAATAAATGTCTAGTTGATTGTTTTAATCGAACAAACTAGTCTATTTGAAACAATGTTACAGTATAATCAAGTTGAATTAGATTTCAATGTTAAATTTACAATGCACATGAAATTATACCACAAATTCATAATATTGATATAATTACTTGTATTAATTATTGTTAAATCGGTATCGGCACCAAACCCATGGCGCTTTAAATTTGAATGTAAACCTTTATTTATTTATACTGAAAGCTGATTTATAATAAAATCGGCAATTCGGAAACCGCGGGCGTAATGATCGCTCAATTTGTATATTTCAATTGCATGCAATAATCGGGCATAAAAAGGTTTGTACAAAACATTGTTAGAGCAGAAGGCCCATTCGGATTTAAATTAAATGCTAGTATCATCGCAGAAAAAACCTAAAGTAGACATTATGCAAGCTTTTAATTGTTAAAAACTTCAAGGCACATAGATTTTATAATATTACGTTTTAATAGTAATATCCAAACCAGTGACTGGTTTAAACAGGTATCCGCAACTGCAGTTGGTCAGAAAGTTAGTAAATTAAATAAATGATTTGGATTTTTTTACATAAGATAGAACGCCACAAGCAATCACACTATCCAATGGTCCCAATGACAAGGCCAAATACACACATTCACTCGCACAAGCACACCCAGTCTCATCAAAAATATTAGTAATGTGTATATTAATAGTATAACAATAAAGAAGCTCTCTACAGCTGCGATAAAGAAAAATACATTTGTGAAAATAATGACGATTAATTTTGTACCGAGTATGCATTCTGTATATATGCTTTTTGTGTGGTGAGTACGAAAACCGCAAAAGCAGTGCAGGGTTAACAAAATTTATACACGCGCAGTTGTGACGGATGTGCTGCGACTTCACACCAAAATGTAATTTGCTTTACTGTGCTTTATGTTATAAATGAGAGTTTTGTTGCAATGCTACTGCTTTATTTACGGTTAAGCTTGCAGTTGGAAGCAAGCGTAGGCGTCAACGCTCGACATATGCTCACGTATTTTTTATACAAATAAGATGCGCGTGAAGACGTGGCGATTGCGCACGCATCTGTTTTGTGTGAAAATATGCCGTCTCGCTGCGCTCCGGTACGCTCCGCTCAATGAAAAAGTCCAAATCGATATTAATTGGTATGCTTGTCGTTCTTGTGAATGCTAAAAAATATTGATGCATACTTGTGTGCATTTATTAGGTGCTTTCCATGAGATATATTATTTTGTTGCTGTTAGCCGTGACAAATACTTATTAAACATAATAATAAAAATGTGTATTTAAATATACAACATGTTATTTGTTCGAATTGGTACTAACCGACACTAGAACTCAGCACTTGCAATCTAAATCTACAAGTATAAATCACCGCCCACATTTCATCAAAAATGCCGACAAATACATACGAACAACATCATACACATGTTATAAGTCAGACATTGTCTGGCGAATACATGCTAAATCCTATATGATCTGACAGAACATAACATAAGACCTTATAATCCATACATAAAAATAAATTCCTCCGTCGTTCGCTATGAACTCATAAACTACTTTACGGATTATCATGAGGTTTTCATCAATGGACAGATCGATTCATAAGAGAGGTTTAGATATTAAATTTCTCAAGATTAACATACCACGCGAGCGGCAAATAGTGAAGAGATAAAAGAACCGGCTAGCTCTTTAAATAGTTAGTACTGGTTGCTCCAAATGAGACTGAAACCATCCCTAAGACATTATTTATAAAGTGCAACTACAAGTATAAATCAGCAGCCATATTTCACCTAAAATCCGACAGATACATACGAGCAACATCATCTACTGTCACTAAGCTTGCAAATTAATCATTACACATGTTACAAGTCAAACATTGTCTGGCGAATACAGGCCAAATCCTATGTGATCTGGCATGCTATAAGCTAGGCAACGGTTGGCTTTGGCATTTGTTGGCAAACTGGCTAAGTCAGGCATCGAACGACTAAGCTTTGGCCACGACTACTTGTAAGATTTTGGTAGGGCTTGCAGGCGATTATTATGTCATTTAATTTAAATTAATTTGCGTGGAGTTACTAGCTACTCGTATCATGCACATTGATAACAATTACAATTTACATTGGCTTCTAAAGCTGTATTAAATGTATGTTTGGCATGATTTGGTAATGAACTGTACGGCACTGTTTTACGCAAAAACTTTTTTGCTATCTAGCTTATCTAGGTAGAGAGCTAATATTATGAAGAGGTAAGATACGGTTTTTGGTTTATTTGTTTGGATTTAACCCAACAATTTTTTTTACTATTAAAAACATACAAACAAAAACATCTTTGCTAACTTAGTTTATATTTAATCGAAGGACCACGCGGGCGAACACGCGCGGCGAAACTAGAATACATATTTTCCAGCGGCAACCCTAGTAAAGTTGTACGCAAATAAATTAATCTTAACATCCGAAACCGGTGTTACGGTGTTAGTCGCAAGCCGAAACACTTGCACCTAATATCTTTGGGACATTGCTACTTGGAAGCATGCTTGGAAACCTAGACAAAGATACAGTATGTCCGCAAAGTTTTTACATCCTGTGGCTTCCAGTTCGATTCGAGTTCCGTTAGATAAAATAACTATTATTATTACACTAGTAAAGCTTAAAAAAAATTCTAAATTAGGATGTCCACGGACTTCAGAAACTTTCACCATGCACCAAAAACAGCTTCGAATAAATCCAAAAAAGTCTCTCTAAAGTTAGGACATAAATATCTAAACAATCCTAACAATGTTTGCACAAAAGAGATTTAACTTTCAAATGAGTCGGAAACAAAAACGTTTCAAATTAAAACAAATAATTCTATAGATAAAAATTTCCGTGGAAAGCGGACATTTCTAAAAAAGGGTTTGACCCTAAACCCCAATTTAGGGGAGCCCCTAGATAACTGGCTTGATAACATTAATCAAAGCATGTAACTGTACAGCAGTGGGCTCGCCGTCAATTTTCTGGTCAGTGCCCCGGTAATTTCAGTTTCCTTGGCAATTTTTCAGTTGAACTGTTATATAATAAACATTATCCGATTTCTTGAGGACAAATTCCTGGATCCTGGATGGATTTCAGGTGGGGTGTTAAGGGATAAATCTTTTTGTAACTTTTGTTGTTCCTTTAGATATTATTTCGACTTCGCTTGCAATATTGGTGGGGTTACCTGGTAGCATATTATCCACCTGAATGAGAAAGACAGGCATCTGTAAAATTTCGAAAACACCTCTACTAGAAGAACCATGGCACTAAGCTTTCTTGATATTTCATATTTGTTCCAGTGGCTGGCATGTTAGAGGTAATCACTGGAACAAATCTAGTTGCAAATGTGCATAAATATTGTATTGTTTGGCACATGTACACGTATGTAGTAGAACATCATAATAGATTTCAATACCTACGTCCATTTTATGTTATCCAATAAATTTTCGGTCGTTTCTATGAAAAATGTTTGTGTATAAAAAGTGTAGTACATAAAAACATTACGGTTTTTTTTTTGTTACCTAGTTTTAGGATCGCGTACTATAGTGGTTGTACAAATAAATGATATTCTCTGGCTCATGGCTCCAATTTTATTGTTTAAATACACCCAGAATGCTATAAATATGCTTATTCTAGTTTTACAAACAATGTATCATGAAAAACGAATTATCCGTAAACAAAATAAATAATAGTAGTTTAAAAAAACTAAAAAACACGCTTTTAAAGTACTTCTAACTAAAAAGTGAAAAATAATTCCTAATATAAGCTGAAATAAAAACCGGCCAAGTGCGTGTCGGGCCACGCGCAGTAGGGTTCCGTAGAAAAATATTTTTAATTTTACTTTTCAACTAAATGGCGTCCTTCAGAAAGGAAATGTTTGTAGTACCTACACGAAACCAGCTAGCACGTATGACGAGATGTATGAATGTTGAGGAAGCTAAAGATAAGTATGTAAGGAGCGAAGCACATGGCGTTCCATCGTGTCTGCCTACCCCCGTGGGATAAAGGCGTGATTTTATATATGTATTATGTATGTTTATTTATGTTTCAAGAATTTTGAACGAAATATTCTGAGTAACTGCATCTGACATTTCGGACCCCTATTCCTCTTGAACTAATGAAGTGAACTTATCCGCTATAGTTTTCCTTGAAAGTTCATTACATGTACTACCGACAAAATTTTTTTCAGATTTTGGAATCCAGTAGTTTAGCTTTTAGAGGGGGGGGGGACGCCCTACTCGAACAAAAATTTGCTCTTAAAAGTTAATTATCTCGCAAACGGATCTCTAAATCAAAAAACTGTCTTAGCAACCCCTAAACGTTTTTAAAAGTCCTATCTAACAATACCCCACACTATAGGGTAGGCGACAAAAAAAAAAACATCCCTACTTTACATGTAGGGGAGCTACCTGAAAAAAAAAATATTTTTCCAAATTTTATTCTACGACTTTCTTAGTTTAGTTAACATACATGTTCATGCACAATTTCAGTTTTCTAGCACCAACGGTTTCGTCGCTATGCCTTGGACAGACAGACAGACATGGCGAAACTATAAGGGTTCCTTGTAGGTACTTCGGAACCCTAAAAAGCGTGGGTTGCTCGATAGACGAAAAATATGGCACAGAGCGCCCCACGCTTTTTTCAGCTTATATTAGGAATTATTTTTCACTTTTTAGTTAGAAGTACTTTAAAAGCGTGTTTTTTAGTTTTTTTAAACTATTATACACATATATACATATAAGTATATATACATACATACATACATACAGGTGAAGCTAATATAAGCGTGTTAAAACACTTTTAACCCTTTTTCAAAAAATTACCATTGCCAACGAAATTCGAAAAACTAACGCATCATTTTTACTTTTACACGTGTATTTTATTACTCATGATGTCTAATATAATATGTTTTAGTACAAGGTCAAGTTATTTATAAATTCCCCTATTATTAGCCCTGATATGATCTAAATTCGATTTAAATTCATAATTTCTATAGCGAACTCGCATTCATAACAGTAGGGGATAAAAGTAAGCTATTGAAAGACCGGTAATAATTCACGGCACATTATAACATCAATAAAATCCTTTGTGTTGAAGTATTGAATACAGTCTCATACATAAACTGGAGAGATACGACTAAGATTTACTGTGTCTTTGCTTATTTTCGTTTTGGTAAAAGCCAAACCGTCATGATGGTTATTAGAACTATTGTCAACTTACCTGTACATCTCACGATAGATCTAGCCAAAACTACTGTATGCTTACTAGCATGATACCGTCACAACAATAAACGTTATTCATAGACTTTTTATTTCACTACTGTAAAGGTTCTCTATGTTATTAAAACACTCAAATACTGGTACTTTTACTGGTGGTAGAGCACTTGTGAATGAGCTCGAGGGCGGGAGCACCACCGTCTCACCTTTAACCTGCCGCCAAATAGTAGTGCTTCCATTACTGTGTTCCGGTTTGGTGGTGAGATCAAGCCCTGAAATTACTGGCACATGAGGCATAACACCCGACGCATCTATAATCTGCTTTTGTTGATTGTTGATGTCCATGGGCTGTACTCCACTTACCATCAGGTGGACTACACGTTCGTTCGCTGTGGGCGTAGTATAAATAAAAAAAAAGAAAAAATACTAATAATTCGTTTTGTTGCATCAATGTAACAGACTTGTCATAAGCAACATTATATCGTTTTATCGTAATAACTAATAACATAATTTAATTACCTTAATTTTACAGTAAAACTGTTCACCGTTCTCACACAATCACCAATATCCTTTTTAACATCTTGTTCTTACGAAGGTGTTTTCCATGATAATTCCAATTTCCGTTTGAATATTAAATCATGTAATCGAATACTCGATATTTAATTCGCTTTGGAATTGGTAAAAAAAATATTGACTTATATACCTATTTAACATTATGAAATTAAATAAATTATAGTATAACAAACTAATATTTTATAAATCGATATCTTCTAATAAAAAAAAATAAAAAAGGAAATAAAAAAATAATAATAAATAAATAAATTCTTTATCGATATGAATCGATTCAAACTTGCCAGTAAAAATAATTCTATCACGATTTTACATTATGAAATTCAATAATATGAATATGAATACAAATTAAAATAAAAAAGAAATGATACCTAACACTATCTAGTCGACCACGGTTTCGTACAAGAGTTTCGATGGACATATTCAAGAGAGTTAACTGTTAGACGAAACCGTGGAGACATATACCAATATTACGAGATGTGAGTAATACCCGTAATTAATAGCTTAAGATAATGTTACTAATTCATGTTGCTAAAATAAAGTTGTAATTTAATATTCTTAATTTAATTTTCTCGTTTTAATATATTTTTTCTCTAGACAATATTTTTTTATATAAGGAAACTAATGTCAATTTAGAACCCTCGATTTATATAAAAAAAGCCTCAGTTATATGGAGACAATATCGCTACGCTAAAACGATAATTCGATTTAGTTTTGATTCTTTATTATATGACAAAAATACAAATGGTATCGCCACACGTCACATTCAATCTGTTTTAGTATACCTAAAATTTTTAAATCAACATGCTAAACAAACAGAAAAGCTTTTTTACAAGCATTAATCATTTATATCGTACTCTTTCATTGAAACGAGATGTTAGCTCTTTACCAGTTCCCAAAGCGTTCTCACTTCAGAATAAATATGAATGTTTTATGAATGAATTACTGAATGAATGAGTGAATGAATGGAGTACATTTCAGCGCGAGTTTGAGCTTAAAATATTATTTCAGCTTGTTTCTGAATGCAAATAGTTTACCTGTTACTTTGTATGTAAAGTGAAGGTCTTTAAGCTTAATTAGGTGGTTTTCAGTATATTTTAGCGGAATTATACTTTAGATTAAATTTTTGGTTATTTACTTATGTAGAGTACTGTTTTTGTTGTAATTTGATAACATTTTATTATTAATTATTATATATTGCTTTATTAAGCGCCACATTGAACGATATCAGTCAATTTTGACGGAAGTTAATACAAATCGAGCTATATTTGATTGAACATCGCAAGTGTTATGTCAGATGTTTCTTTTATTTTTGGGTGGCAGGAGTCACGGCTTTATTAAAAAGTTAGCTAAAACTCTATCAGTTACTGACTTGCCATTTACAAAATCATGATTCAATGCTTTTTGTAATGAGGTAATATGATTAATTTTGTTTTGTATCGCCCAGTAATTTTATCTATCTTTGAAAAAAAAAACCACTTAAAGCTTTTAATTAAATATTCACATTAATGCACCCTTTTGAGAATCGCTGTCTGGAACCGGTGAGACAAACTAACTTTGAATATCAAAGAGTTTATTTATTGGAAGTTAGTCTGTATCAACGTCTACAACGCATAACAACTCAGCTATATATAGGTAGTTTGTGATTTAATCATAACTAGTTTTTGCAGTGGTTTTTTGAACTTTGAACATGGTTTGATTGGGTACTTAGTATTCATGGTGTGAAGTAAGCCTTAGAATAGTTTTTGTTGAAGATTTTGCTTTAATGTGGAAGTTTTGCTGGATTTATCAGTATACAGTATGATGTGGTGAGGTTTATGTTTATTTAATATTCTATTTTTGCAAGGAAACATACCTAATTTACATTACTTTAAAATATAAAAATATCTCTGGACCTATTGAATTTTATGACTTATATATTTTAGTATACAGGGTGGATGCGACATAGCGACATTTATTGAAACCACAGCTTCTATACATGGCCAGTATGCATTTCCACCGGATAAAAAATTCTCTGGTGAAAAAGAAATCCACGTCTTCCGAACAAATTGCACGATCGCAATGTTCAAATTGTTCGGAGAACGTGATTTTTTTTTTCGCCAGAGAATTTTTAGCCGGTGGAAATTGATACTTACCATGTATAGAAGCTGTGGTTTTAATAAATGTCGCTATGTCGCATCCACCCCGTATAAGTACCTAAATACACAAAATATACAAAGTGAGGCAAGCAACTATCAAGTACCTTCTACTAAAATAACTATTTACGTAATATTAGGAAGACATTATTTTAACGACGCACTTTTAACTGAAAACAAATATATTTCTAGGTTTTCCGCCAAGTTAATGCACTCGAAAATAGTTTTATAGGAATCGTTAAAACTGATCAACTATGACTTAATGTATTTTTTATTTACCGTCTTTTTATGTGCGCGTGCGACGGTCATGTGAACTTTTATGTCCATGTGGTCACGCTATTATTTTAGTTTTGATTCTAGTATTGTGGTTTTGTTTGTTTATCCTATTTTCAATATAAAAGAATACTCCTCATTTCCTGTTTTTAATTGGACAAAGAATTTGAAACAAAATATATTAAGTGTCGAAAAATAATACGAACACAACTGTCGTTTAGTTAACGACAAACTGTTGACATTATTTTGACACCGGTCCAAGACGTCGCCGTAAAGCCATGGCTAATTGCACTGGCTTCCCTGATTACTTACCTCACCAGCTAACGATGACACGTCAACTAATACTTATTATTTATTTTTCAGCGTTCTAAATACGGCGGCGGCGGTGCAAAGGCAAATTAAACTGTGAAAAAGATCAGACGGACCAACATGGCGGCTGGGATTGCGCGCCAAATCCCGCGTCATAGACAGCGCCATCTCTCAGCGGCGCGCAATAACTACTTCCGTAGTTTGAATTTGAATCATTCGGACGTTCGAAATAGTCATTTGTGATTTAACTGTGACAGTGTGGAGTCGTAATGTGATATAATTAATGTTTTGTTTAGTGTTGTGTATGTGTTTGTGAGTGTTACAATGTCTGAGGAGAGGTCGCGGCGGTTGTCGCAGATCTTCGACCCCTTGGCGAGGTTCACGGACCACAGTGGGGCCGGCCATTCGGCTAGCACCCCGAACAGTCCGCGACTGATGCCGAGGAGGTCGCGAGATCCGCCGCCACCACCACCTAGGTGAGATTTTGAAATACCATTTTGTTTATATTATATTAAATATATTCTATTCTCATCTAATTCGCATAGTATGAATTAAATTTTGATTCCATACTTACGTCATTGTCAAATCGAAATGTCATGAATGGCAAGCCGTGCTAAGGGGGCAGATATTTTGATAAGTTTGACTTCATCGCTACTGCTAGGTAGTGGTAACTTAAAGTTATAAGATGAAGCACCGCAGATGCGCTATCATTAACCTATTACTATTTATTAGATTCTATCTTGCCTCCGATGGTCTGGTCTGACTACCTTGTAACAGTTATAACGCTAGTATTGGCGGCAACTACCAACATGTTTTTTTCCCTCGTTCACAAAAGTTTTACCAGCTATTAGTATACTTTACCTTATCATTTTAGAAATGACCTATTGCCAAACGAGTTTAACTGCTATGAAAATTCTTGAAATATTTGTTTTTATCGGTGACTAACATTTCTTTTGTGTCATCTGATTACGAGCAAACTATTTTAGTAGATAAAAGTACACTCTTGCGCAGGGGTTCCACAATGCCTTTGTCAGTTGCACTATAGAGATAGTCTCAGATCATAATATACACAAAAGACTAATGTCGAAGAGTAGTTAACGTCAGTTATTTTAAGTAAAGAGATTTTTAATTCCATTAGTTCAATATCCAGTCTTGAAGAATTGGCGTTCAGATCATCTAGGTTTCTTCTAAGAAAGGCCTAAACGATTATTACTGGCTTTGTGGCTATTAGAACCTATATTTAAAGAATTATCCTCGTACTCCTTAACATTCAGGAGTTGTACCTTCCAGCGTTAGCTCAGCAACATGACATGCTGACTGCTAGATGCAAATTTCCGAGTAGCTTTAGGTAAATGTACGAAAAACAATATAGAAATCTTTATAATTTGAAGGTTACCCTCGATTTCTTTAGGATCTCATCATCAGATCGTGACCGGATGAAAATGGGACCCCATGACAAGAATAAAAAATATTTTCTTAATTGGTACAGGACAAACATACGTAAATGCTGTTAAAATGGTTGTTAAACTAACCCATACTGTTTGAAATAACCACGATTAGTTTGGTTGGTGATATTGGACCTCAGTGTTGGTGGTTCAAGTTGTTTCTCCAAAATTTCCTGGAGCTCTGCAACTCTCGCTAGTTAATATCAGTATTTCTCTATTCAATAATTGGTTATTACGTTAAAGACCACCTGACACCACTCACCTCCATATTGACAATATGCTAAGTACATATTGACCGATCAATGTTCCAACGTAATTGCAACTTATTGAATCAGCTCTCCAGTGGCAATTTACTGATGGAAATCGATATGTATTTGCTCAGCTGTTAAATCAAGACAACCTAGATTTATTGATACTATTTAGCTCATTGAGAACACTATTGCATGATTAGAAGAAACCATTGACCCAATAAAAATCTAGAGTTCTCCTTAATCAATTTATCTATTCAGGTTTTGATGGTAAATTTTTAAGGTGATTTAGGAACAAAATAGTTGTTTGGTTTTTAGTTAGTCAGTTCAAGTTAGTCAGTGAGGAAGTAGCGATTATTTTTTATAGCATTTAAGTATACTTAGCAAATTATACTAAGAAATGGTTGAAAATACTTAAGACCTTGTATCCTACTTAAAATAGGAACAAATTAAAAACGTGACGTCACGAAATGACGTAACATAAAGTTGAAAATATTTAGGTCTTGGCAAGAGGCGACCGTAGCTAGTTGGTTTAAGCGGCTGCCTGGTGTGCAGGTCGCAGGTTCAAATCCTGTCGGTTCTTAGGCAGATTTTGTTTAAGTGTAGAAGAAGCAGGAAAGAAACGCCGCCATGTTCTAAAGAAAGAAAGAAAGACAATTTTTATTGGCACAAAACATAAATTAACAATACAGGAAAAACAGTCAAATACAGTTCATTGTCATTTCACTTCGTGGTTCCGACTCGATGACAAAGGTTACATTTTTAATTAATTAATTAGGCATATATAAGGCACATCTGAAAACCTTCCACTACTCATATTAGGCTTAAGCTTGTGACCCCATCTTAGCCACCTACCACTTACCACCACTAAGCATTCTGACTTGGTGGTTCAATAAAAACAGAAAAGCTGGCTTATATTTCGGTCAGCGACTTAGTATCGCAATACAATGCTATTACCGTGGCTACGTACTGGGGGTTATATAAAACTTTGACCATTGAAACGAAAAGAAGAAGAACGCGATAATGCTGCCAGCGTTTTGGATACGAGGCCTTCTGACAGTCACTTATTAACTTTAGATTAAGTTATTAGACTAGTTTAATTTAAGATCAAACGAGTATATTATTCTTAAAAGCCCTGATTTTATAAAAACCTCGTGCAAAATATTTCGATGGACCGCTGCATCTGCTCCTTCTATTTTGTAAATATTCATCAGGATAACTAACTAAGGCTTAAGTTAAAATAATTTAATTATTGCCATGTATAGAATATTGCATAATGCATGAATATAAAGTGAATGCACCTAGTTATAACTGATTAGCATTCAGCAATCAGATAGGAGGTATTGCACCATAAATAACAAAACGTAGGCGTCGTAGTTATTAGAGAAGGGATTGCCAATTTGGAAATACGAATTAATAATAAGCTGTTAGGGTATACTGCTTCGTTGGTCTAGTGGTTAGCGTATGCGTCTGTCACCACAAGGTCTCGGGTTCGATTCCCGGGTCGGGCATAGTGTTAGTCCATCAGGAAATTCTCAATAGGAGCACGGAGTTGGAATTGAGCCCGGTGGATGGCAATAACCTATCCCGTGGGATCTAAACATAACAGGCGATATGTGGGTTTTGCATACCTCTGATACACCCATCTGGGTACTTTAAGCATGATGTTATGTTATGTTACTTACCAACGAGTGGGGATTAAGGGGGAAGTAACGAGTAATTAGTATTAAAATTACATAATTATGTAATTACTTTGAGTTGATACCTAGCTTTACGAATCGTGACAGGTTAATTAATACATTCGTGAATGTCGTGATTATGAGAATCTGTAATTAGTCAGACATGACGTTGTACAAGATTGTACAGTTTGTTTGAATCAATACCTATCACGTAGGTGTACCATACAAAGTTCAAAAGTCAGTTCTTCTATACTTACTTTAAAACTTTACAATAATTTCATGAAAGCTTTTGTGCCTTCAATGAAAAGGATGATGCGCAACAGAGGTGGAAATTACTCATTTACAACTAGAAAGGCCTAAATATCAAGAAAGCGTAGTCAAATTTTTGCACAATAAATGTCAAAATTCACCTATTAATGTCAAAAATGCACCTATAAAAGTAGAATATGCATACATAATTTCTGTATTTATATGTGTTGGTTGAGACTCGCTGATGTTTCATTTAAAATATACAAGCACCGTCCTGATAAATAGAAGTGTAAAGTTATAACCATAATTCAATTTTTAGGATGCCTGGATTTGTGGCGATAAGTGATCTTTGCCCAACGCAAAGCTTTTTTGATAACCTCTATCGTCTGAATTTGCCGCACCAAACGGAAAATACTAATTGAAATTTTAACACAAGTCCGTGCACCAGTCCATTAACTGAATTTGATCAATTTGACGATCTCATCAGATAATCCGGCTTGTTGGAACCCTTGCAAATTAATCATTCAATATTAATAATACCTCATTTGTTCGTATTAATCCTATGAAAGCTTCCAACTGGGTTGTTTAAACCCGTTCAAGTATTTATAGTGGGCGGAATATTGTGCATTTAAATTAATGTACGCACGAAATATTTATGAGTGCTGTGCACATTTTTGGACGAAGATTGGTTACGTGGATCGAATTTATGCTTCGCTAGTAATCCCTGTAGAGTTATAGGTGTGTGGAATTTTGCTCACAGCTGTAACGTTTTGTTGAAATGAAAGTATGATGTATGGATGCGAATATAGTGGCGTTAAGGTGGATAAAATTTGCCATAGTAAAAACTAAAATTGTGTGTTTTCAAAAATTAGACAACAGGGCTAAATCGCGTAATTATTATAAAGGTAAAATACCTATGCTACCTTTATAATAATTACGCGATTTAGACCCGTTGTCTAATTTTTGAAAAAGTTCTCAAATCGCGAAAGTTCAACAACATTAAATTGTGTGATTATGACATAGCAAGTTATTATGTTGCCCATGCTTTTCGATACCGAATATTTACTGTCATAAAGTGCAGCGGTGAATGCGGTGATCATACTAATGCATGCATACCTCGAGATTTAATGAGATTTTAGTCATATTTGATTGAACTGCAAACAAAATAATGAAGTGGTAGCTTTATTAACGAGATGGAGAAATGATGGCACAGCCTTGATTTTACCTTAAAATATATCAACCACATGACTGTAAATTAGTTACAGTTATGTGGTTGATAGTGGTTATTCATGGTCAGCAGTGACCACTCAACTAATAGACAGACTACAACTGAAAGGTTTAGAAACTTTTTCCTAAAATGTATCTGACAAATGACCGAGCTATTCCAAATATTGCCAATCTTTGGATCGATCTGAACCCTTACTCTCTTCACAGGCCAATAGCCCACTCCTCGCGGCTCGACCCGCTCGAGTACGAGCTGCCAGAGGTGGGCTCCATCAACTGGCAGGAGCGCTGTCTAGAGCTGCAGCTTGAACTGCACCGCAGCAGGCACCAGGCTACCAGGGTGAGGGATATGCTTCGTGATAAGGTATGTCCATTTCTCGTTTTAAATCACAGAATATTATTTTGAGGATATTGATTGTATTATATGTATGATTTCTCTTTTTTTTATTAACAACATATTTTTTTTTAAATATAATGTATGAATTAAATGAAAAACTTTTAAAAATATAAAAAACAGTGTACCACCAAGTGCAGGGACCGGTGCTGCCGGTGGTTAGGGAAAGGAACTTCCTTACGATGCGAGCCGGGTCCAAAAGGACCGTCCTCTTTATCTGGCACTTGGTCCAGCTGTCTAACGCGTGCCTCTGAAGGTGTTGGTGGAGGCTCTTGGCTATCAGTCCATTGACTGAGACGACTATCGATACTATGATGGCCGAATCCACATCCCACATGTCGACAATCTCGTGTGACAGATCGAGATATTTTATTTGTTTTTATACGTATTATTATTATAGTTAAGCAGTCGTTCACAGTGGTAGTTATCATGCAATTAGTAAGCGACCGCATGTGATGCATTTTTTAAGCCTACGATCACACGAAGAGCAAACACCAGCTAGGACGGAGTTCTAAAACTCCATACATAACAGAACATAGTTTTTATTTGGTTTCCAAGGCATGCAATTTAGTAGCTTATGAACAATTACAAAATCGCAATTAAACACTTTCTAGTTTCCATAACCAATATTTACACAAAACTACTACATATTTCATACACTGAATCGTACTGGAATCGATGAGAAATGTATCAGCGATCTATCACCGAAGTCCTTTCTTGGTAACTCAGCGGAACAAAAAGTTCCCGGGATGAATAACGTCGTGCGAAATTAAATCCCGGGCTATAAAGAACAGATGACGTGGCGCCGGTTAACTTCTGTGTGATGCCCGGAATGGTTGCCAAGTAATAGCTTTTCTTTTTCTCTTTTGTAGCTTTTATTTTCTTTTATTGTGTGTAATTTTTTATATATAAGTTGAATCCCTCTAATCGCATTACTAAACAATGTTAGAAATCGATGCACATCTCAAAAAGAGTTTTGTCTTAAATTAATCTATCATTAGGTATTCTATGTACGCTTTTTTAGGTCTCTAGCCTCCTATTATTTTTCCAGTTATGGATAAGCCGTTTTCTTTAGTAGTTTATATTTACCCTACAAGTTTATTTCGACATATTTATTGTACCAGAGATAACTATAAATCTCTATGTCTTGCCTAATCAAACACTAATCAATTATAAACAAGTACACCTATTTAACGATACACAAATCCAAACTAATATCGTCTGCACAAACATGTATTGAATTAATGACGTATCGAGACACGCGTCTGCGTCACGGTATTGACGGCACTAATGCGCGACGTCACTGACACGTCCGGGTTAAGCAGATATTAATTAGTGTACATCTTGCCATAACTACGGTATCGTCTGTCAATTTGTAAGGCACAATCATGTGGTTAGTCGGACCATCTGTTATGATAATGGTTGTCGCTTTAGTATAGTATAGGATGTTATTGGCTGATTTCAAAGCAAAATAAGTATGAACAAAAACATTTATAATGCACATTATAAACACGAAATTGAATATTTATTAGATATTGTTGATTTAAAGTTAACAATGAAAAGATTGCGAGAAAATTCAGAAACTTTTGAGATTACAATTCTAACTTAACTTGAGCAGGTATTTTTTCTATTTTAGTGAAATGTTTAAAGTAAACATTCAGCTAGTAACCACATAATACACAAATTAAAACAAACAAGCTACAAGAAAAAAAAAAGCTATAACTGGCCACCATTTCGGCCATCACAGTTTGATGATCACACGGACGTTAACCGGCGCGGGCGCCACGTCATCTTTTATTCTAAAGCCCGGGATTTAATTTCGCACGACGTTATTCATCCCGGGAACTCTTTATTCCACTGAGTTACCAAGAAGGGACTTCGGAGATAGATCGCCGATACATTTTTCATTGATTTCACGGTACAGTCCGGTGTATGAAATATGTAATAGTTTTTAAAAAGATGGTTTCTTGATTGGAATTCGACTGTGATTTTGTGTTTGCGAATGCGTGGATTGAGCAAACAATTAAAAGAAAGGTGTATTAACTTGGTAAGTTCTGCCGAATGGTTCGCTTAAAAATAATATAATTAAATGTAGATTTTATTTTACCACAACATTGTTGTTAAATTTAGACAGATGGTGTTAGAGCTCTTGTAAACGAAGACAAGGGCGGAAGCACCACCGTCTCACCTATGACCTCTTGCGAAACAGTAGATTGGTCGGATTGGTGGTATGATGGGGTCCTAAAAGTAACTGGCACATGAGACATAATACTGTAGTCCTCAAATGAAGCGACCACGCGGCACGGCATCTTCCATCTGCTTTTGTGAATAGTTGATGTCCATGTCGTATTTATGCATACAGCCGTAGCTACAACTTATCATCAGGTATGACTACACAACCGATTGCTACAAACGTCGTATATAGACAAATAAATATGTGGTAGGTACTGCAGAAACTATACTACCAACCGCATATAATACTGGTGTCCACAAACCAGTACCCGTTGTTAACTACACGAATAATGTAGTTTCTCCACACAAGTTCACGTGCCCCTACAGTACATACTAGTGCATACATGCCCGCCCGCAGGCTTACATGAACCCAGTGACTTGTAAACAGTCCTTCATACGTCAGTACCCTGGCTATGAAATGCCATAAAATCAGTCGCCTGTGAGAGCTGATATGAGCGAGAAACAAAGGGAGGTACTGTCGTGAACACATTGTATGTTTTGTATAGTGGCTATATTTATACATATATATATTTTTTACATTCATGGTGACTATATCTTTTGTACAAACTTCGAAAAAAGTAACCTTTATGACAATATAGCTACATATTTTTTTATCTAAATCCATCCAGGAGTTTTTGCTTGAAAGAGTAACAAACATCCATGCATACATACTCATTACTATGCGAATCGAATGAGACCAGATTTTTCGGCCATATTGAATGTGTTTGAATATGAACGAGTTTTTCGATCTCATTCATATTCCTTTCAAAAAATTTCGTTCACAATATGCCTCATTTTGATGGAACAGATTGGAACACATAAAAAATGGGCGATTAATTTTTTCTTATTTGATTTGCAGTACATTATTGTTTAAAATACCGCATCACCCTTAACTTTTTTATTCTTCCCTACCCTATATATATTGTGTACAAAGAATGTGTTATGAAATCTCTAAGCTAGGATAAAGGCCCCAATACCCTGGATTTGTGCCATAACTCCACGGAAAATTAGTTTTTCACCGGACATTTTTTTGCGAGGCACTACAATTTTTGCAGGTATTTTGTTGTTAGATGAAAAATATATGGTTGTGGACTGTCAACATTATATTACGTTTTTTTATTTTTATAAAATATGGTTTGGTATTTTTAGGAAGTGACTTTTTTTAATTGTGCTGGTTGTATGCGACATACTGACATTTATAGAAACCACAACTTCCATACATGGTCATGGTCATAGTCGTTATATTAATTCCCACAGTTCAATTTTTTTTGTTTGCAAAAAAAGTTTCACCTTTGCCGAACAAATTGAACATTGCCATCATCAAATTTGTTCGGCTAAGATGAAAAATATTTTTTCATTAAAATAAATGTTTAACTGGTGAAAATGAGTACTGGGTGCAAGTTAAGGTTTCAATAAATATCGCTATGTCGTATCCGAATGATATTGAAATTTATATAATATCCAAGTCCAAGAAAAATTTTTCGTTATTTTCTTTGAAGGTAATACTTTAACAACTTAGGTATATATGTATATAGTTATTTCAATGGCTGGGATGCCTGCTGAACTGAATCTTCTGCAGAGTCATTAAAAATTGATCTATCATGTTTTATTTATATAATAGTATAATATATATGTATATATATATATATATTCTTATTGAATATTATGATTTGATATTATATTATGTAAATATATAGGGTATTTATTATTGTATGTATTGTATGGTTTTAGGATTAGTTTTCTCTTTAAATTGGAACATTTTAACTGCACCTACCTTTGTAATCTCTGCACCACCTTACGGTTGACTGGTAGAGAATGCCTATGGCATTAAGTCCGCCATTGTACACTTATTATGTGCAAGAAGTTTTAAATAAATAAATAAATATTAACTTAGACCCTTCAACAGATATTGCGAGAAACCGAAAACTTTTAACAAAAACAGTTGGCATAATCGCTTCGTCAAATTCAAAATCCCAACTTTCGCATTGAATTTTTGTCAAGTTGACGGCACAAAGAGCCAATTTACATCTAGTACCTCTTCAACTGTTCAAACAATTATTTGCAGCGAAATGACAATCAAACAATTCAGATTTGTTGGCCGACTTGTAAACTTATGGACCTGAAACTCGAAACTTTTAATTAAGTAAAGGGAATTTCCGTAAACGACGTTTGGGGCAATTTGTGAAGTTTTAACGACTGTCAACAACTGCGAACGGTTCGGGACCGATTTAAGTCGACGGTGATCGATTTAGAATCGGAAACGCTGCAAAAATGTTGAGACTGGCCCGAGTCTAAAGGGGAACAAATTTATATTAAATTAGGCTTTGTATTTTGAATATAGGTCAGTCGATTATGAACCGATTGGATTTAATATTATTTAACTACCTACATCTTTCTTTTTATAACTACCTATATAGTTTTAAAAATCTGTTAAATCTTAAAAATTTACCAACTTAGAATGCTCTATATTATTGTAAGTTTAACCTTATCTCTCCCATTGAAATAATGTACCTAACATTTTATATTTTAGCTGTCCTTAACAACTACGAAGTCACATTTCTTATCCTCACTTATAAAATCCATCCAATAAATAGCACTCAGGGTACCTGTACGTAACTTAGACAAAAAGTAGGGCAATTCTCACCTCAGCGGCGATCCATCGTTCTCCTGTAATCTGATGCCGTAGTAGAATCCTTTAGTAGCATAGTTTGCGCCAAATCCCCAGAGTTTCGGTACAAGGAGCTATACATCTCCCTGGCGCATACTTTATCGTGCTACTTAGTGCTGCTGAAAGTGTTCTGACATTTTTGGAATAGCCAATGACGGTGTTTTATGAGTGTAGGTGTCGCTTGTTTTAAAATACTGCTGTTATTTTTTACAGTATTTCATCATAGAGTTTGATAGAGAGAATGTATAAAATGAAATCATTTACTGCTATCATTACTGATATTCAAGAAACAATTGGACCAGCAGGATTTGAACCTGCGACTGCTGCACACAAGAGACATCTGGTAACTACTTATTTTATGAATAAAGGATTTGATTTGACACCGGGCAGCCGCTTTAACCACTCAGCTACGGTCGCCTGTTGTTTAGATAACATTTATTTAGATTTATATTTTTTAATATTATTTGTTTAAATAAATATAATGTGTGGTGTAGTATATGGGTTTACCTTCTTTATTGTCATCAATACGTTTGAGTTTAATAGGAATTTAAGCCAAGCTGCTTGAGATATTTAAATGAAAAGTGAACCATTTTATCTTTCTTAACTAAAATACAGAGCAAGATACACGCGCTGTCACTTTCATTTCATTTTGCACGTTATATTAAATTAAACACAAACAGTGTAGCGAAGTTAAATAAACAAAGACGTAGGTGAAAGACCCTGCTTAAACATCCAGTATATCCACCCCAACTAAAACAATTCATAAAAGATACAAGAGAAACATACGAAGTAATTTCTGTGAAGAAACATGGCTCGCTATTGTTCTTTCATTTACAGAGTAATGTGAAATGTAAGTGTTTAAAGGATGGAAGTGTTTCAGTCAAGTTAGAAAGGGATAACAGTGTACGGCACTATTTGTACTTCTCTTACGAAGCCATTTTCTATGTCCATAAGCCATCCTGCTGCCAGGAATTAAATGCTACGTGGTAAAATAGCAATAAATGCCTCACATACGCTTGTTATAATATTTAAAGATCTGAGTTAAATTGTGATTTCATATTTTAAATTTATAGTTGAGAAATCAACTTTGATTTAAATGAAAATTCATATTTTTCATTTTAATCACCAAAAAGCCTTTAGAAAGAACAAAGATGTACTACTAATATTTGAACCGCAATAAAAAGCAAATTTTGGCATTTTACAATTGACAGAAACAAAACAAATGGCTCATTCAGAATTGCCTGATCAATCCACCTTTCTGATCAAAGCGTCGAAATATAATATCTTGTTGTTAAAAAAAATAAAGGGTAAATATGCCGAATACTTATGACTTCTTAAAATTATCGTGGTGGGTAAAATATATGTATTTACTAGACTACATTTGTGGCGTAACATATTGCTTTACATTATGTCTCATATCATGTTGAGCGGTGAGTTTTATGCCACTAATGAAGCCTATTCAATAAATAGTTTTTATATCAAAAATAAACTAAATTTAATTACCCATTGTTAAAATTCTTTTAAAGTGCATTGATGCCATAGATGTTGAAACTAAAACGTAGATAGTATACGTGAATAAAATCAGCGTGTGTTGTATGCAGTTCTCTTGTGAATACTAACGCTGCCTGGTTTACAAATCGTACGAACGAAGAGTAGGCAACTTACACAGATTCAGTTGCTACTCTTATTCAATTTATTTAATTTATAATAAAAGTGTAAGGTAGGTACTTATCCGTATTATGTCTATAAGTTGAAGTTGATCGGTAGCCGTATGTTCCTACCAATATGTTCTCTAAACTCATCAGCATACCGCGATATAAGCCTCTATTATTTGGTATCAGGACTGGCAGTTTAAAGGTGAGACAGAACTGTTTCTTCCTTCGAGCTTGTTCAGGAACAAGGAACGATTTACCACCATCAAATCTTTGAAGTAGTATGACTTTTAGAGCTTGCCTATAGTGTACGTAATACGAGTAATTGTGTATAGGATAATGTATCAGTTCATTTCTTAAGGAATAGTGCACCATTAGATTCTAAAATAACATAAAATAAATAAGTCTGACTAAAATAACAAAGCCCCTTTAAACTCTCTGCAACAAATTACTCTGTGCAAATCTCTACAGAGTAATTCATCACGTGGCGGTAGTCAGATAAATCAATCGATTTTAACTGTTGCTGTGAGCAGATATTTTACGTAAAGACGGTGACCATATCCCATCGTATTAGCTTTTTGATTTATGTGTTTGGACGTGATGTGAATTGGTAAATAGGAGGGTTTTTCTGATTGAGAGTATGTTTATGTATGTATCTTACATATCTATTTAGATTTTGGCCTCTGCTTCGATGGCGTAGACCACAATTTTGACTTCTTCATATAAAAATTAATCCGCTCCTCAGTGCCGCACTAACATGTAATGAATTTACAAGTTTTAAGTTAGACCTCAAGTCATATAATTGTGAAATTTCGTGGTGCCCTGAAAACTTGAAATTATTTTCAAATTTTAAGTTAGACCAAAGTCATATAACTGTGAAAATTCATGGTGCCCTTGAAAACCTGGGTTGTTTTGGTACCTACCCTGTATGTAAAATGGGGATGCCCTTAACTATGAGGTTGGCGCATGAAACGCCAACCCCATAGTTAAGGGATATCACTAGATAGGTCTTATAAAAACATTGAGGGGTTTCAAACATAATTTTTTATTCAGCTATCCGAGATCAACAACTTTAAAAATATATTTTGGTCGACAAGGGCTTAACCTCAAAGCCTCTAAAAGCTATACTACTGGCACCGAAATTCTAAAAAAAGCTTAGTATATGTAAGAAAAAAATTATGATTGAGATTGTACTTTCTTTCCAGACAAGACTAGACAATGGTGAGTATTGTCTGTACATAGAAAAAAAATAAAGATTTTTTGATATTTATATTTTGAGTATGAGCGTAGTCTGGTCTTTACTTTGCACACATGATCTCTACCTAATTTCGTTAGAGCTTAGAAACTACGACAGCTTCTAAGTTAGGTAATATCTGTGGCGGTATCCGCACATAACATATTATGACGGATGACATTGACAACATCAAGTAGTGACACACACGTGACATATGTCAAAGAGCGCTGAATCGCGATAACGAAGTGTTCACAGAGTGTGTACATATATACCACTTCCAATACGCTACCGTTGGACAGCTGTCCGCCAGGCAATACCACTGTGCCTGGTCGGAGGATCCTCCCTTTGTGGTGAAGGAACATCACACCCTGTTCCTCTACTTGTCTTTTCCAGTATTTTACAAATAAAGTAAGATCGTATAGTAACACCCAACGCAGAACTGTATCGATCGCGTCAAATTCTACGCAATACCATCACGTGTATAATCCACGCTTTAATTAAATTGTAAGACTTCATTTCACGACTCAAATGTCACAGCTTATTTGAATCTTAGCTTTAGCTTAAAATATATCACAGTTTTAAATTTTGTATTCAGGGTAACTTAGATTTGTAGAGGGGAATTTTGATCTGTTACTAATTTACGTAGGTTTTTTGGCGATGGCGATATGACTATAGGTTCAGCCCTAATCACTAATAAATTTTGAGTGCACGGTTGACCTACTGGTTAAAGCGGTCACCTTGCCGCTTTTAACTGTGCTGATGTTGTGGGTTCGATCCCCACTCTGGACAAATTTTTGAGTGATCCGCAACGATTTAATATGTATTAGTATCAGTTATTCTAGTACCCATATTACAAGCTCTGCTTAGTTTAAGCTTGCATTAATTTTTATATGAAGAAGTCAAAGTTTAGGACTAGATGGCGTTGTGTGTAAGTTGTGAGATATTTATTTATTATTTATATTTATATTTATTTATATTTGTTCTGACTCTAGGTGTGTTTTGTGTGTGTGAAATGTATGTTATGAACACCCCCGCGAAACAGGAGCTATTCCTAGAGCGGGAGTCGTTTCTAAAAATAAATCCTATGAAACCTAGACATGACAGGTGAAATAAGGGTGTTGTACACCTCTGCCACACCCTTCTGGGTAACGTAAGCATGATTTTATGTATATATTTTTGTTTTTTGTACGACTGAAATTATGGTTATTTGTCAAAGTTAGCTGTTTTGATTATAAATGTGTTTAGTTAAGATCTTGTTAAAATATGATCCTTAATTTACCTTTGTCGTAACTTTCTACAGGGTAGCTGATGAATCTCGTTTCAGTTAATGTATATTGTTAATAAGGTATAGGTACTAATTAACGTTTATATTAAAGAGCTTCCCCACCCACCTACGCCCTACTAATTAGTAGTGTAAACAGTGTATATTTGTCTCTATGGAATACACGTTGCTGACTTGTCTCTAGCTATATAATGAAGTATTATATAAACATTACAGTCTCATTAATGTTAGCACGACCTATAACACAACCAATAACCTTATTTTAGTGCAGTTCCAGAGATAAATTTAGAAACAAATTAGATGAATACTTTATCAGAATATAGCAACATTTTTCCTTTTCACCATTATACTATTTAATCGTCTTATTAAAATCTACATGGTAATTCTATATACTTATCTATTTAGTTGCCCGAGCATAGTACACTATTAGATTCGGTCGATGGACTAAAATGCTTTATTCAAGTTACTTCAATATAGAAATCAAATTAAATCCTTACTAATATTATAAATGCGAAAGTTTGTAAGTATGGATGTATGGATGTTTGTTACTCTTTCACGCCAAAACTACCGGGTCGATTTCGATGAAATTTTGCACACATGTAGCTTATAGTCTGGATTAACATATAGGCTACTTTTAATTGACATACCACGCGGGCGGAGCCGCGGGCGGAAGCTAGTAATCCATAAAATATGACTGCAGTCTCCGTCATCCGTAATGGATTAAGTTCTACATTGGAGCGGCAGTAAAACTTTCAAGAGAGCAAAATTATCTACATTACGTTAGGGTAACAATAAAATCGGTCTGTAGACGTCTGTGTGCGATGCACGTTGCAACAACGTAGGCGACAAGAATGCGCTCCATGGGTTTAGATTAAAATGGGATATTACTCTCGTCTCTTCGAAGATATGTGTGTATTTATCATAATAATATAAATTATCGCTCGCCAACGGCACAGTATAAATATGTACAAACAGTACAAAAACTTTTTTTTTTTTTTTTTTTTTTTTTTTTTTTTTTTTTTTTTTTTTTTTTTTTTTTTTTTTTTTTTTTCGTGGAGGGTAGTCAAAGTGCCAACAACAAAAATCAGAGCTCTAGACTATTATTTAATTTTTTAATTATTTTTAATGCATATTTATATGGTACATAATAGTTAAGGCTTGTATTAACCTCCATTGCACTTGATCCACTTTCTATTTCTTCTCTTCTTCTGCACACACACAAACATGGACCTGTACAACAAATTGTCACAAACTATGGATGATCTTTCTGCAAGATTTGCTTCACGGATGACTCAATACGACGAAGACCTCAAGAACGCCAGCAGTGATGTAGCCTCCCACAGGACTATAGCAACTCTCTCCAAGGAGTTTGTGGAGTTCAAAAGTTTTATATGGGCCACCATGGGAGCTCTTAAATCTCAAATGGAGCTGCTTATCGTCGGGCTGGATCGTCACGAGATGGCATCACGCTCTAAGGTCCTCTTGCTCCACGGTGTCGGTGAAAAATTTGGTGCTGATCCTGCGTCGAGCGTTTTAGACATATTTGCTAACAAACTGGGGATACCGAACTTGTCATCCAAGAACATCACAACGTGCCATCGTCTGGGAAGTGACACCACTAGGCCTCGTCCCATCTTAGTGCGCTTCGAAAGCCGCCTCTTGCGTGGTGATGTGTGGCGCAACAAGAGTAAGTTGAAGGGAACCGGTCTTACTTTGACAGAATTCCTTACATCTGTTCGTCACGAGGTGTTCATGCAGGCGCGCAAATACTACGGGCAAAAGCAGAGCTGGACTTCTGATGGCAAAATAGTCATTCAAGTCTCCGATAAAACCCGGCGGAAGATTGAGAGTGCCTCGGAACTTCGAGCGGTTATTGCAGAATTTCCAGTGGCCGGAACGACAACCACGGATGCAGGCAAAACGGACAAGAAACGGAACCGGTAAAATATAATATATAATATATCTTCCAAATTAACTTCGTTTCTATAAAAATATGTTTACTTTTTTTTTTATTAAATTTGTGGGTTATATTTTTCTGTTCAATAAGCGTACTAGTACTAGAATAGCCGGCACTGACGTCTGACGTTTGTCAAATGTCACCTTGCCGTGATGTTTTCAAGTCGTTCGGAAACACATAGTACAGTTGTTTTTGCTTTGAATATTGGTATTTTTGCTTTTATATGTGCATGCAACTGGCGAGTGCATAGAGGTTAATATAAATTTTTAAAATTGTTTATCTTAGTTTAGTTTTAATAGTACAACATAATCGTATTTATTTTTAGATATATAATATTTAGTATTTATTAATATTTAGGTTATTTATTTTAATTATGTTCAATGATATCGATGATTCTTTTGTTTCCTGCTCTTCTGATGAATCCCACACCAGTTTTGCGAGTGCGTTTAGCGATGAGGAGTCTTTACACCTCCGTGATAAACTTCAGCACATTTTTTCTGATTTTCCTAAATTCTTCAACGCCGTCCACATCAATGCTCAAAGTGTCCACGCTCACTATCCCGATCTATTATCTTCCTTTGACTGTAACGTTGTCCATGCTCTTCTTATTTCTGAATCTTTTCTTAAGCCTGCACTTCCTTCTATTCAATACTGTCTACCTGGTTACAAGCTAGTGCGAAATGATAGAACTGGAAAGGGAGGCGGAGGGATTTGTATTTATTTGAGGGGCGATATTTCTTACAAGGTTGTTGATAGGTCTCCAAGTGAATATAATAAATTTGCCGAACACCTTTTTTTAGAAATCGTCTTTAAACATACGAAGTTACTTTTAGGGGTATATTACAACCCGTCATGCCATTTTGACTATTTTTCATCGTTTGAAGTTAAATTAGAACATTTGTATTCAATTTATAGTCATATTGTGATTCTTGGAGACTTCAACACTTGTTTGCTGAAAGACGATCAGCGCAGTCGCAAACTCCGCTCCCTTGTTTCTTCCGTCAACATGAACATTCTTCCACTAAATGCCACTCATAAAGCACCTCATTCTACTCCTTCACTTCTAGATCTCATTATTGTTTCTGATACTGACAAAGTAGCTACTCATGGACAACTTGCAGCTTCCTTTTCTTATCATGACCTCATATTTGTTTCTTATAAAGTGAGTCCTCCGAAACGCAGGAGTAAATATCTGTATCTTCGAAGTTTTAAAAACATGGATCTGGAACGTTTGAGGACTGATGTTGCTGATGTAGACTGGTCATCAGTATATAGCTCGGGTAATCTGGACGAGAAGGTGTTTACTTTTACCACGTTATTATTAAACATTTTTGACACACATGCCCCCATTAAAAAGGTAAGAGTAAAATATCCACCGGCACCGTGGCTATCTACTGCAATAAAAATGTATATGTCGAAGCGGGACAAAGCTAAACGTATTTATAAAAAATCACCCACTGAAGAAAACTGGGCGATATATAAAAAGTTGCGCAACCGCTGCAATCGTATGTGTAGAGATGCTAAAAGACGCCACATTCACAATTCAATTGAAAACCTCAATACCTCACAAGTATGGCAATTTCTTAAATCTATGGGTATTGGTAGGACATCACACGATTGTGCGATTAATATCGACCTAAATGAGCTTAACACTCACTTCTCAAGGTCCCCAATTACTCTCGACAACAACATAAAAACTTCGACACTAAACTATCTCTCTTCTCTTTCTAAGCCATTAAATACTTCTTTCTCTTTCCATCCAATTGCCGATGAAGACATAAAAAAATCCATTCGCTCAATTTCCACTAAAGCGGTAGGAGATGATGGGATGCATATTCAAATGCTCCTTCCCATCTTAAATGAAATCTGTCCCGTGATTACGGACATAATTAACTTTTCACTCTACACAAACACATTTCCGGCCGCTTGGAAGAAAGCTCATGTCCTGCCGCTCCCCAAAGTAACCAATCCAACTACCCTATCACAGTTCCGACCAATATCTATCCTACCGATCCTATCCAAAGTCCTAGAGAGTGTCGTTCACAATCAACTGTCTCGTTACCTATCCTCTAATGCACTACTGAGTCCTTGTCAATCTGGTTTTCGTCCGGGCCACAGCACAACGACAGCTTTAGTCAAAATAACAGACGACATAAGACTAGCTAAGGAGAATAAACAGCTCACTATTTTAGTGTTATTAGACTTCAGTAGTCCTTTTAATTCAGTTGATTTCGACGTCCTCCTAGGTGTCCTATCCTCACTAAATGTCTCTTCATCTGCAATTGAGTGGTTCAAATCTTATCTTCAGGGTCGAATGCAGTCGGTCTGCTACGAGGAGGCTTCCTCCAATTGGCACGATCTTGCTGCAGGCGTCCCTCAAGGTGGCGTCCTTTCTCCTCTTCTTTTCTCCGTATTTATAAACGCCATCACTAAAGTTTTAACTTCTTATTTCCATCTCTACGCAGACGATTTGCAGTTGTATCGACATTTTAAGGTGGAGGAAACAAATGAGGCAATCTCGGCTATCAATAGTGACTTAGACGGCATCAGCAAGTGGGCAAAATCATTTGGACTCTTAGTTAATCCATCAAAATCTCAAGCGCTAATTGTGGGTGGACGTTACCAATTAAATTTGCTGCATAACCAGAGCCTTCCTCAAGTTGTATTCAACTGTGAGCCTATAGCATACTCAAAAAAGGTAAAGAATTTAGGTGTATTAATCGACTCCAACCTTTGTTGGGAAGCACACATTGCGGAGATAAGCAGAAAGGTTTTCTACACATTTCAGTCTCTCAAACGCCTTCAGAAATTCTTGCCGTTTCAAACTAAAATTACTCTTGCACAATCCCTTCTTCTCCCACTTCTAGACTATGCTGATGTCTGTTTTCTTGATGCGAAGGAGGAACTCCTCAATAAACTCGAACGTCTGCAGAACTTGGGTATCCGGTTTATTTTCGGTCTCCGAAAATACGACCATGTCTCTGAGTACAGAAAAGAATTAAAGTGGTTACCCATTCGGCAGCGTCGAGATTCCCATACCCTCTCTCTCCTTTTTTCTGTTCTTCATAATCCCAAGTCACCTTCCTACCTTCGTGAACGCTTTGAGTATTTGGTGCCAAGAGGTAAACTCTGTCGAACTTCCTCTTCTCTCTTACTCAGTACTCCTCTCCATTGCTCTAGCTGCTATGAAAACTCTTTTACCATCCGAGCAGTCAGACTGTGGAATTCACTGCCTCACGCTATTCGCGACAGTTCTTCTGCAGCTGTCTTTAAGAAAAATATTAAAGAGCATTTTCTTTCTTTCTCATTATAATGAACATAATATAATATGTATTTATTTATATATACTTAAAAGGATTTTTATGTATTTATATTTATATATTTATAATATATATTAATATTATAATATATGTTTTTATGTAATTATTTAGGTAATTTTGTTTTAATCATATGTATTTATGGACCGTATACATAATACATTATGTTTACTTATTTAGGTAATAAGGTAGAATTAAGATAGTAATAGGTATAAATTTTCATCATTAATTTTTCTGCGTTGTACACTTGACTTGACCTTTTCCATTATTATTTCCTCTATGTCTCAAAGGTTTGCTGTTAGAAAATTCATATTGAATTAAGCTCGCCTTTGTACATGAACTTTAGTATTCAATGTTATCATCTGTTTTTTATGTGTGCAATAAAGAATTTGAATTTGAAAAAACTGCCAACACATACGGAACTCGCTACTGAGAGCACCGCGACAATCGCTTAGGGGTCCCCTAAGCGATTGCCGCTTGCTCTCAGTAGCGAGTGCCGCTTAGGAGTCTCGTCGGTGTGCATGTTTATGTGTGCGTGCCGTTTCGCACGTTTGTAGGCAGTTTCCGTACTGTTTGTACATATTTATACCGTGCCAACGGTGAAGGAAAACATCGTGAGGAAACCTACATGCCTGAGAGTGCCTAATAAGTGCTTGAGGGTGTGTGAAGTCTACCAATCTGCACTTGGCCAGCGTGGTGGACTATGGCCTAACCCTTCTCATCATGAGAAGAGGCCCGAGCCCAGCAGTGGGACAGATACAGGGCTGCTATTATTACTATTATTATTATTTTATTACTCGCGTATGCGCCTCTCACTGCGAGGTCTCAAGTTCGATTCTCGGGTCGGGCCAAGTGTTATTTGTGAACTTTCTGTCAGGAAATTCTCTATAGCAGCGCGGAGTTGGAATTGTGCTCGGTGGATGGCGATAGGCTCACCTCCTATCCCATGGGACCTAAACATAACAGGTGGAATGTCAATGTTGTACACCTCTGCCACACCCTTCTGGGTAATATAGGCGTGATGTTATGTTATCTGGGATATAACACTTTGAAGTTTTTGACAAGTCCTGTGTTTTAATCGAGTTTTCTAGGACCTTTAAAATAAAGTTATACTCTGTATTGCTTTATTAACTTTGGAGGTTTTGGAGGTACATCATTTGACAAACTAAATTTGTTAAAAGGACGTAGGTATCCTTAGCTATAGTTTAAGCAAGTCTAATTTACTTTTCAAGTCACCAGATTTTTATTTTTATTTTAATATTTTTGAGAAAAATGCTATATTTATCTATTTTAATTCAAAAATCAAAAGGTGTCCTTTGTGCTCACATGAGTTAGGAGGTACAGCATTGGCGATATCTATTCCATTTGCACTATCTTCTGGCGCAGATTTGATGGCCGGCGTCGAGGAAGCGAGCACATAATACACTTATGCATCACCACGAACTTGTGGATAGAATGTTAGATGTATTGTAGGTGATTCAAACATTTTTATAGTTTAAAGATCATTATTCTCAATAAAAACATAAGTTACTTACTGGAGAACAATGAATTTATATAAAATTAAGTTTTAAATTCGTCGATTAGACATTTACGATTTACCCACCTAATGCATTCAAAATATATTAAATGTCTAATTGATTAAATATCTAAAATGTATTGCATTAGCTTATTTTTGAATGCATTAAATGAGTGTACATTTTTAATGTGTGGGGGCAATTTGTTGTACAGTTTGGCTCCTTCAAAGGTTAGGATTGATTTTGCATTGTTGGTTCTAATTTTAGGTAATACTATAAAACTGGCTCGGCGAGTGCTACATAGTAGTAGCTATACTAGTTATAGACACATTTTTTCCTTGCTGTTTGTTTATTTACTCTACTAGTCATAATTCGCGTTAATTATGCTCACGTGTTTGACTTCATATAACGCTAAATCTATCTAAATTCCTGGTTACTTTACCGTGTTCTTTCTGACACTTTTAGGTTACAATTTTTAAGGGAAAAAATGTACGTACTCTGAATTAATGTCCTGTGTATCGCGTCCTTGTGGTCACATTGGTGAGGAGGTACAGTATTGGCGACATCTATTCTATTTGCACTATCTTCTGGCGCAGATTTGATGGCCGGCGACGAGGCAGCGAGCACATAATACACTTATGCAACACCACGAACTTGTGTATAGAATGTTAGATGTACTTTACGTGATTCTAAAATTTTTATAGTGGCTCCTGAAGTCAGATAGATTTTTCTTGCTGTTTATTTGTTTTTATTCTACGAGTAATAATTTAGATAAACCATGCTCATGTACTCGACTTTATATAGCTTAAGCTTGCTAAGAGCCTGGTTTATTTACCGTGTTATGTCAGTCACTTTAAGAGAACTTATTTTTTTACAGGGTCATTTTGTACCCTATATAACATAGCGAATTGATGTGTGTGAATGAGATACTCTCATGCTCTGAATTAATGTCCAAATTCCAATTCAAATTCAAATCATTTATTTTCATAGGCCCCAGGAGGCGCTTGAACACGTCAAAATATTACAAACAAATGATATAAAAATAAATTATAAGTAAAACTAAATTATACTAATTACAATGATTTGAACAACCGGGGTAATTAATTTTAAGTAGTTGTAGTTTGTAGTCCTGTGTAGAAAGTCCTTGTGGTCACAAGAGTTAGGAGGTACAGTATTGGCGATATCTATTCCATTCGCACTATCTTGTGCGGCGCAGATTTGATGGCCGGCGCGGCGTCAAGGAAGTGAGCACACTTATGCAGCACCACGAGTTTGTGGATAATGTTAGTAGTATGTTCAAAGATTGGAGCAATGGCTGTACCTAGCAAAAATAACACCACAGGAAAATTTAAATTTAGTTATATTAGTAAAATACATTGTATGATTTATTACCTGCCTCGATGGTCTAGTGATTAGCGTATGCACCTCTCACCGCGAGGTCTCGGGTTCGATTCCCGGGTCGGGCAAAGTGTTGTAATATAGGCGTGTTTTATTTTTATTTTATTTTATTTATTGAGGGATAATAAACAGCTACAATATATATATTTATAACAATGTTTAGTTGTAGGTAGGATGTTGACAATATTGCAGCCCACTGCATTATCCTCAGATTGACAACAGTAATAAGCAAATAATTAATTGACAAATAAAAAGCTACTTATAAATTAAATAGAAACAATTCAAATTGAGTACATTAATCATAATTAATCACATAACAATGATAACATTAAAATAATAAAATATAAAAAAAGAATAATAATAATTATATAAAATGCAAAAGGAATAATAATTTATATTAAAATTTAATCATATTTAATATTTAATACCAATATTATTATAATTGTAGACAATACCAACTAATTAGATCATAAATCTTCATATTGCCTTATGTTCAGCATTTAGAATTTTACAGACATTGGACTTGAATTTCGACGGAGAGTCAGCAAAAATATCAATATCCATAAAGTTTTTATTATAGGACTCAACTAGACGACGTATTGGACAACGGAGTCCCGAGTTGGTTCGACAGGTATTCACTGAGAATAGTGTACCTGCACGCACATTACGCTTATGGACAGTACGAGGGACAGCATAACATATTTGGGATGTAATAGCGATGCTGTCAAAGCGGTTGTGGATAATAGCGTACAAAGTGTTGGCTTCCAAGTATGTGCGTCTGGACTCAAGAGGCAGAAGGTTGTATTTATTTAACAACTGCGAATAGTCAGAATACGTCCGGTAACACCTATAATTCATTGCACGTAAAAACTTTCGCTGAACATTCTCTATTACGTCTTTATATTTCTGGTAGAAGGGATTCCAGATAGGGACAGCGTATTCCAGTTGTGATCTTACGAGCGTTCTGTACAAGTGAAGATAGGTGGTAGGACGCTTAAATTCTGTAGATGACCGCATCACAAAACCATACATCTTAAATGCATTATTTACCACTTTTTCTACATGTTGGTTAAGTGACACTTTATTATCCAGAAGAACACCAAGATCTTTCACTAGCCCAGTATTGTTTAGTCCAACATTCATTAGATGGTAATTAAACTTAGTGATATTTTTATTTTTTGTAAAGTTTATATATTGGCATTTTGGGATACTAAGTTGCAACTTGTTCTTAATACAATACGCCGTGAGTCGATCAAGATCCTCCTGGAGTAGATAACAGTCTTGTAGACAAGTGATGGCTCTGTAAGCTTTTAAATCATCCGCATACAAAATGAATTTGGTACCCCTGAAGCACTTTGAGATATCGTTAATGTAAATATTGAAAAGAAGAGGCCCTAAGATTGAACCCTGAGGAACGCCAGAAGTTATGGAAATTATATTAGACTGATGGCCATTCACAACTACCTTTTGTGTCCTATTTGTAATATATGAGGAGAACCAGCGAAGCAGATTACCTCGTATACCATTAAAAGCGATTTTATTTAGTAGGATTTCATGATCAACCTTGTCAAATGCCTTTTTGAAGTCTGTGTAGACAGCATCGACTTGTAAGCGTCTATCGATATTTTCAAAGAGATAGTTTGTAAAGACAAGTAGATTAGAAACCGTAGGACGACGCTTTACAAACCCATGCTGTTGAGGTATTATTACATTATGCAGAATTGGATAGATTTCATTATGGACTAGTCTTTCAAAAAGTTTTGACAAGATTGATAGAATAGATATGGGTCTGTATTGTTCAACCTCCTGTTTCGGCCCTCCCTTGTGTACCGGTGTTATATTCGCCTCTTTCCACACTTTTGGGAAAACACCTTCTTCTAGGCACTTATTATATAGTATGTGGAGTGGCCTATATACACTGCAAGCAGCATTCTTGAAAAACAGAGCAGGGTACCCGTCAGGACCAGCTCCTTTAGTTGGGTCAAGTTGTTTCAACGCCTTGAGTATCTTAAAGTCATCGATGTGCAACTTGTCAGTAATAGTATCAGCATCACAGTGCGACGGTGGAGTCCAGGCTGGTAGAGACGAAGGTGCTGGTTCAAAAACTGATTGAAAGAAATCTGAGAACATATTACAAATAGTGTCGGGAGCATCCGACTTCCGGTCCTGATACAGCATAGTCGATGGAATGCCAGATTTGCTTTTGCGATTTGAGATATATCGCCAGAAGTGTTTGATGTTAGATGATAAATTGTCTTCAATAGAATTAATGTAAGATGTGTAACACGCCTTACAGGTTGTTTTGAATGTCGCCCGATATTCAGAAAAAGCGTGATAATCTTTGAGGTTGCCGAATTTTTTCCATTTAATCCAAAGACTCTGCTTCTTCCTGAAGATCTTTATCAAGGTAGGAGAGAACCAAATCGGAAAGTCGGATGCCCGCGGCCTTACTTCAGGGATATTAAGTTGAACAATTTCACCTAGGACATCATAAAATGCTTGCACAGCGTCTTCTGCTGTCAGATGACCCAACAACATGGACCAGTCCACTTCATTGACCTGTTCATTAATAACATCGTATTTGGCCTTACGAAAGTTATACTTTTTCAATGGTTTCCTTTTAATCACTTCTACAGATATAGTTAGAGGAGTTATGACTAAGAATGGTGGATGGCGAAGGTCAACGGATGATAAAGAGTCAATTGGTGGACTAAGAGTGTTGAGACCGATGTTAGTAATAAACAGGTCCAGAATGTTTCCAGCGTTATTAGGCATATTATTATACTGATAGCTGTCTAGAGCTGACATAAGCTGTACCAACTGTGAGCAGACCGTTGATGTACCAGTGCAAGTCATACCAGCACCTTTGACCTGGGTAACGTGCCACGTGATATCAGGCAGATTGTAGTCTCCAATTATGAAAAAACTCAGGACATTAGGCTCACTGAAGAGGTCATGTAGAGTGTCAAGGTGACTTGTATATATATCGTTAGTAGTCCGTGGAGGTATGTACACCGCACTAATTACATGCATTTTTGAACTGTCCTTTTCGCTTGGGAGGCCGACTACCAGATGTTCAATGCTGTTCATTGAGATATAACGCAAGCGATCAGGCACATCAAGTAAACATGACTTCAGTTCTTTTAGTACCGCAACAAGAACCCCACCGCCATCGTGTTTGCCAGTTGCATTGCGATCTCGATCGCATCGATAGACAACATATCGGGAATCCACAAACTCTTCATTAGAGATGTCAGGAATCAGCCATGTCTCTGTTAAAATGATTATGTCATACGAGAATGATAGAATGCTCATTAAAATACTTTGCAGTTTAGTTCTAATGCCCCCGCAGTTCTGATAGTAAAAAGATATATTACTGCGATCAATACTATCCATAAACAGAGTACTTATGGGTAACTTCGTATAAATCTGCAAAAGTATTGCTAAAAATAGTAACAGATATAGCCAGATAATAAAGCGAGTCTAACATCAGTGGCAGGAAATAGGTAGCCCTATAGTCCACAGCTACGTGCATATAAATAGACACTCTTACTAAAAGTATTAATTTTATAGTTTTGGCACATCGTAAATTTGAGTCCAAGTTAATAAATTTGTTCACATCATTAAATTCATTAACACTATTAAATATTATCATTAAAGGCAAATAATCGAAATTTGAGTCCAAGTATACAGTATTATTTCCATTACAATAAATTACAATTAAATAGGCAAAATATATTGGTATTATTTTCATTACATTAAAAATACATAAATTAATAATCTGTAAAGCATGCGGCATGCAATTGAGAAAGTATTCAGATAAGTTACACAAATTAATACATCCCTGCAAGGGGAGATTACCTTTAAAGAACATAGAACAAAAAAAGACACAGCTATTTAGCTTGTTTTGTATTAGATTTAATTTTCTGGAGGTCATTTTCTCCTCGTATAGCAAATGCATTTTGACCCTCACGTTCGCGCACCAATATTGTGCCATTTTTGACCCAAACAAATTTATGATTTTGATTTTTGGCATGTTCTCTAGCCTTGCGAAATAACTGTTTCTTTTTCAATGTCAAATGTTCATTAATATAAACAAAAGTAGAAGGCCCAGTGATGCTAATTTGGTCGGTCTTCAGCGAGTGCGCCTTACGGAATGCACTTAGCAAGTTGTCTCTCTGCAATCGTGTAGTGAATTTGAGTATGATGTTCTTTGGTCGTTGGGTAGCGCCTTGTTGGTGTGCATGGGGTACTCTGTGCACCGATACCAAGTCGCCTGGCATGATAGGTAACTTAAGCGTACTCCCTATAGCCTTAACTATCACAGATAGGTCTTCGTTGCGCCTCTCTGGTACATTGCATATCTCCACATTACACTGCCGCGCTTGTTGTTCTAAAATGTCTATCTTGGTCTCAAGACTGGAAACAGCTTCAGGTACAGTCGACTCACTTGAAAAATTCAGCTCATCAACACGCTTTTTAATGGTGTCAATATCTAGAGACTGACTTTGGGCACTATTTTGAAGCGTTATGACGTCACCCCGAAGGTCAGCAACTCTTTGCTTCAATGTATTTTGTTCCATTCGTAATGCCTGCATGTCCTTCTGTATATCAGTTAGCGTTAACTTGATATCGTCGCGAATTTGGTGCATGTCTCCAGTCATATCACTGCGCCACTGGTTTAAAGTTGACATTAAAGTCGCAGCAAAGTTCTCGAAGTCAGCCCCGCCAGTTGCCTTATAGTGCTGTTTGTTAACCAGACGAGTAGATGAGCTCATTATACTCTGTCCATCTAAATTATCGCATGACATATCCATTGAGTTTTGAGGTACTTCCGTATAACTACGCACAGGCGTGTTTACATTTGACTGGGTACGTCTGGTGACATTGGTACAAGAGGGACACTTCCACGAGGCTTTATACTCTTTAGACAAATTTAAATATTGTTGCGATGTCAAGTTAAGACATTCATAGTGGTATTTTCCTCTACAATATGTGCACACGAGAGTGCTATTTATCGCAGCCGATGCATTATTACAGCATTCCATAGCGGTAATCCAAAATTAAAACAATTATACAAAATATCAGTGGGATTCGAACTCGATAATTATGTTTTCAAAATATAAATAAAACAAAAAGAAGAATTGTCAGTGAGGATCGAACGTGGAACGAATCAGTATCAATACCAAAATAGTATACGCATGCGACCACGCAGACACTAGATTACGGTGCGAAAAGAGTGACTATTATCTTGAGAAACTTAGTAAAATAAAATAGGTATAGGGTCACTTCGTCGACTTTGACCTTCCTATTGTCTTTCAATGTCAATGCACTGCACAACAACACTTAAAACGGAAATTTTTGAATTGTTTTTGTTAATAACTTGTTGTTGAAATTATGCACAGTCACAGTTTTTGCACTATTTGGTTCAAATATCAATCCTTCACACACTGGTATAAGTTTCATGTACGGAAATGCGATTTTTACCACTTTTATAAATAAATATCGCGGAGAACTCAATAACAGGTCTACTTCGTACTGCTATCGTAGCGGTATCTTGTTAGTAATATAGGCGTGATGTTATGTTATATTATTATGTGTCCATCCTGTACATTATCTGCACGTGTGGTGTAGTGGTTTAAGCGGTCGCCTCGCCGCTCTCCACTGCACTGGTGTTGTGGGTTCGATCCCCACATGGGATAAATCTTTGTGTGATTCGCAAAGATTTGTTCTGAGACTGGGTGTGCTTGTGTGAGTGAATGTGTGTATTTGGCCTTGTCATTTGGATAGTGTAATGGCTTCTGGCGTTCTATCTAATGTAAAAAATCCAAATTTATTTTATTTATAATTTATTATCGCACTCATAGACAAAGGTACGTAAGTATTTAATCAGGTATAGACATCTTGCTAAAGCAGGGCTCTACTTTTCCCTGGAAGCCGTTCTGTCTGTGATTGGTTCTTAAGTGAGACGTCTGGGTCTCAGACTTGTCTGTCTAGGGGGCACATCAATTAGAAGACTTTGATTTTCCTTTTAACGAACAGTTGCTGAAGGCAACTTTGTTCGTTTCAATTTATTTGAAGAAAGGGATGAAAAAGTTCTTTGTCTCGTTTAGACTATAAGCTTTTTCCGAAATAGTAAAGTATCGAAAACGGGTCCGCCATACTTGTGGTCTCCAAATGTTGATTTGTTTTTAGTTTATAAACTATCAATTTTGCTAACTTGATTCATATTTTCAGAGAAAAGTTTCTTATCTGCTAAACCACTAGACCAGTATACTGTAAATAAAATTCTCAATTTTAAAAATTCAAATTTATTCGTATGCAGAAATAATTCAATAAAAATTGCGGATTCCGTTGCTCATTTATGGATAAAAATGATATAATATTTGAAGTATGGCTGCAAGTAAATACAGATATTTAGGTTCAAGTGACAGACTTGAACGATCTGAAAAGTATGGAGAAATATTTAAGCCCTAATTTTAAGGTGATAGAGCGTTTGTGAACAAGTGAGAGAGGCAGCACTATTAACTCATCTTACCTGTTGACGCTAATGCTGGAAGTAACCCTTGCCAATATCGGTAAATGTAGACATATGAAAGAGGAATTATATTTGGGGACGTCCATGTGCTGTACTATCAGCAAAGTTGATCACAGATCCACCACGCGTAGATTTCGTTTGAAATCGCCAACACATTAAGGTTTCTTCTCTCATGTGCACTTACGACATTATAAAACTAAGTTAAAAACGCACAGCAATCTACAATAATCAACTTTATTATGATTACGGTAAACTTCATTTCTATAAAACTTAGACGGTTTTAAAAGGTTTTGAATTTGGAATTACCGTTTCTTTAACAATCAATACATCTTTTCCATGTATGTAGTTACACTTAAAAAAACATAAAACGCTAAGTTATTTTAAATAAATTCGAGTCTTTCAAACGAAAACAATTGACACGTCTCTGACGTCATGCACGAAATGAAAGAGACAACATGTTTTTCGAAAATAATTTAGTCAATTTGAATTCGTTGTTGTAACATTGATATAAAGCTTGATTCCCGCCAATGATTCAGTGACATTACATATCAGTTCTAATAACAAGTTAATACCAAAGGACGTACCGATTAAGGGAAAATCGACCTAATTGTGTTTGAATGTTTATAGGAAAATAAGCTTGAGGTGGGTCTGACTTAATTTTGTCGATAGTTGAATAAACTACACATCCAGCCTCAAATCTATAACATATTGATCTATAGAGGATATTTGCCCCGCTTTTGCTTAAAACTTGTGCCAGCATGAGAGCTGCCGACTGTTCGCTGACCGCAGGGCATGCAAATTTATGTAATGAGCGGCTGCACATGTTCTCTTAATTATACAACTGCCGCTGCTTTTAAAAAACTAGGATGTATTTGCTAGATATTGGTGAAAGTATGAATAACTGCTGAAAATAATTGTGTATTCTTGGGAAGTTTCATTGCTGTTTAAAGTAATTTTAATTGCAGAGATAGACAAAGAAATTGCAAGCATGATTTTTTCAGACAGGGCAGTTGACAACAGGCTTTGCAATTTTGTGAAGTGTAGATTATTTCTGCCTCGATATTTTAACATTTCGTATGTGTTATGGACACATCGCTCGTAGAAACCCTGACAGCCTAGAGACGCTTATGGTAGTTGGCCAGGTCGACGGCAGAAGATCACGCGGTCGCTCACCTACCCGCTGCAGACCTAGTTGAATCGCTCACTGGCCTATCAATAACCAAGGCTTTAAAGACCGCCGAGGAAAGGAATACGTGGAGAAGCATGGTGCATCGAGTGACCAACACTTCTAACTAGACACGAACTTCAGCAATGAAGATAACGACTGAGAAGACTGTGTTATGGATTAAGACTTAACATAACATAACATCACGCCTATATTACTCAATACGGTGTGGCAGAGGTGTACAATAGCCACAATTCACTTTTTTTTTTATACTACGCCCACAGCGAACGAACGTGTAGTCCACCTGATGGTAAGTGGAGTACAGCCCATGGACATCAACAATCCACAAAAGCAGAGTATAGATGCGTCGATGCAGCTGAGGACTACGGTGTTATGCCTCATGTGCCAGTAATTTCAGGGCCTGATCTCACCACCAAACCGGCACACAGTAATGGAAGCACTACTATTTGGCGGCAGGTTAAAGGTGAGACAGTGGTGCTGCCGCCCTCGAGCTCATTCACAAGAGCTCTACCACCAGTAAAAACTCACTTGTTTTGTTTAGGTCTCATGGAACAGAGGATGTTGCTATTGTGAATTTCCTGATGGTAAGGTCACAAATAACACTTTGCTCGACCCGGGAATCGAACCTGAGACCTCGCGGTGAGAGGCGCATACGCTAACCACTAGGCTATCGAGGCAGTCTTATTATTAATCTAGACTTATTCTAGAAAATATAGGTTTAGGGCTATGAAATGAATCTTCATACATTTGTACGGGCCGAAACGATTATTCTTGGTTAAACTAAATCTTCACAGGTTCTGGGACAAACGGCTGCATTTCCTCCTCGAAGCTTGAAGGAATCTCGATTAATCGTCACCCATCCACCTCTCGACCGCAGGTGAAGTTTACATCTAAGATCGATAGGTGATGGTCGTTTCCTAGCAGAGCCATTTGCTCAGTAAAGTGTAGGAACCATCCCCCTATGTCTTGAGATTACCCATGCTTCAAACCACGGTTCTGAACTTCTGAATGAGCGTTTTGGTTAGGAAGGGGTAACTATCAGTTTGTGTCGATATTGATTTATTAAAGCTAAGGAAATATCGTAAGCTTAATGCTGTCATAAATCATGCAGATCATATTCTATAGTACATACATATTATAAATAAATAAAATAAAATAAAATAAAATGCCTTTTATTTTTTGCAAAATTACATAAAATTGAAAATAGTGATTAAAATGTATCTATAACTCAAAATCTAAATAATAATCCATTTCTTAAATTACTACATACATTCTTCATCCATTTCTTAAATTACTACATACATATCATCACGCCTATATTACCCAGAAGGGTGTGGTACACCTCGTACAGCACCCACATTTCACATGTCATGTTACGGTCCCATGGGATAGGGTGTGAGCTTATCGCCATCCATCGGGCTCGATTTCTACTCCGTAAATTGCTGCTATTGTAAATTTCCTGACGAAAAGTTCACAAATAACACTTTGCCTGACCCGGGCATCGAACCCGAGACCTTGCGGTGAGAGACGCATACGGTAACCACTACACCATGAAGGCAGTTATTCTAAAGTAATTTTATCTTAATACGCAACTTAATTATTTGGTCTCTCTAGATGAAAATTGACGTGTCTTTTTATAATTATTTAAGTGTTTGTTTACTATGTCTAACACTGCAGACTCTCTATAGCTTGTATTTTAATCCATATCCCTAGCTGCCGAGTGTTAGCTGACCGCAGCCATGCAAATTTATATGGTACAGCGCATGCCCTCTTAATTACAGCGGCTAATGCCTTTTCGATTACATACCACCGCGGCTGATTGGAGGTGTTGCCGGAGGAAGGGGGTGACTAATAGTTTTGTGTTTCGGTCGTTAGAGGAATTGGGCTAGAGGTTTGGGAAATAATGACTACATATGCGACGTTAATTTATTTGCTGTTCAAATTTTATTTATTTATTTACTTATTCCAAAGAGTTGTCAGCAAGGAACCTCCCCGAATGGCGTACACAACGATTCCTTACGTCCGGCGCACCCTGGGCAGTTCGCAAGTTCTTCAAAGCGAGTTGGCTAATCCTTTCACCACGATGGCAATTCAAAATAAAATTTGACTTAGCCATCGATACGACGAAGAGAAGAAGATAGTTTAATTCAAACACGGCGCTAGAAAGTAACATAATACAAGAAAAAGACATTGGAATTTCGACGGAGAGATGTGTTATTGGTTCTAATTTTGGCCATTTCGAACCAAGGTGATACCATCTTTTAACACCTAGAAACTTTCTTTTAAAACAAGCAAATAAGCAAAACGGAGATGACTAACAAAAATACTCGAAAATTGTATTTGACCAGAGTTGTTAGCGCGTCTAACTGAGGCAACTTGTTCTCGAAATGCTGGCTTATATTTCGGCCAGCGACTAAGTATCGCAATACAACGCGGTAATGCTGCCAGCATTTTGGGAACAAGGTCTTCTGACAGTGACTTATTAAGTTTAAATTAAGTTATTAGACTATTTTAATTTAAGGTCCAATATGTATATATTTCTGTAAATAAAGGCGTATTTTATTTTATTTTTTTTACAGATTAGGTACTCATTAATTTATATAAATTTATAAAATCTATGCTTTAATATTTACAACTATACATTTAAGAAAGTGAATGCCTAACTAATATATACATGAAACTAAAAATTATAATACAAACATTTACATACTTATACTTTTTATTAACACAATATATAATCGTCCTTACAGACTAAACCCAATGCAACAATGATGTCAAAATGTTGACAAAATGTCTAGTATCACTCTCTGGAATGCCGCCAATGAACAACAGCTACCTTATTTATAATCCCTACAGCCATAGGAAATTTTTAAAATATTGGTTATGGATACAGGAACCTCCAATGTCCTTTGTCTGGGTCCTTGCTTCAGCATGGTTTTAGAAACAAGCAGTTTCATTGCTTCTAGCACTTGCGGATTATGTACCACAAAACACTAAGAACATAATAATATAATATATTTAACTATTAATTTCCCTTGGTATTTGTAAAAAAAATGGTCAACATCCATAAACTTTTAGCGAAATAATCTGTAGTAGAAGCCGTTTTCGAATTATTACTTTGTTTGTGTATTAAAATATTAGATATAAAGTTTGCCAATAAATTCAAAACACTTAAACTAATTTTCTAAATTATGATATCGGCAAAGTTTTGGTGATTTGTTATTGTGTTGGATATTTTCTCAATTTATCATCATGTTGTTAAGTTTCTTTATTCATCTTTCCACTTGAAATTCCAATTTTATAAGACTTTTCTTGGACTATTAATCGTAGATGAATGACATTAGGTTTAAGAAGATGAAAATGAAACACGAAATTGTTATGAAAATGAATACAGTGTTTATTTATTGACAATATAAATAATATAGAAATATAATCTGTCAATGTAAAAAAAACACATATATATTTTGATGTCAACTGATAACTAACGTAAGATTGAATATGAGGTTGGTACGTTATATTGTTGTGATTATTTTTTAATACAAACATTGCAAACATTGTACTTAAAACTAAGAAATACTTAAGTAATATTAAACGTCTCACCTCATCTGTGTATTACTTGAAATAATACAATAAGCCTTATGGTGCTTATATTTAAAAAAATATCCGCGTACTCCTAACCGTTGAAGAGTTGTACATTTCTGCGACAGCAACATGAAATGCTGACTGCTAGATGCAAATATCTAAGTAGTTTTAGGTAATAAACGAAAAACAATATAAGTCTTTTAAATTTGAAGGTTGCCCTCGATTTCTTTAAGATCCCATCATCAGATCGTGACCTGATGAATATAGGACCAAATGACAAATATATCCTCTCAAGACAAATAAAATAATTTCTACGATCGGTCCAGGCGTCTTCGAGTGGTCGGTAAACAAACATAAAAAGGAATCTACCGTATTGAGACCGTGAGAACCTCCTCCTTTTTTAAAGTCGGTTAAAAAGCGCGTAAATTAGAATTTAAACGTGTTTAAATTGCTTCCTCTATTTCGCAAAAGTTTACGATAAATAAATACAACTTTGTAGGAAACGCTGAACAGTTTTAACGGTAGCAGAGAAGCTCAATAAAATAGAAACGATTCAAATAAAATCGAATTTGTTGTAGTACTATCCTTCATTTTCTTTAACCACTAATGCTTTACGGAACAAAATGGACGGAAAAAAATAACTACATATTAACCTTGTGAATATACACTGGCTATTATTTGACTCGATGGTGTAGTGGTTAGCGTATGCGCCTCTCACAGCGAGGCCTCAGGTTCGATTCCCAGGTCGGGCAAATTGTTATTTGTGAAGTTTCCATCAGGTAATTCACAATAGCAGCACGGAGTTGGCATTGTGCCCGTTGGATGGCGATAAGATTGTCCCATTGGACCTAAACTTAACAGGTGAAACGTGGGTGTTGTACACCTCTGTCATGCCCTTCTGGATAATATAGGCGTGATGTTATGTTATGTTATTATCATCCAATTACTTTATGATACCCAGCGAAAATATGTCATTGATTGTAATAAGGTACAATAATGAAGCTTACTTACACGTACAAAGTACATATAAAAAAATATAATCATCTAGCTATAGGTTTTCTTAACTACATTTAAAGCCTAAGGTATATTAGGTACATATTTTTAATTGAATCGGACTTAATGAATTTTCTGATATAAAAAAAGTTTTATGTTAATTACAAATACGTCGAGTAATTTTACGTTTTTTAAGATACTAAAATTTTATAAAACGGTGAGCATGAAAAAATCTAGATAAACGTTACTTTTGACTTAATTTACATAGAATATCGTAGACGATAAATAACGTAGATGACGCGATAACGTTAATTTACTTATTACTGGCATTTCTGTAATTAATGTTACACTATCGGACGGTTACACTGCCGTATTATAAACAACGATTAGATTGCTTTATTATGCTAATTTGAGCTTCTGGAATTTTCTTTGTGGGTGACAGAAAAATACCTTGAGCCCGAATTAAAATTCTTGGCTATGGTTGGATAGTTATGGACATGCAATCTTTGTTAAGTTATTGATAAGTTAATCAAAGTTTCTTTATTGTATGGCAATCTGAGCAATTTACCTTAATTATGGCTACCGTATTTTTCAGTCCATTAATAAATAAATATACTCTATAGGTATCTATCTAGTTCTAAAGAAGTTGTAAAGAAGTTTGTGTCTAAAGAAGTTTTTGGTGCCCTACATGACGTAATTTAACAATAAGATAGATTTGTTGGACAATTCCACTCGTCATGGGGGTAATTTTTTTAATTGAGTGCATGGTTGGCGTTGTGGTTAAAGCGGTCGCCTGTAACTGCGCTAGTGTTGTGGGTTCGATCCCCACACACGACAAATCTTTGTGTGATCCGCAAAGATTTGTTCTGACTCTGGATGTGCTCTGTGTGTGTGGAATGTATGTTCGTTAACGATACAGGAGTTATTACTAGTGCATCGTTAAAAAATTGGGGTTAGAAGTGTATGAGGGAAGTGCCTCAATTTTGTAAAAAATAGCATGGAAATATCGAATTCTACGCAGACGAAGTCGCGGGCAACAGCTAGTATGAAAAAATAACCTGATTAAATTTATATAAAAACAATCTGCTAGCTTGATTTTAGATCTAAAAGCCAGATGTCTGGAGCAGTAATCTCTTTAGACAAGCTTTTGGGCTTATTGGCCGCTAAAGGTATTACTCGATGGGATGTGACAGCGCGTCCTTTGTGAAATTGTGATGTTGGGACTTACTTGATCATTGGTGTAAGCTGACTGGTAACAAAAGTCCCTTATTGTACTTAGTTGTAGAGAAAGGTCCCGGACCAATACTTACATAACATAACATAACATAACAACACGACTATATTACCCAAAAGGTTGTGAGAGAGGTCGCTAATATAACTAGCTTCTAAAATGGCAATAGATATTATTTGACTTTTATTTTTTATTTTATTTATTTGGGTAAATAAACAGTAACATAATACTTATTAATCTATGGTATGCTAACATATTATTTAACAATTGCGTAACCAACACCATTTACCACAGCTTACTAATGAAAACAAATTATAAGGTAAGAGTCATGCACGAGTATGAAATATAGAAAGTATATAAAATTATTTTCAGAGGATGCTAATTCTGTTTTTAAATATACTGGGACGCGTTGCCATAATATCGACTGAATTAAAGTTTGTGTTGTAATTATGAACAAGACGGTACATTGGAGAGCGTTTATCTGCATTAGTACGACAACCAGTTGGTGCAAATAGTTGACATGGGTTACGGCAATGCGTTCTAGTTGGTATTCTATAACTGATTTTAGTAACTAATGAAGTACAATCGTATCTATTATGACATATGTCGTATAGCAACATCGTCGACTTGAAGAATAGACAATTATATTATATATTAATTAGGTACAGATCAAACAGCTGTTACTAACGATATTAAATCTATTTTATGTAATTTAAAATAGTTTTTGTTCTTCTTCTCTTTATATTAGAAATATCAATAAAATAAAAAGTCTACACATGGCTACAATTTTAGCTACATATAAATAAATAAATAATAAATAAATATTTCACAACTTACACACAACGCCATCTAGTCCCAAACTAAGCAGAGCTTGTACTATGGGTACTAGAATAACTGATACTAATACATATATACTTTTCTATTTTGTAAATAAATACTTGTTATACATAGAAACACCCAGACTAAGAACAACCCCCTATGTTCATGCACACAAAGATTTGTCTTAAGCGGCAATCGAACCCGCGACCTCGGCGTTGCAGGCAGGTACACTACCCACTCCGCCATCCGGTCGTCCATAAACATTTCCAGGATAAGCTTGCAGAATTCCAGGATAGCATACTGCTTTGCCAAAATTACGAAAAAAAATTGTAAAGACAAAACATGATATTTAAGCAGAAAACGCAATTTAAAATTACATCGACCAAAGTAAACTGCCAGCTATTAAATATTCACTTACCCAGCTGTAACAGGTTGTCAAAAACACGTTGTTTCTCGTTAAATATGTCGTGTTTATGACGTGGCTCGGACGTTGCAGAATCGTGTCGTGTTCTTGTCATGTTGTGTTCACGTAAAGATCGAGCATTGTTAGTTTTAGGGTTGTTTTTATCTAAATGATAGATACCTAGAGGATAATAAAATCTGCGGGAAATTGTGATGTAAATTGAACGAAAGAATGATGGATAAAATTATGTAATTAATGATAAAATTATGTATGTACATATGAGGTATTTATTATAATATGTATTGTATGGTTTATTAGACTCTTCTCATATAAATGGAACATTTATTACTGCACCTACCTTAGTTATTTCTATACCACATTAAGGTTGACTGGTAGAGAATGCTTATTTATGCCATTAAGTCCGCCATTGTGCACTTATTTCCGGCGAGAAGTTTTAAATATAAAATAAATAAATAAATAAAGCCGTGGTTGAATTGATTATGCACAAACTGATTTTTATGATAGGGCTTTATAACCCTTACTATAATATTATAAATAACTATCTATTGGTCAGTCTGTTACGCTTTCATGGAAACAACTAAACCGATCTTATAAAATAGGTATGGAGGTAGTTTAAAATCTGAGAAAGGATATAGGCTACTTTTTATCGACATACCACGCAGGCGAAGCGCATTAGCTAGTATGTTATATAGATAAAATTAATAAATAAATAAATATCTCACAACTTACACTTAACGTCATCTAGTCCCAAACTAAGCAGGTCTTGTACTATTTGTACTAGAATAACTGATACTAATACATATATACTTTTCTTTTGTAAATACATACTTAATATACATAGAAACACCCAGACTAAGACAAACCCCCATGTTCATGCACACAAAGATTTGTCATAAGCGGAGATCGAAACCGGCGACCTTAGCGTCACTACCCACTCCGCCATCCAGTCGTCAAATATGTAAGGTACTTATAATGCTAGATAGTTGAGCAGTAAAGTATAAGCAATATTATACCATCTCGTTTTAGCTCAGAGGATGGATATTCCAGTCTAGGTTGAGTGATTATTGTTTGCGTAAGGAGATTGTTTCCATATCCCAAGGATATCCCGTTGCATGCAACGCATAAAGTTAGCTTGTGGTTGGAAAACACTATTTTCTATAGGCAGTTGCTTATTTAAATATTGAACTAGTGCCCTTAATTAAATGTTGAGCGCCATCAAGTACAATCGCATATCTCCATACGAATGTTGCATTGTAACTAAAAAGCTATTAGCGAAACTAAACTGACTCGTTTTTTGTTGTTTTTGTGTCGTAAAAAAAAAATAAAATAAAAAAAACTAATTAAAAAAAAGAATATTCTTAACTCGAGCGTATTCTAAATATTATAATTATGTACTAATTTTTTTCAAAGAAAAAGGAACCGCCTTCAAAAACTCAAAAGTAAAAAATAAAATATTCGCTAAACTTTGCTTACCTTTATATTAATTTGTTTAAAACAATAAACCCTAATAATTATGTAATACCAATTAATTATATTTTTTTGAAGTCGGCGCCAAATTACAAAATCAAATACCAATTAAAACCGTATTTACCGAATTAATTGTTGAAAAAATCACAAAATCAAATACCAATTAAAACCGTATTTACTGAAATAATTGTTGAAAAATCATAAAATCAAATAACAATTAAAACCGTATTTACCGAAATAATTGTTGAAAAAATCACAAAATCAAATACCAATTGAATTGGTATTTGATTTTGTAATTTGGCGCCGACTTCAAAAAAATATAATTAATTGGTATTGAAGCAGGTTCAATGAAACGTAAGGTCACGCAAATTATTGAATTTATTCTACTTGACAGTGTTTGTTACATACAAAAAATAGATCCTACAACTATCACGACACGGTACGTTCCCGGCAAGTTCGTGACGTTTGGGACGTCACGAAGCAAGTAGGATGCGTCACCGCGGGGCGCGAAGGGAGGTGTCTACGCTAGGCGAGCTCTTCCAATGCGTGGATACAGCGGCGCGCTAGCGCAGAATGACTGCCTGCGGGCGCGTCGGCCTCTTATATATGCGAGGCGACCTATCAATGTGTGCGTAAGTGATGTCTCGACACAGCAGCGATGTGTGGCGCGCGGCTGCGCGCGTTGGGACTTGCTACAGGCTCCCCCTCTGGATACGAAGGCGCCCCGACGAGTAGCCAGTCAGGATGCGTGTTCCGCCGACGAAGCTGGGCGAGGTGCGTGTGCGTACCGGTGGAGGAAGTGGACTCGCCGCATGGCCTGCGAGGACAGAATTTAGCACTTATTCCTCGAGCAGCATTACTGATTGGATGGGTAGTTGCCAATACCAGGTCACCGGGAGTGTAACCGGGATCTTCTCTACGTCCTTGGTCTATCATCTTCTTCCTACGTTCTGCAGGGGACATCAGCCTACTATCATACTCAACGGGATGCTCATCTTCTCCCTCTCCCTGCACTAGAACTGCTCCAAGTGCATAATTGCTTGCATCGATTTTGATGATATAAGCTCTCGTCTCGTCAGCTTGTCGTAGCACAGGGGTGGATGTTAGGCGCATTTTGAGCTCTTCAAAAACCTGCCTGCTTTCAAAGGTCGACATGAAAGGCGTTGGCTTAGCAGCATGAAGCAGACCATCGATACGTGGGATAGGATACTTGTCAGGGACCGTTATGGCATTTAGTTTACGGTAATCAACGCAAACTCGTACTGAACCGTCTTTCTTTGGTACCATTACAACGGGTGCGGACCAGGGTGATGAGCATGGTTCAATTACTCCATTGTCCAACTCATTCTTTAACACAGTCATGCGTGGCGGTGAGAGGCGATATGGAGGTACGGAGATGGGGTTATGCTCACCCGTGTCGATGCAGTGTTCAGCGAGTGTAGTCGGTTCTCCACCTTCGCCGAAAACTTCAGTTAAGACATCTCTCGTCGTTTTTGTGCCATCAGCCAGTTTCACTGTAAGCTCCTTTAGTTTCCTTCGTAATTTCAATTTCGGGCTAGCCTGTTTCCGGGCCTTTACGTTGAGCGCCAGATTGAAGCAGGTTCAATGAAACGTAAGGTCACGCAAATTATTGAATTTATTCTACTTGACAGTGTTTGTTACATACAAAAAAATAGATCCTACAACTATCACGACACGGTACGTTCCCGGCAAGTTCGTGACGTTTGGGACGTCACGAAGCAAGTAGGATGCGTCACCGCGGGGCGCGAAGGGAGGTGTCTACGCTAGGCGAGCTCTTCCAATGCGTGGATACAGCGGCGCGCTAGCGCAGAATGACTGCCTGCGGGCGCGTCGGCCTCTTATATATGCGAGGCGACCTATCAATGTGTGCGTAAGTGATGTCTCGACACAGCAGCGATGTGTGGCGCGCGGCTGCGCGCGTTGGGACTTGCTACAGTATTACATAATTATTAGGGTTTATTGTTTTAAACAAATTAATATAAAGGTAAGCAAAGTTTAGCGAATATTTTATTTTTTACTTTTGAGTTTTTGAAGGCGGTTCCTTTTTCTTTGAAAAAAATTAGTACATAATTATAATATTTAGAATACGCTCGAGTTAAGAATATTCTTTTTTTTAATTAGTTTTTTTTATTTTATTTTTTTTAGTTTACCTACTTTTTGAAGTCGGTTTTTTTTTTGTTAAAAATTATTTTACTTTTAAGTTTTTGAAGGCGGTTCCTTTTTCTTTGAAAAAAATTAGTACATATTATAATATTTAGAATACGCTCGAGTTAAGAATATTCTTTTTTTTTAATTCGTTTTTTTTATTTTATTTTTTATTTCAAGCTTTTTAGTGTCTTAGTTTTTTAGATTTAACGATGGGGTTAGGAAGAAATACTAAGGCATCATTACGCATGAAACACAATAGAAACAATCAAAATATAGCCCAAAGAATACGACGGCGCCTCTAATACTTGACGCTACGCTCAGGTTCGCTGACGCTGCCTTCGGAGGGCCACCTTAAAGACAATGACATATACTATGTTAAAGATCTTTTTTTATCAAATCCTTATATATTATCAAAAAACTCTTTCTGAGATCTTCATGATCATAAGTTATCACTACGATAATAACAAATATGCTGAAACGTAAGCCCCGTCCAAACCTAAGCAGAGCTTTCGGTACTTTAAGGGTAAGTAGGCTGTCTCTGCTTACCCTTCAAAGCATACACAGGCATGATGTTATGTTATGTAGTGGTGAAAACAATACATAGATACACGATTGCACAAAACGTGTTTCATTAGCTATTCGTTTTTGAAGAGTTCCGTTGCCTGTCTCCAAAGACCTTCATTAGATTCTGATAAATTATATACTAAAACCTTCCTTGAAACACAAGGATTAAAATACCGAAAACTGCATTCAAATCGGATCAGTAGTTTCCGAGAAAATCGCGAACATAAAAAGGTGACATACATACATACATACATACATACATACATACATACATACATACGGATCGAATACAGAACCTCTTTTTTTTTTGAAGTCGGTTAATAACTAGAATGTTAAGTTTTTGCTAATTGCTGATAATAAGTGCTAATGTTTCGGCGATTAATTAATTACGCCAAGTCCCAAATAGACCAGCAATCTCACTTTAGAATGATTTAACACCAAGCTTATGATGCAATAATTTCATTAAAAAAAATCGTGTTCAATAGAAAAACATGCACTAAATAGCAATAAATACTTTAGTAATATTCAACGTCTCGCCTTATCTGTGTATAAATTGAAGGAATAGGTACAGTAAACGGCTTTATGGTGCCTATATTTAAAGAATTATCCCCGTTCTCTTATTCGTTAAAGTGCCTTCCAGCATTAGCTCAGCAACAAGAAATGCTGACTGCTAGATGTAAATATCCGAGTAGCTTTAGGTAATATACGAAAAACAATAATAAAAACCTTTTAAATTTGTGAGTTGCCCCTGATTTCTTTAGGATTCCTGTCGTCAAGTATACTTTTTCAGATAAAAAACATTTCTCAATTCGGTGTAGCCGTTTTCGAATAATCGGCGAAGAAACATAAAAAATAAAAATACAATGGTATTGAAAACCTCCACCTTCTTTTGAAGTCAGTTGACAACTGGCTCTTACAAGATTGTCCGGTTAGATCTCTATAATTGTTTCACTGATTAATTATGTTTTATAATTTAGTAAGTTTTACGTCACGAATGGGCCCGCACGAATCGCCAACATGGCGTCCTTAATATTTCATCGTTATTACACTTGAATACTAATTAGTTAACTAAACTTTTATTCTTCAGACATAAATCATTCGTGATGTATCGCGTGGAGCTTATTAGTTTAGCTTTAAGTCGTAATTTATTTGACTAAATTATGTTGTTCCGACTAGTTTTGTAGGTCGTTTTATTTATTGCTTAGATATTCTTCATTTGTTGGTAAAAATGCCGCGTTTTTACCGACTTGTCGTCTTTATAAGCGCGTAGGCATTTAAGTTATACTATCGCCATCCACCGGGCGCAATTTCAACTCCGTGCTGTTATTGTGATATTCCTGATGGAAAGTTCTTAAATCCAAGATCTCGCGGTGAGAGATACGCTAACCACTAGACCATCGAGCCAGATGGACTAGAATAATCTTGTTGAACATTAATCACATATTAAATACCTTCCTTACAGTCCTTTCTCCCACAAACCATTTAGATTTCATTTCTAAAGCCAAAAATAACCTAAACGCCTTCTAAACATTGAAAAATCTTAATAAACACAAAAACAGCCGACATTAGTCTCCCCTAGAGAGAAAGTCTTTTGTCCAAAACATTCATTTGTTTGTCAAAATTCCAACTTTTGACTTTTAATGTGCAAATTAACCATTGAACGTCTGTGAAATTTTTCTAAGATTTTGAAATGTTTTCTTTTGGGGTGTAAACACAATGCAAGTTAATCAGCATTTTGCAAGCCATGATTTTTCGTAATTAGCAGTTTAAAATGCATTTTATTTAATCAAGTCTGATGACGGTGGTTTCTGTGTATTTTAAAAAGCATTTCTTTTTATGGATAGGACATTGACGCACGCTTTATCAAGTAATATTAATGATCACCAAAAGGTTCTTCTGGAAAAGTCTTTCAAAGAAGTTATGAAAGTTGTCGAATATACACAGATACTCAATTCAATACACATACGCATGTAGCTAATGACATAATAATTACAACATTCGAATTATCTGAGGTGATGTGTTCTTGTTACCAGTAATTAATGTTTTTTATAAGTAAATACTGGTAAAAACATTAATTGCAATTAATTTTTCGGCACCAGCTGATAAACACAAAGATTGAATAACATTTCTGTGCCCTTTAGCATTCAAACCAAACCGATTAACCAAAGAAAATATCCCAAAAAAATTTAATTGGAAAAGCGAAAGGCTCTGAGGCCTTTTGGCGAAATTAAAAAAAAAACCACATTAAGACCGTTTCCCTTCATCAAATTTGAGCCCGGCAGCCGTTTGATTGAATTAACATGAAAGTTTTTGGCTTCGTCTGACAAATTTATATCCATAGGATTTTTGCGGATGGCAACTCGTAAAAAACCAAGTTTAACTTTGAAATTACATTTTTATTTTATTGGACCGTTGTGTTTTCGATTTGGTTATTTTCTTTTTCAAGATGGCGACGATCATCTGTTACGTAATGTCGGTTTATGATGTTATTCTGTTATTGTAATACTCAGTTTTATTACTGAATTCTATATTTTTACAGTTTCTTGCGGTTGGATCATATTAATTGTAACAATTTAGTCAGAAATAGTTAATGAATTAAAAAAAAAATATTTCACGTCTGTCCTAATAAGATTTTACTAATATTATCTAATTTAATTTAATTATAGACCTACTCACAAAAACTGTCTTTGTCTGAAAATTTGCTCACCGCACAAGTGAAGTTGTACTTCATAAAATCAAATAAACATTTTCTATCTAAAATAAAGCCGTATCATACCAATAAAACGTTTGTGCAACTATTTATTGTAATTCATAATTAGTGACAAAATTAGATTCAATAGACGTATCCATTCCGATAATTTCTAGCTCATGCGTATGGTAATAGTTTTGCAATATAATGCGTTAATTTGCATAATGATTAACCACATCTGTACTATAGCTATTAAATTTAATACTACGCAATCAAATGAAAACTAATCCAAGGTAAGGTATAGATTCAATTCGTTTTTCTTTTTTTATACAAAACGCCCAACAAATATCTCCACGTAAACAATTATGAAAATTTATCAATCTTTCCAAGACATTAAAACGGGGAATCACAATTTTTTCATTTAGGGTTGTCGCAAAAAAGAAATGTTCGCTCGAATGGAGGGCAAACGTCCCTGGCTATAAGAAGACGGTCGTTAAACATGATCGCTATCATAATTGAATTAAAAATTCCAACACGAGCGTTGCTAAGTGTTGGACGTCCGGGGACGTGCCTGTTAATGCCGTTGCAGTTGCTCGTGCCAACCCTGAAGGTATCTTTTTACCTATTGGTGATATTTAGGGAGTTTTCTGCGGAAATTTTCGGAGGTGATTAAGAATGGCGAACTTATTTTTATGGGTTTGAACTTTTGGTCATTTTGGAGCATGAAATTCAAAGTTGGGTCTTTAGATAATCCAAGCGATTAGTTACACATTTTTTATGTTGAAAAATAGACTACAAACTTTATCAAAGATAGATTGCTTAGGGTTTTCAATTATTGATGCAGCATAATGTGCAATTTGAAAATTAAAATTGTTTTATCTGTTTTTAATATTTTCACTAATATCTTTTGAGAGAGGATGCATCGATAGTTGTACAATCTTGTGTTATCTTAAGCATGGTAGGGAAAATGGATAATTGCTTTAATTCTCAATTAAACAAAATTTAGGCATTAAACGAAGAGCTTCTGAAGTTATCAGCCCGATGAATATAGTTTCTAAACTTAGGAACTTCTCCAAAACGCATCTCGATCTTGTCCCTTGGTTGTTTGCTAGTGGTTGAATGGGGCTCAATTTCTGTTATCTTGGTGCCGAGGGCTGCGTCTGTCAACTTGACAGACAGTGCGACTAAGTTTGTGCGCCGTGACTCTTCGATTTATATGAATAGCTGCATCATTTTGTAGTATAACGAGTATATTGGCTGTTTTTTATTTAAAAGGGATTACAATTCCACGTTTATGAATATTACATTACTAGTCTTTGAATATGTCCCTTAAATGTTCATTTACATTCAAAACTATTTATCAAACGTAGCCAAAACTAGCTTTCGCCTTACAAGTTAATTTATCAATTCGTTGACTATAGTTTGTAAACTCCAAAACTAAGCTTGATCGTGTCCCCTAGTTGCTTGCTAGTGGTTGAATGGGGCTCGAGTTTCTGTTATCTTTGTGCCGCGGGCTGCGTCTGTCAACTTGACAGACAGTGCGATCAAGACTGAGCGCTGCGTCATGGCTGCGATTCTTTGATGTATAATTATGTGGATAACTACGTGACTTTGACTTATAGGGAGTTATATAGAGAGTAGCAAATTGACGATATATTACTTTAAAATGAATTTAGAACCAATTACACAAAGCTGGTTTGGTTAAATGTGCACATAAAAGTATTCAACATTTGACCGTAATCTGCTCTTATAAAAGTGTTAGAAATACGTTCAGATTTAATAAGTTGACGTCTACTGCGTAGTTGTACGTTCTGACGCGCTTATTAAGTGTAAATTTTAATGTAAATCTCTGTTCAATAAGACATTAATGCCTGGCAGTATTACCTACAACAAGGAGGCTGAGTTGCCGTAAACAAAAAAAAAAACTAAAAAACACGCTATTAAAGTACTTCTAACTAAAAAGTGAATAATAATTCCTAATATAAGCTGTATAATTTATTTTCTACTTTTTAGTTTGGTTTAAATAAGAGCGTTTTTTTTTTATCGAATTATTGCATTGTCATCGATCTTTGACAGGTGTGCAAAATTTGAATGAAATCTGTCCGTTTAAAGTGGGTCAAAATCGAATCCAAAGGATTCCAATACATACATACATACATACAGGTGAAGCTAATATAAGCGTGTTAAGAAGAAGAAGAGTACATTAATGCATTCAAATAATTGTAACCAATTTTAAGATACAAATGCAATAGAAATTAATAATTATTTTATTAAAATATTATTTGTAAAAATATAAACAACCTTTTGAGATAGGCTAAGAGCGAAGAGTGAAGGCTAAGTCTCCATGTTCTATAAATAGAAATATAATCTATTTAGTAGAACTACGTCTAAAAACTAAAGCTTCTTAAGTTTCTCGAGAGACTTAAGTTTTCAATTTTAATAGCTAAGAATATTGAGCAAACGTGATTGGTGGGCTTCGAGTTCAATGCCCTCGTCGAGGAATATTACATCTTCACTCTACTCTACGCTAGTTTCCATGGCAATTTTAAAATAGTATCGTGGATATTGGGCGATGGATTCATCCACATGGGTCTTAAACTAAACGAGTGAAATGTGACTGAAATTACATCGTTTGCTTAAGTTATTTTTTCATGGGTTACTCTTTCATCTATTAAATCCTACTAAATTAAAAAAAAAAAAATCCTAAGCTGTTTACAGTCTCTATTTTGAGGCTCTTCTTGGTCTGGGTGTTTCTATGGTATAATAAGTATGTATTACAAAAGAAAAGTATATATGTATTAGTCTCAGTTATTCTAGTACCCATAGTACAAGCTCTGCTTAGTTTGAGGACTAAAAGGCGTTGTGTGTATGTAGTGTGATATTTATTTATTTTTATCATCTCAGGCTTTGACTCTGATCAACGTTTATTGCTCAGTATCCAGATATTGATATATCATTCTCCTTTTTTGAAAAATATCTAAAAAGTAGTAAGTAAGTCTAGCAATCAGCATGTACTCTTTTTTCTTTTTAAGAAAGAAACTGTAAGTGCATTAAGCAGTTGTATAAATAATCTTATACCTATATAAAATTCTCGTGTCACAATGTTAGTTACCTTACTCCTCCGAAACGGCTTTACTGATTTTTACCAAATATTATATGCATATTCAGTAAGTCTGAGAATCGGCTACTATCTATTTTTATACCCCGAAGTGATAAGGGTTGTTCACCCTATTTTTTTTTAATTTTTGGACAAAATTTTTCGTTTTTATTTTTCTATAATGTGGCATCTAAAAATACATACTACCTTAAATTTTTACCCTTTTATCACCAACCCCTATTTTTGAATAGCCATTTTAGTATTGAACTTTTTGAATGTACCTTTATGGGGTTTGACATAACATTGACATAATGCGTGCTGCAAATATAGTCAGGACAACGTCTGTCGGGACAGCTTGTAAATGTATAAAATAAATTACATCTGAGCTTCATATTTTGGCATCCGCACAGGGAATATTCAAAACATTCCCGGTATTTAGTCCAATGCCGTGTACTCCAGTGACTAGTTATCGTTTGAAGTCGGGCATTGCTTGAGGCGGTGTCTGCAGTACTGTGACAACCTGACGCTTTGAACGTTTGGAGTTAGGAATTAGTTTAATGAGACACTATGTCTTATTCTGTTAAAAGTTAAATGTATCAATTTATGTTGTCAAACAAAAGGATATTAACAATTTTGATAGTTTGCAGTGAATCAATCTTTAATTTTAGTTTGGAAATCACCGATTCTTGACCCACATAGGGCCATGTAATAAATGGATAGATTTTTTATTATGTAATAAATAATAATACTCTATAATTATTGTGTTTATCCGTATTTTGTTAACATTTAACGCACGAAAGATTTTCAACAAAGAGCAAAAAGCAATACATACTTCAAAATCCTGGAAAAGGAGAAAAACCTTTTTGGTCCTGCCCTTCAATAGCTACATATGATACGTCATTGGATTGGTATTTTTAAGCTGAGCAAAATTTATTTTGCCAACAAGATCCAAATGTTAGTCCGTTTTGAGCTATGCGTTCTCAAAAACTATTAATTACTTACACGCCTTAACCGTCGTTACTGTCTGTAATGTTAAATATCTTAAAACCTTTCCTAAGCCCAAATAAAAAACGCAAAAATAATTATCTAAATGCAGCCGGTAATTTCAGAGATTAGCGCGTTCAAACAAAAAAAAAAAATCAGAGTTAATTACAGTAGTACTGATCTTAGTTTCAAATTCAAATTCAAATTCAAATTCAAATAATCTTTATTCATATAGACACAATTTAAAATTCTTAAATAATGTTCTTATGATGCGTCCATATTTTTTTTAGCTGTTGTGATTGTGTGATCCAAAGCAACTCAATCCCACGCTGTCTTGTCATTTAAGTAGTCCGAGATTGCATAGTATGCTTTCTTACATAATTTAGCTTTAACCACTGTCTTAAACTTATTTATTGACAATACTCTTATACTATGAGGAAGTTTGTTGTAGAAGCGTATACATTGGCCCATAAAAGAATTGTTAATTTTGTGGAGACGAGTCGTATGAAGTACAAGATTTTCCTTATGTCTAGTATTAACATTATGAGTGTCACTTTTCTTTTTAAAATTGTCAATATTTTTTTGTACATATAAAAGATTTTCATATACATACTGTGATGTCACAGTCAAGATATTTATTTCCCTGAATTTTTCTCTGAGGGAAACCCGCGGACCTAGTTTATATATAGCCCTTACTGCTCGTTTCTGCAGTACAAAAATGGTGTTAATATCCGCACAGCTTCCCCAGAGTAGAATTCCATAGGACATTATACTATGAAAGTAACTAAAGTAGACCATTCTTGCTGTATCTACATCAGTTAATCTTCTGATTGTCTTTACTGCATATACTGCAGAGCTAAGTTTGGCTGACATTTTTGCAATTTGTGGACTCCATTGTAATTTGGAATCTATCGTAATTCCCAGAAAAGTAGTAAATTCTACCGGTTCCAACCTGGTTTCATTTATTATTACTGTAGTTTCTACCTGCCTGACATTGGGCATTGAAAATTTTACTACTTTGGTTTTGTTTTCATTTAACAATAAGTTGTTTACATTAAACCATTGGACTACCTTAGAGATTGCATTGTTCACTTCGTCATAATTTCGTAATTGTCTACTAATTTTAAAGGTCAATGAAGTGTCATCAGCAAACAATACAATCTCATGATTACTACCTACATAATAAGGTAAGTCATTTATGTACACTAGGAACAGGAAAGGACCGAGGATAGATCCTTGTGGAACGCCCATGTTTACTACAGATCCTGATGATTTTTTTCCATTTATATCGACCCTCTGTACTCGATTTCTCAAATAACAAATCAGAAGGTCGAGAGCCTCGTTCCTAATGCCATAATGATGCAGTTTCCTGACTAGTGTTTCGTGGTGTACGCAATCAAACGCCTTAGACAAGTCACAGAAAATACCTAATGCATCCTGTGACCCCTCCCAGGCTGCGAAAATACTTTTTAATAATTCGATTCCAGCATCTATAGTTGAGCAACCCCGAGTAAATCCAAACTGTTTCTTATGAAGTACGTTATTGGTATTAAAATGTCTGAGCAGTTGATTGAGAATAACTTTTTCAAAGATTTTACTCAGGGTGGGCAGTATAGACACCGGTCGGAAATTAGAAGGGTCCGAAGCATCACCAGACTTAAATAACGGTATAATTTTACTTTGTTTCATCATGTCAGGAAACACACCTGATGCAATACAATTGTTGAAAATATCTGCTAAATAAGGTGCAATTAATTCTATTACATTAGACATGAGTTTCATAGAATGCCCCCAAAGGTCCATTGATTTCTTCAACTCTATTGTTTTAAATGTCTTAAGTACATCAAGATAGTTTATAGGTGTGAATGAGAAATGGGTAATACATTCTGTAATACTCTCTTTAAGTAACACCTCAGCTGATTTGGATGATGATTTTAGAGATTGAGTAGTTATTAATGGTAAAATGGTAGTTTAACATTATAATCAATCATTGTACAAATTCTCCAATAGCTACATGTGATGCGTCGTTGGATAGCTATTATTGAGCTTTTATTTATTGAACAGATGCCATACAAAAAAAGTATATTTTCTTTATCAGTCCTCTCATGTCTGAAAATATTTCATCCAATTTTTTTTTACAAAATTTCAATAATCTAAATGGCTTTGCAAATTTCATTCGACTGAGTCAATATTCTCGAACAATTTTAAGTTTCAATTACTTTTAAATGTTTTCTTTTCAATATTGACTGGTCCATTTAGTCTAGACTCAGGTATAAATCGTAGCTAATATCCACAACCTGGGACTTGTCTCCTGGGTTTGACAACTCGACAGGTCTTGAACGTTCTACCAAGGTTATTATTTATTTTTTTGCTCTTTATTTTAACGTCCCTTGTAATAGAAAAGTGAAAAATAAATTTTATTGTTATTTTTTGTATAAATAAACCTTTTTTTAACGTACTGTCAGGAATGACAAGAATTCTTGATTTACGATACTTTTGTACTTTTAAATATATTTTCGCTTTGGCGAGACCTTTTGGAAAAAGCAGATGATAGACCTAAAATATAAAATAAATATACCCAAAAGTCAGAGATACAGCTGACGCGGAATTGAAAGCATCTCATCTTTCGATCCAATTTTAAAGGATAGCTTGAGAGTCTTCACATTGAATTCGGCGCCATTCCATTTCTTGATGGGATATCGCGATCACACGTATTAAGCGCTTATACGGATATTCAAAAGGAACCTTGCCCAAGATTACAGAAACTACCTCGTTGGTCTACTGCCTTTTTTGCGTAGAAGACTTCTTACCACGCGGGTACAACAAAAAAAATATTTGGGATTATCTGTCAGGAAATTCTCAATAGCAGCCAGAAGTCTAGAATCGTAAAACCTAAGCAAAACAGGCTAAGTGAGGGTGTTATACATCTCTATCGCACCCTTCTGGGTATTAAAAGCGCGATGTTATGTATGAATAAGTATTGCAGAAACAAGACGTCCGGATGGCGGAGTGGGTAGTGTACCTGACTGCGACGCCGAGGTCGTGGGTTCGATTCCCACTTAAGACAAATCTTTGTGTGCATGAACATGGGGGTTTGTCTTAGTCTGGGTGTTTCTATGTATAATAAGTATGTATTTACAAAAGAAAAGTATATATGTATTAGTATCAGTTATTCTAGTACCCGTAGTACAAGCTCTGCTTGATTTGGGACTAGATGGCGTTGTGTGTGAGTTGTGAAATATTTATTTATTTATGAGAAGATTTTTTGAGAGTGTGCTATTATAATCACGAAAAAATGCTATTTCCACATTGTAAAAGTAGTAAGAACGAAAATTTGTTTAAATATATTCTATAAGAATATTATATTCGGTTATTTACACTCAATAACAAATTTTCATAGAAGATAATTATTTGTATGAGATGAGATGTCAATGTGCAAACAACAAAACCTCCTTTATCCTGTTTTAATAAGCTTCTTATTTTACTCGGGTAAAATACATTGAATCTGTTATGTTTCAAAATGCAGCTAGGTGCGTTTTCATTTTCTCCACGGAATACAAATCGGCAGCGTACATTGTATTCGATAGAGGCTATTGAATCCAACGTGTCGAACCCGAGCTGGGCAAAACGATACTTTTATTGATATTTTGTTAAAAAGCATTGATAGCTTGTATTTTAATCTAATCCTTCTTCATAAATGTGTGAAACCAGCCAGGGGGCCAAACATACGAGCGCGAGATTGATTTAGTCACGCTTTTGTCATGTTTTTGTATGAGGAAACATGACAAAATCGCGACATAATCTATCTCACACTCGTATGCTTGCCCGTCAGGCATAATGTTTGTTACTTTTTCACACAAAAACCACTGGTGCATCAGCTGGCACCTAGATCTATTTTTATAAACTTTCGATATCAAAAACACTTCCTAAAATGCAACGGTTCATCCACGGCTAAAAGTTTTATCCGGCATTACATCAAACACCCAACTTCACACTATTTCATAATCCAATTTTCTTAACACTACTAAAATTCCATTAAAATTTAGTCCGTACTTCAAAGCCTCCACTTTCAGCCACCTGATGCAATTTCTACGTTTCAAATTACTGAAAGCGTACAAATTCAGATGGTTCCGAAGGAAATGAGGAAATATTCAGGTTTCACTTTTAAAAGAGAAATCTTATTTATTTTGAATACTTGGTGTTGGTTTACAAAAGACGTCTGATATTCTTTCTTTGATCGCCAGGAAATGATATTACAGTGAAATTCGAACGCTTGTTATTTTATTTTGCAAGTTGATTGAGCTGTTAAATAAACTTTTCAGAAACCGGGTCATTGTGGTGTAATAATATATTATGTAGAAATTGATTCTTTTTGATCCACAGTTTTTGATGATCAGCAGAAATTTTACTATTTTTAACCGACTTCAAAAAAAAAAGAGGTTCTGTATTCGATCCGTATGTATGTATGTATGTATGTATGTATGTATGTATGTATGTATGTCACCTTTTTATGTTCGCGATTTTCTCGGAAACTACTGATCCGATTTGAATGCAGATTTCGGTATTTTAATCCTTGTGTTTCAAGGAAGGTTTTAGTATATAATTTATCATAATCTGATAAAGATCTTTGGAGACAGGCAACGGAACTCTTCAAAAACGAATAGCTAATGAACCACGTTTTGTGCAATCGTGTATCTATCTATTGTTTTCACCACTACATAACATAACATCATGCCTGTGTATGCTTTGAAGGGTAAGCAGAGACACCCTACTTACCTACCCTTAAAGTACCGAAAGCTCTTAGGTTTGGACGGGGCTTACGTTTCAGCATATTTGTTATTATCGTAGTGATAACTTATGATCATGAAGATCTCAGAAAGATTTTTTTGATAATATATAAGGATTTGATAATAAAAAAAATAAATAAAAAAAACTAATTAAAAAAAAGAATATTCTTAACTCGAGCGTATTCTAAATATTATAATATATACTATTTTTTTTCAAAGAAAAAGGAACCGCCTTCAATAACTCAAAAGTAAAAAAACTAAGACACTAAAAAGCTTGAAATAAAAAAATAAAATAAAAAAAAACTAATTAAAAAAACTAATAAAAAAAAAGAATATTCTTAACTCGAGCGTATTCTAAATATTATAATATTTTATGTACTAATTTTTTTCAAAGAAAAAGGAACCGCCTTCAAAAACTCAAAAGTAAAAAATAAAATATTCGCTAAACTTTGCTTACCTTTATATTAATTTGTTTAAAACAATAAACCCAAATAATTATGTTATACCAATTATTTATATTTTTTTGAAGTCGGCGCCAAATTACAAAATCAAATACCAATTAAAACCGTATTTACCGAAATAATTGTTAAAAAAATCACAAAATCAAATACCAATTAAAACCGTATCAGCAATTATGTGATTTGGCGCCGACTTCAAAAAAATATAAATAATTGGTATAACATAATTATTTGGGTTTATTGTTTTAAACAAATTAATATAAAGGTAAGCAAAGTTTAGCGAATATTTTATTTTTTACTTTTGAGTTTTTGAAGGCGGTTCCTTTTTCTTTGAAAAAAATTAGTACATAAAATATTAAAATATTTAGAATACGCTCGAGTTAAGAATATTCTTTTTTTTTTATTAGTTTTTTTAATTAGTTTTTTTTTTATTTTTTAGAAACTCCTCAACGATGACGGAGTACGGTGATAATTCTTTAAATATAGGCTTTAAAGATTCTAGTACCCGTAGTACAAGCTCTGCTTAGTTAGAATTTTGTATTTGGTTTGAATCGTTTAGAATTCATAAAGTTGGCATATCTAGTTATAAGTGCAACCTTGTACTTCATGAATAGCTTCAAAGTAGAGTTTTAGTCTCAATTAATGTTATTTGTCAGCTCTGATATACATTGATACTTACATATAACACAAATGGAGGTTGGCAGGTCTAATGCTCTCCATCCCCAGTCAAAGAAATAGTCCAAAAGACTTCAGAGGAGTGCATGTTAACTGATGACGACGTCGAGGATGGAACGAAGTGGAGGAAGAAGACAAGGAAGGTTGACCCACCACCATGCAGAATATATAGTCGGCAAGATAGAGTGAGAGGCAGCTATAGCTTTAATCAATATTATTACAATGCTACGGGCAGTTTTACACAGACGGCTTTCATTCCATAACAGCCCATGTCATTATAGCGGCTGCCTCTGCATGTTCCCTCTGATAGTTTATACCGTGAACGTTGTGTGGAATTCAATTTTGTAAGCTAAATGCCTCGAGGGTGAAGGGTGTGAACCCGGCTTGATGTGGGCTCGTATCTGGTATTGATTTGCGGTGCAATACTTAATACATTTAGCATATTGAAAAAAAATACTGATTAGTTCCTGTACGTTTAAGAAAATGTAGTTGGGAAGGGAATGTTTATTACAGTAGTAAATAGAAGTAAAATTCGTGTCTTTACTGTTATATTTTATCGCTTTCGTCACTCGCGTAACTATATATTTTTTTAAATTATATGCTCCATATACTCTGAATTAATTTGCTATACATATTTGTTTTGTTTTTTTTCTCGCAGTGCAACGCGGTAATGCTACCAGCATTTTGGGTACGAGGCCTTTTGACAGTGACTTATTAAGTTTAGATTAATTTATTATCTAAACTAGTTTCATTTTAGATCAAACATGTATATGTTTCAGTAAATATTTTGATTTTCACCAAAAAGAACTTTAATCACCCGAGCATATTCATCCAAATTATTTTTGCGAAGAAAAAACAAAACTGCAAAATTAAAAATAAGAATTCAATCTGAAAATCTGTGTAATATCAGTGAGCGAAAGATACGAATATCCCAAACATCAGCACAGGTAAACCTCGATCATTATTCCATAAATTTCGCGAACCGATTCGCAAAACTTTGCCGAAAATGTTGTTCCAGTTCGCATTCGATCGAAGACTTTACCCACGTTTTAAACTCGACGAATCCTAAAAGTTATGAAGTTTGAAAAATTCATATATTTATCAAACAGCTCGCTATCGATGAGGGAAGGATTTCGTATTTGTTATTTACGATTTCCTTCTGAACCTTATATGGATGTGTTGAAAGAATATGAATGTGTTGAAATATGTATAGATGTATCTGCGGGAGATTGAGTTGAGAAACTGGGTTTTTCGTTTTAATGCAAATGCTTGTTCCTTTCTTGTGGTTTGGTAATAGCGATGATAAAAATATCATGTCAAAATTAAATAACCTTTTTCCCTTAATTACATATTATGAGATGTTTGTTGACTTTTTATTGATAATATTGATGGCAAATTTATATTTTTTTTCAAGGAGTATTGAATGATGCTTCACTTATTAATTGAATAAGGTATTGGTTCAAGTAGCTGTACATATTATGTCTACATGTGCTAAATCTAGTGATTTCCTAGTTGAATTTTCAATTACTTTCAGTATAATATAAGTATACAAGCTGACCCGACAGACGTTGTCCTGTCTTAACTATGCATACATTCTCTGTGACGATATTTGCAGCATGCATTATGTCAATGTTATGTCAAACCCCATAAAGGTACATTCAAAAAGTTCATATTTTCAAAAGCGCCAAGGTTACTAAAATGGCTATTAAAAGTAGGGGTTGGTGAAAAAAGGGTAAAAATTTAGTTAATTTTATTAATTTATTTTTTATTTTATTTATGTATTTTTTAATGCCACATACGAAAAATTAAATAAAAAATGTTAAGGGTGAACAACCCTTATCACTTTGAGGTATGAAAAATAGATAGTAGCCGATTCTCAGACCTACTGAATATGCATATCAAATTTTGTAAAAATCAGTAAAGCCGTTTCGGAAGAGTAAGGTAACTTACATTGTAACACGAGAATTTTATATATAAGACATAATTTACAAAAAAAAGTATACATTGCCAACGTTGAAATAGCCTCTGTTATATAGCTCTGTGGCAATTATTGACATAAGTTTACTAACTATCATTAGTATTCCTATCCGATAACAATAAAACAATGAACTAATACTAATAACGCACTTAAAGGCTCACTCTCAAATCATAAAATAACCGGAAAACAATGACACATAGGTCTAGCCATAATGTTATAGACTCAAATTCAGCATGTCATTATTCTGTTCGAATGCATGCCTTCACGCACTCGCCGCGTTTAATCGCTTGTCTGTGACCACGCATAATGAGCGTCGAACGTGTGCGGGAGAACTTATGTCAGATTATGAATAGTTAATTGCTAGTTTTGTTTGAAAGGGAGAAAGTTGAACTATATTAAATTCTTGTAATATTTTAAAGCAAATTTTAGCTTTGCTATGCATTTATTTTATGTAATATTAAAGTTGAAAAATTAAGAATCCAGCAGGACTCGAACCTGCACCTCTTGGGTATACGCCCCAAGTGCTTTGCCAATTCAGCTATGGATTCGTATGCTGCCGGACTCGAAATTTCTCAACTCTTTTTTGTGCCAGCTTTTAGCTAGACGAACCTTATTTGGTTTTAGCGCCATCTATGTGATGTAATAAGTACTATTCACATACTGTAAGTTTGAATTAAGATCAATACTGTTACAGTCAAGAGATGACGCATTTTTATCAAATACTTGTAATATTTTAAAGCAAATTTTAGCTTTGCTATGCATTTATTTTATGTAATATTAAAGTTGAAAAATTAAGAATCCAGCAGGACTCGAACCTGCACCTCTTGGGTATACGCCCCAAGTGCTTTGCCAATTCAGCTATGGATTCGTATGCTGCCGGACTCGAAATTTCTCAACTCTTTTTTGTGCCAGCTTTTAGCTAGACGAACCTTATTTGGTTTTAGCGCCATCTATGTGATGTAATAAGTACTATTCACATACTGTAAGTTTGAATTAAGATCAATACTGTTACAGTCAAGAGATGACGCATTTTTATCAAATACTTGTAATATTTTAAAGCAAATTTTAGCTTTGCTATGCATTTATTTTATGTAATATTAAAGTTGAAAAATTAAGAATCCAGCAGGACTCGAACCTGCACCTCTTGGGTATACGCCCCAAGTGCTTTGCCAATTCAGCTATGGATTCGTATGCTGCCGGACTCGAAATTTCTCAACTCTTTTTTGTGCCAGCTTTTAGCTAGACGAACCTTATTTGGTTTTAGCGCCATCTATGTGATGTAATAAGTACTATTCACATACTGTAAGTTTGAATTAAGATCAATACTGTTACAGTCAAGAGATGACGCATTTTTATCAAATACTTGTAATATTTTAAAGCAAATTTTAGCTTTGCTATGCATTTATTTTATGTAATATTAAAGTTGAAAAATTAAGAATCCAGCAGGACTCGAACCTGCACCTCTTGGGTATACGCCCCAAGTGCTTTGCCAATTCAGCTATGGATTCGTATGCTGCCGGACTCGAAATTTCTCAACTCTTTTTTGTGCCAGCTTTTAGCTAGACGAACCTTTTTTGGTTTTAGCGCCATCTATGTGATGTAATAAGTACTATTCACATACTGTAAGTTTGAATTAAGATCAATACTGTTACAGTCAAGAGATGACGCATTTTTATCAAATACTTGTAATATTTTAAAGCAAATTTTAGCTTTGCTATGCATTTATTTTATGTAATATTAAAGTTGAAAAATTAAGAATCCAGCAGGACTCGAACCTGCACCTCTTGGGTATACGCCCCAAGTGCTTTGCCAATTCAGCTATGGATTCGTATGCTGCTATGCATTTATTTACATAAAATAAATGCATAGCAAAGCTAAAATTTGCTTTAAAATATTACAAGTATTTGATAAAAATGCGTCATCTCTTGACTGTAACAGTATTGATCTTAATTCAAACTTACAGTATGTGAATAGTACTTATTACATCACATAGATGGCGCTAAAACCAAATAAGGTTCGTCTAGCTAAAAGCTGGCACAAAAAAGAGTTGAGAAATTTCGAGTCCGGCAGCATACGAATCCATAGCTGAATTGGCAAAGCACTTGGGGCGTATACCCAAGAGGTGCAGGTTCGAGTCCTGCTGGATTCTTAATTTTTCAACTTTAATATTACATAAAATAAATGCATAGCAAAGCTAAAATTTGCTTTAAAATATTACAAGTATTTGATAAAAATGCGTCATCTCTTGACTGTAACAGTATTGATCTTAATTCAAACTTACAGTATGTGAATAGTACTTATTACATCACATAGATGGCGCTAAAACCAAATAAGGTTCGTCTAGCTAAAAGCTGGCACAAAAAAGAGTTGAGAAATTTCGAGTCCGGCAGCATACGAATCCATAGCTGAATTGGCAAAGCACTTGGGGCGTATACCCAAGAGGTGCAGGTTCGAGTCCTGCTGGATTCTTAATTTTTCAACTTTAATATTACATAAAATAAATGCATAGCAAAGCTAAAATTTGCTTTAAAATATTACAAGTATTTGATAAAAATGCGTCATCTCTTGACTGTAACAGTATTGATCTTAATTCAAACTTACAGTATGTGAATAGTACTTATTACATCACATAGATGGCGCTAAAACCAAATAAGGTTCGTCTAGCTAAAAGCTGGCACAAAAAAGAGTTGAGAAATTTCGAGTCCGGCAGCATACGAATCCATAGCTGAATTGGCAAAGCACTTGGGGCGTATACCCAAGAGGTGCAGGTTCGAGTCCTGCTGGATTCTTAATTTTTCAACTTTAATATTACATAAAATAAATGCATAGCAAAGCTAAAATTTGCTTTAAAATATTACAAGTATTTGATAAAAATGCGTCATCTCTTGACTGTAACAGTATTGATCTTAATTCAAACTTACAGTATGTGAATAGTACTTATTACATCACATAGATGGCGCTAAAACCAAATAAGGTTCGTCTAGCTAAAAGCTGGCACAAAAAAGAGTTGAGAAATTTCGAGTCCGGCAGCATACGAATCCATAGCTGAATTGGCAAAGCACTTGGGGCGTATACCCAAGAGGTGCAGGTTCGAGTCCTGCTGGATTCTTAATTTTTCAACTTTAATATTACATAAAATAAATGCATAGCAAAGCTAAAATTTGCTTTAAAATATTACAAGTATTTGATAAAAATGCGTCATCTCTTGACTGTAACAGTATTGATCTTAATTCAAACTTACAGTATGTGAATAGTACTTATTACATCACATAGATGGCGCTAAAACCAAATAAGGTTCGTCTAGCTAAAAGCTGGCACAAAAAAGAGTTGAGAAATTTCGAGTCCGGCAGCATACGAATCCATAGCTGAATTGGCAAAGCACTTGGGGCGTATACCCAAGAGGTGCAGGTTCGAGTCCTGCTGGATTCTTAATTTTTCAACTTTAATATTACATAAAATAAATGCATAGCAAAGCTAAAATTTGCTTTAAAATATTACAAGTATTTGATAAAAATGCGTCATCTCTTGACTGTAACAGTATTGATCTTAATTCAAACTTACAGTATGTGAATAGTACTTATTACATCACATAGATGGCGCTAAAACCAAATAAGGTTCGTCTAGCTAAAAGCTGGCACAAAAAAGAGTTGAGAAATTTCGAGTCCGGCAGCATACGAATCCATAGCTGAATTGGCAAAGCACTTGGGGCGTATACCCAAGAGGTGCAGGTTCGAGTCCTGCTGGATTCTTAATTTTTCAACTTTAATATTACATAAAATAAATGCATAGCAAAGCTAAAATTTGCTTTAAAATATTACAAGTATTTGATAAAAATGCGTCATCTCTTGACTGTAACAGTATTGATCTTAATTCAAACTTACAGTATGTGAATAGTACTTATTACATCACATAGATGGCGCTAAAACCAAATAAGGTTCGTCTAGCTAAAAGCTGGCACAAAAAAGAGTTGAGAAATTTCGAGTCCGGCAGCATACGAATCCATAGCTGAATTGGCAAAGCACTTGGGGCGTATACCCAAGAGGTGCAGGTTCGAGTCCTGCTGGATTCTTAATTTTTCAACTTTAATATTATATATTAAATTCCTTTGAAGTTTGTTATGAACTCGCAAATGAAGGTTCTAGAACATTTTTCTTATGTGTTGCTCTTCTACGATAGATTTTTAAATGAAATAGCTGCTATAGTAAGTTGTAAATAATTACAGTTTCTATAAATGTTCATTTCTTTAATAGTCAAATCGATGATGCAATTTCGTTATGTTTTAAGACAATCATACTGGCATTAGCTGCGATAAAGCCATAACTTAGCATTTATTTTTTAAATCAACTCAAATAACCGAATCAAAAAGCACCCTTTCCCAGCACCCTAAAGTCAATACCAGGCAGTGCACTTAGGTGCATCTTTGGCAATAAATAATTCAGGCCCGAGAGATAGATGGCGTTAATAGCGCCCATCAGTCTCTGTGTACCACGTAAATCGTCTGGAACTTTCGATTGCTCGGAATACGGACGCCGGATTTTATAAACTGTTACAGGTGCGATTATAGTACCGAATCATTGAGATATATTGTGGAGGGGGCGCGTTTGTTGTTTTACGCATAAGCTTTGTAGTAGAGCTTTTGCGAACAAGAGTGCTTTTGAGCGAGCAAACGCTATCCACCTTCAATTTGCTATTGTGTACTGCACTATACTACAATGTCTACAGTGCTAGCCTGGGGTAATGTGTTTCCTAATGATTAGAGCCTAAAAAAACAGATATACGAAGAATTGTAATCGTAGTACCTAAACTGTTATTAAACCTCATAAAGTCGATTTGTATTGTGAACTAGCTGACCCGGCGAACTTCATACCGCCTTAGCGTAAATTTGATGCACTACTTTATTTTGTAAAGCTGACCTATCTTATGTATGCGTACCTATTCAATTTGAACTGGAATCTATAATATCCCCCATATAAAAATGAATACCTATTTCCCTGGTCTCGTCATACCTGAGAAGGACTTTACTAATTTTATTAAAAAAAACAAAATAAATATTTTCACAGCTCGCGGTTATGTCTGTGGTGTCATAGATTACCACAGAGTTTTTTGTTTTAAATTGAATGACGTTGACATTCGTAACGCGCTTTTTTTAAAATATGCAAAATTAAATGTATATTTTTCAATCTTTCTGAGAGATTTTCTTAATATTTTTTTCCGTAAGAACCTTGTACAGAGTATTAGAAAACTACAAAAAAAAAATCAGCCAAATCGGTCAAGCCGTTTTCATGCTATGTCGTGACAACGGAAAACGGGTTTCATTTTTATGTATATAGATAATAGAGTTCACGGTTGGAGTAGTGGTTAAAACGGTTGCCTTGCCGCTTTCAACTGCGCTGGTGTTGTGGGTTTGATCACCACTCGGGACAAATCTTTGTGTGATCCGCAAAGATTTGCTCTGACTCTGGGTGTGCTTTGTGTATGTGAAATATATGTTTGTGAACACCCCCGCGACATAGGCGTCATTCCTAGTGCGGGCGTCGTATTTTTTAAAAGACAAAAAAAAGACTAAATCTAACTGCGTTCGTCGTACAAAATAATAATAAAAATAATATGTATTCTGGCAAAAAAACTAGGTTTCAATAAACATGCATACATACATGATATTGCGGTCTACAGATGCCATTATAGTACGAAATCATTGAGATAAATGACACTGAAATGAAACAAAGGGAGCGTAGTTTTGGTTTGACTCATGTGTTTAAAATCATTTGCCGCGGTACTGAAATTTATGGAGCAATCTTTTTTTCATTTGGTAAAAGTTATTACTCTGTAATAAAACTAGGGAGTTTTGCTGGATTACATTTTTGCAAGGAGCTCAGTAGGATTCTGTTATTTGTGATGATGAAGCTGTGGCTTAAATATGTTTAAAGTAGTTGTTTAATAGTTTAATATATTAAACTATTTAAAATTTTAATCACATTAAACTCAGCTTACCGAACCGAATTTCATTTTTGTCATCTGAGTATATTACGGAGGAAGAATCGCAGCGTGAGCATGTAGGCTTTAGTATCTACTTTTCAGAAATAGATTCGTAAATAAAATTTAACTTACAATGAGGGTTGGCTGAAATGACGCCTTCTACGCGGCAGCATTGACGCTTCAGGTCTAGAAACCTGCAAAAATTACAGTTATAGCCTATATTTTCACAGAGATAATAGATGTCAAGATGAAACATGAAGAAAATTGACGGTATACTATTGCAACATCTGTATTGTCAAATTCCCCGGGTCGGGTAAGAGCTGTCAAAGCCATACATTTCTAAACTTTGACGTGAATTTTATCTGGAACGCGCAGTGGAAATAATGTAATTTAAAACTTATAGTTAAAAAAATAAAATAAAATAAAATAGCCTTTATTTACTGAAAAGAAAACATAATTATAAAACGATTTAAACTTTTCTTTACACTAAAACTTATATAACTACACTTTAACTAATTAAACTATCTTATCTCAGTGTGCCTCTTGGCAAAGGCCTCCTCTAACTCTCTCCAATGAGCTCTATCACTGGTGAAACTTATAGTTATCTCTAGTTAAATGTATGCTCTCTATATTTTCATACATGCAGTTCGCATTTGACATAAGCATGCAGCATGATGCAGCGCGCATTATTGGTCAGTGTTGGTGGTGAGAACTCTTGCTACAGTGGCAACGACTAGTGGCGTAAATTTTACCCAAGAACCCTCATTGCTTGGCGAGTAGCTACTGTTGTAGAGGAACAGGATGTGATGTTCCTCCACCACAAAGGGAGGATTATATTAGTATTATATGTAAGTATTAATATACCCATTATATCCGTTTTACAATCATTTCTAGTGCACTAAAAAAAAATAACTACCTATTTATAATTTCTTAAGCTCTCTTGTCCATCCAAAGGTTGCCTGTAAGAAATAGCGATAAGGCCGCCCATTGTATCTAAATGATGTGATTTATGAAACTGACTTTCTTATTTGTGTACAATAAAGAGTTATCTATCTATCTATCTATCCTCCGACCAGGCTTGGTATTGGCTTTTTTTTTATACTGGGAAATGCCTGACGCATACCACTGATCCGGGCAGAGTTATGTTAGGTTATGTCCAAGTTGCACGGACTAAAACCCAGTGTGTTCCGTCAACAAGACTTTGCCGGGGTGCCAGGTATCGCTCGCGCATAGACGCTGACATTTTTGGTATTGCCTGGCGGACAGCTGTCCAACGGTAACGTATTGGAAGTGGTATTTATAGTTACTTGCTGTGAACATTTCATTATCGCGATTCAGCACTCGTCGACATATGTCACGTGTGTGACATCCGTCATTTATTATGTGCGTATACCGCCACAACCGTTACTAAGCGTCAAGTAATCTTGTAAGAATATTTTTTATTTCAGCTAGAGTACGACTACATTTTCTTATACCATTACAGTATTAACCCACAATAGTGTGCAATAGTCTGCGAGCCTGGCAGCCGGGCATGCCGCGGGCACAAGGAATTCAATAAAGAAAGGATTATGGGCTAGCTGTGAACTGACGGTTAGTTTTCTAGTATTCAGTATAGAGGCTTTGTTTACTGAATATTATGTATTTATGGTTGAGCAGGGCAGCGATAGCCAAGTAGAAAGCCGTTGGACTGCAAAGTCGAAGGTCTCAGGTTCACACGATACGGCACACACCTATGTAATTTTTAAAGATATATGTATATTTATCTTGAAAATAATTTGGAATATAGAGAAAACCTGAATGCGCAAGTGCTTGTAATCATATTTTAATGCGTTAATATAACTAAAGCGTGCCAACGCGTGCCAGTAATGGCTCAATTAAAATCCCTCAAGGTAAATTATATTTTTCCACACATTTGTCCATCAATAACACTAATTGCGTCAATCAATCCACCCATAGAACAACCGCAGCCCTCCCCCTTCTTTTACACCCTCAGCCCTTAGATAGCACTCAATCCAAAAACAATATCTGTAAAGTATTCATGACAAATCGCCTTCTAACGAAGAGAAATAACTGTGTAAATACTGTGTGTCTTTAGGCTGGGGCACCTTGGGTGTGGTGTGAGTGTGAGCGAGGTGACTTGACGCGATAAGCCTTGATCCCAAGAACCGAGTACTCAGGCGAAACTGTGTACTCAGCTGAGTACTCAGAATCAAGAAGAACCAAAAGCTTAACTTCAAGTAATGAATGAGATAGAAGTTTAAAGGCCCATTAAGACAATGTAATTCGCTAAGCATCTATGTGTTTTTTATCGCGATAAACAAAGCAAGCATAAGAATTGCCTTACAAAACATTCATCGTGCAAATAGGCCTTAATTTCTGCCACATGTGTTTGCAAACGAATATGAGACGCAATCTAAAAACAAGTTTCAAATGTTAACGAAAATTGCAGACAGAATAATATATTCCTTAGGTATGTAGAATGACACGCAAAATAACGGAGTTATTTTATTTAAACTAATAAATAATTGCTTGATTAACTTTTAAACCTATCAACTAAAATCTAACAGGAATTAACGCGATCATGCATCATTTACCTTTTAAGCTTGACGTTTCGGCAGTCAGATTACACAGGCCGTGGTCGCAAGCGAACTAAGGTCAGTATGCGTTAGATTTCACTTGAATAAATGCTTGTTTTATTTAAAAAATAGATTAGAAATCGTAGAATATAAATGTGTTTATTTCGATTATTTATCAGCAATTTATTTTGCCGCTCTCACTAGCACCCAACTATAGGCGCATCCCCACAGTAGGGTTCGTAACTACATAACACCGTTTAGATTGATGGCTGATGCAATTTGCGACCGACTTGGATTTATTGATACTGATAAAAGTACCGCTGCGGTCTTTTTGATAATGCCGCAACGTTGACAATACGGCTCTGTTGATAATAGAGTATATTCCGATTGTTCTTTTGATAGTCGAGTATATCCTGATAGTAGAGTATATCCCGTTTGCTTTTTGGTAATAGGGTATACTCTGATAGTAGCGCGTGATTTCCAGTCATTGTTTGAAATGGGCAGCCTTTCAGGGTACATAATTGATGATTAAAAAGAGTGTGGGTAGTTAGAGCTGAGTATATAGTTCGAGGGTATATATTATAATGTTATAGGTAGACAAATGCGGTTTTTTGTCAAGGATTTTGTAATTGTGTTTCACGAGAATTAGCTTGTGGCTATTTGATTGATAATAATCTGCTGCTAACTATCTTTGTTAAATATTTGTGAAGTAGAACATAACATATCATAAAAACACACCTATATTAGCTAGCAGGGTGTGGCAGAGGTGTACAACACCCACACTTCACCTGTTATGTTTAGGTCCTCTGGGTTAGGGGGTGAGCCTATCTCCATCCACCGGGCACAATTCCAACTCCGTGCTGCTATTGTGAATTTTCTGACGGAAAGTTCATAAATAATACTTTGCCCAACGCGGGAATCGAACCCGACACCTCACGGTGAGAGGTGCATACGCTAACCACTAGACCATCGAGGCATTAAAAAAAATATTAAGCCATATCTAAGTCTAAATAATAAGTCTTTTCCATCAGATTTATACAGCAAAAAGTACTTCCGCCGTAAGTTTTTAGAACAAAACTACAAGCTCATTTATAAGTATCTACCTGCAATATTACAATCATGACTGTTATTCCTTAGTTTTTACATGCAAAAGTCCCGGGGACTTAATGAACGGTAGCTTTTCTTACAAAAGATTAAAAACGGAAAGCAATATTAAAGAAAAACTCGTTTATTTTGCAACTAATAGAAGTTCTTGCAAGCGTTTTATTTAGGGTGCGTTTCCGTTGCAGCGGAGCGGAGCGTAACCGAGCGAGGCCATAAAAATGTTCATAATTATTTTAGGCCTTGTTACCACCAAAATGGAGAGATAAGGAGATAAAATGTGTTTGAGTAATCAATCAGATTTCGTTACTGAAGCTAATCAGAGGTGAAGTTAAATTAAAGAAATCTATTTGGTCAAACAAACACATCTCCTCTATTTAAAAAAAAAATAGACAACAGGTCTAAATCGCGTAATTATTATAAAGGTAAATAAATACCTATGCTCGACGTTTCGAAATAACTTGCATCATTTACCTTTATAATAAGAACGCGATTTAGACGGTGTACCGCCGTTTGCCAGAATTTCATTTGCCCGAATTTTATTTGCTATAATACTCACCTGACATATTATTGTTTCTCATAATTTTATTTGTCATATTCATTGTTTACTATATTAGTCACGTGCTAGAAACTTTGTTTGCCATAAAGTTAATTGCCATAACATCATTTGTTATAATCATTGTTTCCCATAAAATCAATTTCCATAAGATCATTTGTTATAATCATTATAAGCCGTAATTATCATATGCCATAACATTATTATATTCCGACCAAAATTGCTTGTAAAATAGGTTAAAATAATTATAAAAAATAATAGGTAGGTTAGGTTAGAAACATGAAAGACAACGCACGAGCCGAGCGAGCGAAGCGAGCGTGCCGCGGCAGCGGCCGGCGAAGTGCCAGTATAATCATTGTAAGCCGTAATTATCATATACCATAACATGATTTCCCACCAAAATTGCTTTTAAAAAAGTTTAAAATAATTATTAAAATTAATAGGTAGGTTAGGTTAGAAACATGAAAGACAACGCACGAGCCGAGCGAGCGAAGCGAGCGTGCCGCGGCAGCGGCCGGCGAAGTGCCAGTATAATCATTGTAAGCCGTAATTATCATATACCATAACATCATTTCCCACCAAAATTGCTTGTAAAAAAGTTTAAAATAATTATTAAAATTAATAGGTAGGTTAGGTTAGAAACAATCGCTTTTTAGGACAAAGGCGTTAGGTTAAATTTGTATGGAAGCGACTTAGACTGATTATAGTGATAAGTGGGTATTAGAAATAAAACAATTTTAATACTATAATCATACTTTATTTATATCCAGTTATACTCTTGTCAATAAATATCGCCTACAAATATTTTTCCTACCCACTAATTTGTAATTACTTAAGTTTTTAAATAATTTTAGAGCGCCTGTTAGAATTTCATGAGCAAATACATACCTTAGATAGATTGGAAATTAATTTAGTATGGCGTTTGAAAATTCTGTTGCATAATATTATTGCAATTAAAAGTATGGATAACAATACGTATGGCATTCGAATCATTATGTAATCAAATGTTCGGGCAAATAATATTATTGCAATTGAAAGTATGGCAAACAATACGTATGGCATTCGAATCATTATGAAATCTAATGTTCGGGCAAATAACAGTATGTCACATGTCTTTTATGGTAAACAAAACATTCGGGCAAATGAAATTCGGGTAAATGAAATTCGGGCATATGAATATTATGGCATATATTCTTCGGGCAAACAACAGACAACCGATTTAGACCCGTTGTCAATTTTTTGAAAAATGTTCTCAAATCGCGAAAGTTTAAAAACACAGATCGCCTCTCATATCCGCTTTAGTGGAAATCAGGCCATTTTTTTTTTTAAAGTTCACTTAGTTCCGCTCCGCTCAACGCCGCTCTGTGGTGCTTGGGGTCGTGTTTTGACATATTTTATTATTTCATAGTCCGCCCAGATTCGCTCCTTTTACACTGTTTCTAGCATTGTGATTGGCCAATACCTCTCCTCTCCGCCCAGCTTCGCATCACTGAAAACTCACTCTTAATCTGGTTCCTTCGGCATCATACTCTCCTTTAATTGGTTTTAAATTACTTCCTGCGATTATTACGATATTATTTTCATTAGAAGTATACCCGGATAACCAAGTTTAATAAGAACGAACTACCTGGTATGAATATTACTGAAGAAAGGCTGGCGAGGATGTTCCGTTATTTTGCTGTTGTTGATCTAAAAAGTTGCTTCTTATTATGCAGAACATATTTCGTTCTTGAAATATTTGACTATATTTTTTTTTTGTTTTAAAAAAAGATGCCCGCATGATGACTCATGTGTCGCGGGGGTTGTCCTGTGGCACTTCCAGAGTCAGAACAAATCTTTGCGAATCACACTAAGATTTGTCCCATGTGGCGATCGAACCCACAACACCAGCGTAGTTGAAAGCGGCGAGGCGACCGCTTTAACCGCTTCGCTAACCGTGCACTCAATAATTGATATTGTGATTGTAGCAAATACCAGACTTATGATTATAGCTTCTAACGAAGTACACAAGTATTTGAGTTTAGATAAACTAAACTATCTGTGAAAGTGTAATTGGCGTCATATTTCTCTTTTAATCGCCGCCAAAAATCGAAAGTTAAGATCTTTGTAAGTCCGTGATTGCCCTAATAATATTTATGAAAAAAACAGTGTTTTGTTGTTGTTCCAAACCACTTAATTTTTTATAGGGCAACAAAGGCCCTCCAAAATCTACCACGTAGTCCTTAACCTTGAAAACTTGTCACCATAATCCCAAACATGACTACCAATTGTCCTGTATGTCGTTACTAATCCATCCATAAACCTATCTCAACACAAAAATACACTTTCTTACCAAATGAAGTGCACGATCGATCTAATTGTCGTAATGCACTACTCGGAGGTAAGACTGCAGGACAATTCCTTAATCGTCGTGGTAGAGACAAATCACCGCTGCACTGAGCTGTGGTTCAAGCTCTAGGGAGAGCCCTACTGCATTTGGGTTTGGTGTAAATCATGAGAGATGGAAGGGAAAGTTAAGATATTAAAATGAAGACTTGAACATTTTTCAAAATATTAGGAAAGTGAAGATTTGTATTTACTCTGAGTTAAATCAATTCCACGATTTTTCTGTAATGATTTCTCGAAATCAGGTAATAATTTCAAAAATCTTGGGCTGACATTTATGTTCTTTTTTTACAAGTAATTTGTGGCTTATGTTTAGGTATAGCGCATTATAATACTATAGATTTTGTATAGTTATAATATTTTGCATGATGCTGTTATGAAGATCGATGTCTATTATATAAGGCGTGCCGTGTTCAGCGTAATTATGATCTTAATTTCGTCTCAGTGAAAAGAATCACCTAATTTGAATGAACTTGAATGCGACGAAACATTTAACGAATTACAACTGGCAAATTCTTGACATACCCTTTCAAATACACTTTATGTGAATATATACCTGAATCGCTCGCTCTTATCACGGAGACCGTATCCACAGGGGGACAACTGCAAATTGCGGTAAAATGGGTTGTAACGCTCCCCGCTGCAGCGACTTTGACGGATGTACCGACGTTTGCGCACCTAATAAAGTAATGCGTTCCGATGTTTAGTTACTTATGAGGACACGGAGGGGACTTGTTGTGGGTACTTTTTTATTAGATCCAATAGTGGGTATTTTATCGTTTCTAATTTGAGTGGTTAAGCTTTGAATTCCATTATGTTGACTAGACTGTTGGTGGGCTGATTTATTTATGAACTGGCAAATAGTATGGCATCACTTGGCAAAATAAATGATACAACATTTTTCTCCAGTCTTCGGTTCCATAATCTGGAACAAAACAGACCTTCCGATTTGTGCCATTTGTTGTTTTATTGGATATAATGTAGAGTGTATACAATTTATTTGTAGAATAATTGCCTTTTAGGCTATGATAGATGGCTAGTATAGGTGTACGATGAAATTAAACGCCAACTGAAAAAGTAGAAAACATTTTTTCACTACGTATTTATGCTGTTGAAAAGTATCAGATTTTTTTTTTACTTTTATGACGATTTTCCAGACTAAAAGTTACAATAAATCCACATAATTGTATAAAGTAGCTCAATCGAGGGTTGTAGTGCGTAAATAAACTGATGGCACCAATAATTGTGTAGTACGTTGATGTATAGTGCAGCCTGTACCGTGTGCAAGGGGATTGAAGATAGATGGATAGTGTAGATGGAAAAATGCGAGAGCTTGGTTGTTTAAAAATGCATAGGTACTTGTAATATAACATGAAATCACACTTGAATTGCCGTAAAGAGTTTGCCAGATGTGTCAAAACCCAAATTAGGTTTTAACACTTCTGCCAAAAGTGATACAATGTTACAAGGGATCTAAATATAACGGGTGACTGTTGTCCACCACCTGGATCTTGGCTGGCACCTTGTGTCCCTATCTATCGAGCACAATTGCAGGCTTCTGACAATAAAAAAAATTAAAGGATGTATATCACTTTTGTCGCACTCAATGATTGAACCCGAGACTAGAAACTAAATTATTGTCACTATAATTTCACTATTATTTTTATATTTCTGTTTATTCTGATTATTTCATATATTATTTGCTAATTTGTAATTAAAATTTCTTTAAATCTTTGCATGCCGCTCATGGTGACACATGTTAAGCTACTTAATTTAGTTAAACACCCATTTAGTTAAACAAAATGCACGTATGATACATGCATATAAATCATTCTTTCATTCAATCATTCATAGAACTAGTCTAGTTTGAGGGTTATATCAATATATCAGGGTTATATAAAAACACGCAACAGATTCAAATGGTTTTTTTATGGTGAATAGGCGAGCGTTTGACCACGATCTCACCTGATGTTAAGTGATGATGCGGTCTACGGTGGAGCACGCTTACCTATGAGATACCTATTAACTCATGCTTTGAAGATATCCAAGTTGTACTCATGCGGGAACACAGACAGTATTATTCTGTTGTCATCAGTATAATTTCAGAGTACGTTTATGTATAGTGCAATCTTGACTGTATGCAAGGGGAACGATAGATAGATGATGTGCAACACCCAAAAGATTGATAGTGTAGACGGAAAAATGGCGGAGCGTGGGTGTTCCAAAAATAAGGTAAAAAGCTCCTCTGTTTATAAGGAAAGTAACATGAAATAATACCTAAGAGATGGGAGATAGGTACGGTTAAAACGTATAAACAATGTTATAAACACAGAAAGAACTGTATAACTGTAAAATATTATACTTTTTACTTATATTTGTTTATAGTATAACTTAATCGTGGTGAAAGGATTAGCCAATTCGCTTTTAAAAATCGCGAATTGCCCAGGGTGCGCCGGACGTAGGGAATCGTTGTGTACGTCACTCGGGGAGGCTCCTTTCATGCACCCGAACTTATTCTATGAGCGTATACAAGAGTTTTACTATTGTAAAATATATCATGGAAAAATGTTGTAAGTAAGTAAATAATTATATGTACAGTGGGCCAACGAGTTAGCTATGCAAGGCAAAAACTTCTATGTCATAGTAAAGACTTACTACACCAGTTATGGATAAGTGAGTTATATATCTAAATAGTGGGTATATTACACTTATTAAATATATAATTCACACAAGCATATCTATTGCAGACAGTTTTCACTATGTCGTAGATGTATTTGCCCTGCATACCTAATTGCTTGGCCCACTGTACTTATTACTATTGTTCACTCATTTATTCCTTTTTCTTATTTATTACATGTTCAAAATATATAAATTATTAAAGTAAAGTACATTTAAAAATATAAAACAATAAAATTCTAAATATTCTAAATATAAGTACAAAAAAAAATAAAAATAAGTACAAAAAATACTATTACCTACTATTGTTATTTTTATTGTTTTTGTTTTTGATATTACACATTATTTTAATAGTTATTTCGGTTTTTCCGTCAAGATGCCGATTCCGCCTGGTTGATGGTGACACTCTCATTACCTATCACATGGGATCTAAACATAACAGGTTTAAATGTAATGTTAAATTTAACTTAAATTGCTTTTAGACTTTGAACCATTTGTTTAATAAATAATAGTTTAAAAAAACTAATAAACACGCTTTTAAAGTACTTCTAACTAAAAAGTGAAATATAATTCCTAATTTAAGCTGAAAAAAGCGTGAGTTGCTCGATAGACGAAAAATATGGCACAGCTTGCTTGCTAGCCGTGCTTTTTAGGGTTCCGTAGTACCTACAAGGAACCCTTATAGTTTCGCCATGTCCGTCTGTCTGTCCACGGCATAGCGACGAAACCGTTGGTGCTAGAAAACTGAAATTTTGCATAAACAACATGTATGTTAACTAAACAAAGAAAGTCGTAGAGTAAAATTTGGAAAAATAATTTTTTTTCAGGTAGCTCCCCTACATGTAAAGTAGGGATGTTTTTTTTTTTGTCGCCTACCCCATAGTGTGGGGTATTGTTAGATAGGACTTTTAAAAACGTTTAGGAGTTGCTAAGACAGTTTTTTGATTTAGGGATCCGTTTGCGAGATAATTAACTTTAAAGAGCAAATTTTTCTTCGAGTAGGGCGTCCCCCCCCCTCTAAAAGCTAAACTACTGGATCCTAAAATCTGAAAAAAATTGTGTCGGTAGTACATGTAATGAACTTTAAAGGAAAACTATAGCGGATAAGTTCACTTCATTAGTTCAAGAGGAATAGGGGTCCGAAATGTCAGATGGAGTTACTCAGAATATTTCGTTCAAAATTCTAGAAACATAAATAAACATACATAATACATATATAAAATCACGCCTTTATCCCACGGGGGTAGGCAGAGACGATGGAACGCCATGTGCTTCGCTCCTTACATACTTCTTTCGCTTCCTTAACATTCATACATCTCGTCATACGTGCTAGCTGGTTTCGTGTACTACAAACATTTCCTATCTGAAGGACGCTATTTATCTGGTTACTTTAACTTAATTAGTTCTAGAGTAATTGGGGTCCAAAGTGTAAAATGCAGTTACTTAGAATAATTCGTGCAAATTACAAAAACCTTTGAAAGTAATGACTTGTATGAAGATGTTACTTGTTTAATACAGATAGTAAATCCCTTTTAAGTCGAAATATGTTGTTACGACTAGCTACGGAAGCCTACTGCGCGTGGCCCGACACGCACTTGGCCGGTTTTATTTCAGCTTATATTAGGAATTATTTTTCACTTTCTAGTTAGAAGTACTTTAAAAGCGTGTTTTTTTAAACTATTATTTATGTTCTACTTTTTAGTTTGGTTTATTTATTATACCGTTTTTATTATACATACATACATACATACATACATACATACATACATACATACAGGTGAAGCTAATATAAGCGTGTTAAAAAAAATAGCTTCGCCAGCGCTTACTAGCCGATTAAAAAAGTCAATATTGAAATACAGCTTCCCAGTACATTCTATGATGGCCCCATGCATCTTGTGGCCATGAAATATGACTCAATATAGGGCGCGATGTGTATATGTGTTGTGTACCTAAATGTCTGATGGGTGGAATCGTTCACCCCTGATATATGAAGCCTTTTCACGAAAAATGTGATGTTGGTGTGGAGTTCAAGATGAAACAAAAAGTGGGGTAAATGAGGCGATGCATCTTGAGAAACTTGTAAGGTTTTTGAAGGCTTTATTTTGTTTATACTTTTTTTGTTTTACCATGTGGCGATACCTTGCCGTTACCTCAGAAGTTAGGGATACCAATACGAAACAACGTAACTTTATAAGAATCACCTTTTATTCCATAAATTGCACTTAATGCACTTATCACTTTAACACGTGTTTAACTGTTAACACGTGTTACTTCTTGCAGTACTAATATTAAAATAAACACAATTATCACTTTTAAATGTCTTTACTTTTTGACATCCAGGCAGCGAATGACCTTTGCCACCGCCCTATACCTTCCTAACCCACATTACCGAGATTTTACTACTGTGATCTCATTGGCAAGCTTAATGGCGCGCGACCAATGAGAACACAGAAGTCAAAATAAATACTTTTTTAAATTACAAACTAATGGAAATAACAAAATGACTAAATAACGACCATTTGCAATAGTTTTTAGAAATTATAAGCTAATGATAAAGTTAGAATCATAACAACCAGGTGTAATTTAATTGTGTAGTTGCAATAAAAATATATTAATAAGACACACACCCACAAATGTTGACTAAGATTTGAGAACTTAAGACTAAAATTCACGCCAGACGGTACGGTATTATCCGAGGTAGTTATTACGTTAGGTTAGTCACATTAAGTTAGAAACTTGGATCTACATGAGATAACATAACATAACATCACGACTATATTATCCAGGAGAAATGGCAGAGGTGTACAACACCCACGTTTCACCTGTTATGTTTGGTTTCCATAGGGTAGGGGGTGAGCCTATCCCCATCGGGCATTCAAACTTCGTACTGCTTTGTGTACCCCACAAATAACACTTTTCTTAAACTAAATAACTTCTTCTTCGTCGTGTCAATGGCTGAGTCAATTTTTATTTTGACTTGCCATCGTGGTGAAAGGATTAGCTAATTCGCTTTGGAGAACTCGCGAATTGCCCAGGGTGCGCCGGACGTAGGGAATCGTTGTGTACGTCACTCGGGGAGGCTCCTTTCATGCACCCCACTAAATAACTCAAATAGCCCGACCCGGTAATCGAAACCTAGACCTCGCGGTAAGAAGCGCTAACCTCTAGACCATCAAGGCAGTTACGTTAGATATCTACATGAGATCTTTTAACTTTTTTAGAGAACAAGCATTATGTATTGTTATTCTTCTTCTTCTTACGTGTCAATGGCATTTTGTTTTCTCATTTTTTATTTAAATTGTTTTTGCCCAGTAGGTAGCACCTTCTACGCCTTTGCTTGTGGCTTGCATTAGGTCTTCACGGGTACACGTAGAGGGCGACAGTGGGCACGAAAGCAGATGAGCCATGTTTTGAATGGGGAATCCACAATCGCACGATTGTTATTGTCATTGTGTTACTTATCAATAACTGGAACACAGCTATGCAAAGCTGGTTAGTGGTTCCTATCTCGATTTTAAAAGCCTTACCAACACTTACCTACTTCTAAAGCACATACACGCATTTTATAAAACATCCTTGCAACACCTTATTCTGCCACAAGAAAATAGTTCTTTAAAATTTCCCCACGCAGGTGACGCATGATGGTAATGTTCATGAAAAACGACCCAATTGAGGGGATACAGGTGTTTTGATACTTGATAGGACAAATTATTGAGATCACTTAGATGTAGTGTGTGAAAGAAGGGCGAGGGAACGAAGGTGTTGTGGTGGGATAAGTGGAGGGGCGCTTAAGTGATGAAGGGGTGTTTTGTATGATAAATAAGTGGTTTAATTAATTTTGTAAGCTGATTGCTGTGGCTGCTTGTCAAAAAAAATATATTAATTCTATCTCGTAGTTTGCTTAGTTGGTCTAATGGTTATTATTATTATTGTTGGGACGAGGCTTTGGGTGTTCACGTCGAACTCCGTGAATCTATTGTAATTGTAGCCTCATTATAGACTCTCCTGGTCGAACGGTTAGCTAGTGCAACTGCTGATCGTTATGTCTCGGGTCGGGGAAAAGTGTACGTAAGTGAACGTAGTGTGTAAGGAAATTCTCAGTAGAGCATCACGGAGTCAGGAATAGTGCCTGATACATGCTGATAAGCAACATCAACAATGATCAACTTTAATACTAAGGGACATGAAAATAGCAGGCAAAATGTGCATGTTATGCACCTATTTGACGACCAGATGGCGGAATGGGTAGTGTACCTGCCTGCGACGCCGAGGTCCTGGGTTCGATTCCCACTTAAGACAAATCTTTGTGTGCATGAACATGGGGGTTTGTCTTAGTCTGGGTGTTTCTATGTAAAATAAGTATGTATTTACCAAAGAAAAGTATATATGTATTGGTATCAGTTATTCTAGTACCCATAGTACAAGCTCTGCTTAGTTTGGGACTAGATGGCGATGTGTGTGAGTTGTGAAATATTTATTTATATTTATTTATTATTATTTATTTATTTATTTTACACCCCTCCTTGTATCAAAGACTTTGCTTTGGAAGAAAGCAAAGTCTTTTCTAGTTTTTAAATATTATTTTTGTTTCGTATTTTGCGAATGCAACCAGTTTGTGCCCATCGCGGCGTGAAGATGCTCCAGACAGCTTGTAAATACGGCTGGTATAACTTGGTGGAAACGTTTAACATGAAAAATCACTAGTAAACTGCATAATTTCCTGTCTGCTACATCTTATGCATAGAGAGGTAAGACAGTTTGATTTACAATAAAATAAGTTCGTTTAATCAGAATGAATTAATTCACTAATCTTAGGTCAGTCGCAGATAAAGTTTGTATAGTTAAATAAAACAGTTTTTGAAACAGCCCAAATTTCGCTTGTGTAAGATTAACCTTATATGCAGAATAAGCATTTAACACACATCAATGAAAGTGACAGCTGTGATCTTTTTCCAAGTGCAACTTGTCTCACTTTTAAATTCGGTCAGGTTATATTTTATGGGTCGGAAAACTATTCGGTACCTCAGAAAATGGCAACTTTTTTTTTTTTTTTATTCTACGCTCGCAGCGAACGAACGTGTAGTCCACCTGATGGTAAGTGAAGTACAGCCCATAGACATCAACAATCCACTAAAGCAGATTGTAGATGCGTCGCTGCAGCTGAGGACTACGGTGTTATGCCTCATGTGCCAGTAATTTCAGGGCCTGATCTCACCACCAAACCGGAACACAGTAATGGAAGCACTACTATTTGGCGGCAGGTTGAATTGCCCATTCAAATCGATATTTCATCCAGTTAAAATGTTTCGAATAGATTATACCCAGAGACTTTGCCAGCATTGATATAATTGTACTGCACGGACATACACGAGTAACTTTTTCGCGCCTAGCTTTATGGGAGTAATTGTTTCCTTGTATGTCTTCGTTTCCCTGATTACTCTAAAATAATAACATTACAACGTTGACGCCTTTTCCTCCCTGACTTCTGACGCATATCCCTTAATCAGGTTTATCGTCCATTAGCTAACGCACTGAGCATTGTGTATAACGAGAACATATAATACGTACAGTTATGTACACGAAATTGTACACGGTACGCGGATTATATGGATTAGACGTTCTGAGTGAAGCTATAAAAGCTAAAATGGTGTATAGGTACTTATATCGGTTTCGAACTTCAAAATAGTAAAACAGTTTAAAACCTTGAACACACTCTTCTCTTGCTTCCAAATATTCATTAAATCTCGATCTTAAATGGCTGATCTTTTTAGATGACATAACCGAACCTATGTGTCTTTAAGTTTAAAAAGCATTGTCTAAGTTCGTGATAATATCTCCATCTCTTTTATGTCTCCTATTCTATATCTACCTTCTTATTGCTCTTTATATTTTTGCTGCTGCCTTAAATCAATCTAGTGTATTATTTACATCAACAACTATTTATGTTTATTGTATATATATATATGTGTGTGTGTATAATGTATATTATATTATAATGCTAATCGTATGTACAGTATATTATTTATATGTAACTATATTAGTATTATATTTAAGTATTAATATACCCATTAAATCCGTTACACAATTATTTCTAGTGCACCAAACTACCTATTAATAATTTCTTATGCTCTCTTGTCCATCCAAAGGTTGCCTGTAAGAAATTGCTTTTATAGCGATAAGGCCGCCCATTGTACTATCTAAATGATGTGCTTTTTGAAACTGACTTTCTTATTTGTGTACAATAAAAAATTATCTATCTATCTATCTATCTAATATATTTTCAAAAAATTAGGCAACGGGAATAAGTTAAACCTGCTGTGTCGAACTACCGACGGTTCCGGTCTGAATAAAAATTGTTACGATCAAGTGAGGGTACTGGACAATATCCGCGGTCCACGGAGACGAATCTGAACTTCACAAGTCGGCTTGTGACCACGAATGATGCAAGTCATTTCGAAACGTCGAGCATAGGTATTTATTTACCTTTATTATAATTACGTGATTGAGACACCATGTCTTATTTTTGAAGAATATATTACTTTTCAATTTTAATGTTAAATTATATATTTTACTGAGATCTCTAAAATCAATTTCATTTGAACGTTTCTCAGATATCCCAACGTATATCTGTTGGTTAGAAATCTCGCAAGCCGTATCATTCATTCTGGACTCGCACGTGCACAATAATATCAGAGTTAGAGAGTAACTACACACGGTTCGTTTGGTGCGATCCCATCTCGACAAATCGCATTTACGTCTGAGGCTATTACGCTGATTTCTCCGTGGAAAACATTACAAACATCGGAATTTTGTTAAAAAGGAGCTGGATTCTTACGTGTGGGTTTCGGAATATGTTGGATGCCTGGCTTGGACCTTGTATTCGAACTCGTTTTACTATTTTTTAACGGAAAGAAAGAAACGTATATTCCTATATATAAAGTCTTGTACAGTGGGCCAAGCAATTAGATATGCAGGTCAAAAACTTCTACGCCATAGTGAAAACTGACTGCAATAGATATATGCAAGTTTGTATTTTATATTTAATAAGTGTAATATACCCACTATTTAGATATATAACTCACTTATCCATAACTGGTGTCGTAAGTCTTTACTATGACTTAGAAGTTTTTGCCCTGCATACCCAACTCATTGGCCGACTGTACCTACATTATACTAGTCTCCATCTTGCGTGATATTTTGATAAAAGGAGCTCATGTCCTTTTCTAAACACACCATCACCATTTTAATTTTATCAACATTGGATCAGTGTTGTTAGTAAGTTAAAGACTCTGATAAAAGAGGAAGGCTGACGGAGGTGCAAAAAATATCCGTCCAATTCCCTTATTTTTCCTTTTTCGCAGCTCGTTCGAGTGTACACTTCATTCGAAAGAAACCAAATTAAAAAACTGCCATCGCCCATTGCCATTTGATGCTCATGCACATTTTTCTTACAAAACTAGCGCCATATTTAATATTCATTCGCACAATACGTCCCTTACGTGTCCCGTCCTACAAGAGCTGGAATTGAATTGTGTAAAACCTTTGAGAGGTTTATCTCCGGGAGCGTCAGGTACGAGCATGCTTTGGAATTGCAATAACGTGCAATCACGTGTCCTTCACAGCACAAAGTGTCTTTTTATATGAGACGACGCGACGGTGGGACGAGGATTATCGAAGAATTCAGATGTGTCCGTGTTGTAATTATTTTTGATTGAACTTAATTTTACTGGCAACCCTACAAAAAATCTGTCATCATTATACGAGCATTTGCCCAATTATGTTGGTATCCTCTTCTGGCCTAACAACTTAGACTGCATATAATTATAATCTAGCCGCGCGAAAGTGTTACCATCCAAGTTTCAAAGAAAACGGTTGGCGTAGTATTTTAGTCGACCAATTGAATAGATGGACTTGCAGCGATAACCGAGTGGTTGATTGTAGGACTGCGAAGTTGAAGGTCTCAACTACGAAGCCATGCCGCAGCCGGCACAAACTGTCAATATATTGTTAAGATTGTCTTTTCGAACATTGTATGTGAATTTATGATAAAAAATATCGCTCGCTAACGGTGAAAGATTACAACAGAATGGATTGCAGTAGTAAAAGAATTACCGTTATTACCGTAGAAGATATGTTAGGTCAATGAATTAGTGATGCTAAGAACGAACTTTAAGTCTTAGGGTATCTAAAATGTAACTCTATGTGTTAGAAAATATCCATAAAATGTAATTTACAGAAATTGTGATATCCCTACAACTAGATGAGCAGAAAAACTGTTATTTAGTACTGAACTTACAAACCGTTCCTTAAACGAAAAAGCTCTATGGAAACAAGTTACAAACTTCCAAGCTCCATTAAAATGCTTGAAAGAATATCACAATATCCTTTAAAATATTCTTCTGGACTACGTTTTCCATAACATGGCAAGATTAAGTAGATGTTCAACAGAATTTAGTTTGCCACATCCAAGGCAAACTAGATTGTAGCTGCAAGTTTTAAAGCTTTTGCTATGGAAATTCAACGAAGATGCATGCTGAAGCGGTGCATAGTAGATTGCATGTAAAATTTTGATTCAGCACATACTTTGTGAGGGTAGAATCTACAAACTTTGTGGATTTATTAGTGTTTTCATGCCCTAGATTGAGAGTAATTGAAAACCTTTCTTAAAACTGTTTTCGATTTACTTTGCAACTGTTTTATATTGACAGTGTTGAAAGGGGTTTAAAAGCTTTATTCATGTATTGGAAATAGTCGCAGAATTTTTATTCGCGTTGAAAAACTGAACTATTTTAAAGCAAACGATTTATTTGTGAATCTGATGGTGAATGAATAGTTTTTATTTCTATTTCTTTTTAAGTTGATGCTTAATCTCGAAAAGCGGATAAGGTAAACTATATTTTTCGAGTGTACTTATACATCTAAATTAATATTTCATTTGACGAATAGAATGAGTATGCGGGGATTTAATAATGCCTTCTCACTTCTAATGCCTTAACCACAACATGACAAAGCTTAATTAATTAATGATAATGATCTAAAGGTCTGCAGAACCCGAAGCTCTTCCCTAATATACAAGTTATTCCACCCACAAGGTGTCCCAAACGACGCCCACGGGTGACTGGACCATCAGATTTCCATATCCAAAGTATCAAACTGACATTAGTCACAATTTAACTAAAACAGGTGGAGAGCTAAACGCTATAAACATAGAAGCAAGGGCTGCAAATTTTCAACTCCTCTGGGCCCTATAACTACGCCCTTCGGCAATTTCGATTTAAACTTGGCAAAGGCTAATAATTCTAAAGTTGGCAATATGTTTGTTTTAGTCGAAGCGGCGTGATTTGCGACTTGATTAATTCCTCTTCTTATATTACTGAAGTTGTTTAGTTTGAGTTCTACTTGTTTGAGATTTAATTCTCAACTGGATTTGTTTTGGGAGTGATTTCGTCAATTGTTAATATCGTGCAGTTCTGCTTACTTGCCAGGACTAGACCGTAACCGTAAATATATATTATTTTTGGTTGGTATAGGTATTAGATCCGTCTATAATGTGGCACTCCCTGCAATTCTATGATCCGTTAAGGCTGCATGAAACTCGTTGAAAAAAAATCTTCATCATTCATTAAACTCTGACAACCCGTTTTCACAGCGTCTATGAGACAGCTCACGCTGCAAGCTACTATGGAAGAAACTGATAGATACGTGCTCAAGCTCCGCGGTTCGTGCTAGCATTTAGCCGTTGCAGAATCAGGTTTGCGGCCACATGCCCTCCTATCGCCTAAAACTGGCACCTTAATGGACACATTTTCCTTCAGGATTGCAGCGTCCCTGCGTTGTGGCGTGCTAGCTCTAAATGATATCATCAGTCGGGCTCTTACTTCCGTCAACTGCTCAGCCATTCTTGAACTGAATTATTTTAGCTGTGACGATGGTAAGAGACCCAATCGAATGACCCGCAAATGTAGTTTCCTGGATAGCGGTTACATGTTTGCCTTTTGGGGTTAAGAGCTTTGGCCGTTTGATTGATGCGACTAGATCCCGAAGTCCAGGTATTTATTTTGGTCAGAAAATAAGCATTGCCATCTAACGTGGCAATGTTGCCAGCAATTTGGGAACGTTGTCTTCTCGCTGCAGTCTTTTAGACTAGATTTCGTAGTTTTCTAATTGTACTGTTATTATATTTTTTTCATCTATAACTTTAGTTGTTGATTATGTATCTGTACATAGTTATCCGTAAAAACCCTTTCAAACTCTACGGTGTTCTGCAAAAGTCTTTGAAGATAACGAGAATAATACCACTGTGAAGAATAGCCAGGAGCCGGGACGTCGCCCTAAGCCATTTATAATAATTCGATACGAGCAGACGGTGTCCAAAAACAACAGGAATAACGAGGATAGTGTTGCGTAAAGCGACGGTTTTTCCGTCTCCAATTTTCCGCTTTTGCAATTTGTTTAATGTTATGTAGTGTTTTTATAAAATTGCGTGGTATATTACTTTTTGAATATTTATTGACGATATTAAATTCTGATGACTTGCACTTGTAATTTTAATCAGACGTAGAAATTGCAAGTTTTATTAGAGTCCAGTAGATACGTTGATTAATATGTGAGGGTTCATTTGACATTTTAGCGTCAGTCAAAATTTATTATAGACAGTAGCAATGTAATTGTGTCCGGTAAACATAACGGTTGAAGTGTGTTATTAAGACCGATTGGATGCTCTTGCAGGATTGCAGTTCAGTTGCTTTAATTTCGATGCACCGCTGCACCGTGTTCATACATCCTCCGTTTGAGTAATCACGAAGGTGCTGTAATCGACTATGAATCGGTCGATCTAAGTGTCTACCCAATGTTCTCTCAACTGAATTCTGATCGGGCCATAATGAGTCTTGAAACAGGAGATAATTATACATTAACGTGTTTACTCGAATGTATATTATCGTGTATTACTTTAACTTTATGGTACGATTGAAGAGTAAACCGACTCGATTGTGCGTCTTAATTCTTTCGAAGACAACCTCGTTGTTCTAGTAGTTAGCGAATGTGACCTCTCACTGCGGGGTCTCTGTCTTAATTTTAAGGCCGAAAGTAATATTTGGTATTTACATCAGGAAATTCTGCATTGAGCAGCTCGGAGTTGGAATTACGCCCGGTGGATGGAGATACAGCCCTAAACATAGCAGGCTATAATGAGCGTGAAGAGTGGATATTATATACCCTTGCCCTTATGTATAATAAAGACGATGTTGTGGTATGTGTAATTGGATAAGAAGCTGTCGCTAGATAAGCAGTCCGTAGCTTGTCATTTGATTGCATCATGTTTCTTCCCTTAGGTATCATGGGGCCTAAATTTAATAGGTGAAATATAGGTGCTATACACCTCTGTCAATTGCCAATGAATAGATTGCCATTTCAAACTCCTTTTTACTGCTGTATTTCCCCCAAAACAAGAGTACATCACTAAACGGTCCGGTGCAGTTTCTCACGGTGGGCAAACATAGCGCCCTTATTGAAAGCAAACACCATTACATTGAGGACCAAAGGGCGTTATTCTTTACAAACAAGCATTTTCTGTCCGCAGTCGCTAAACAAGCAGACAATGAATAACGTATGTTGCTAACTGGCGTGTAGTCCACTTGATGGTAAGTGTCGCTTTTGAGGATTACGATATTATGCTTCAGGCGGCAGGCTAATCGTGGGACGATGGTGCTTCTTCCCTAAAGCTCGTTCACAAATGCTCTGCCACTATTTCAAACATTGTGATCTTATTTGAAACAAAGAGGCGGCGGTTTCCGATAGCATATTTTTTCATTTTTCATGGCATTAGTTCACAAGAGGCGCACGTTAAAAATTTAATATTATTGTATGCCATTCTGCAATATATAAGCCAGGGAAGACAGCTATGAATTTGTGATACTATTGATTACCCTGGCTAAATAAAATGTGCCCTTAAGCTAAGCTATAATTATTAATTCGAATAATATTTTTTCGAATATTTTACTGGTGGTAGAGCTCTTGTGAATGAGCTCGAAGGGCGAAAGCACCACCGTCTCACCTTTAACCTGCCGCCAAATAGTAGTGCTTCCATTACTGTGTTCCGGTTTGGTGGTGAGATCAGGCCCTGAAATTACAGGCACATGAGGCATAACACCGTAGTCCTCAGCTGCAGCGACGCATCTACAATCTGCTTTTGTGGATTGTTGATGTCCATGGGCTGTACTCCACTTACCATCAGGTGGACTACACGTTCGTTCGCTGCGGGCGTAGTATAAAAAAAAAAAATTTGGCTTTTGATCGATGATTGTATCAAAAAGTCACTCTAAAAAAATCAAACAATTACCACAATTATTCATTTTGACGTCAGAAGAGCGCCTTTGTTGACGTTTTTAACATTTACACTGGTTGGAAACCCTCCTTTTAACCGAGCACCTTGGGGCGTTATTCTTTACAGACGATCTTGTTTTTCTACAGTCGGCAAGGGGACAAAGAAAAAAATAATTAATTTTAAAAAGGTTTAGGTGTAGATTGTTGTCTTTGGAACCGTTGTCGTTTTGTCAATGGGGGCTTTGTAATCAGTTAATTATAGGAAAACAAAGTCTTTGATGCGCCTGAAGATTGCGAATGTGCTGATTTTGTGTTTTCTTTTCTGAGCAAAAGCCATGCTTTGTTTTGAAGAAAACATTATCTGGAATTCACTTAATCAAATGGATGATGACTATCTCTGAGAAGCAGCGCTGGCAATGTTTTAAACACTCAATAAAACACAACTCAAATACACATCTAAACGTGGTGTGTATTTTGCAGTGTTTAAATCAATTTAAATACAACTAGAAACAATATCGTAGAAGTTGACAGTTGAGTTAAATATAAGAGGAAGAAAATTTATTGCATCTGAACTTTAAACTGTTGTTATAAATAAATAATAATTATCACAAATGAGGAATTTTGGCCGAGAGGTGTAGTGTGCCGGCGATTCCGGGGCAGCCTATCCGACATAATAATATGTCACTGACGGAAAGTGTGGAACCAATAGTTATAGTGTTATAATTAAGTATATTTATAGTACTTATATTTTATTTTAATATTGTATTAGTCTATTTAAAATGGGCCATGATGCTTTAATCAAATAAATAAATTAATTTTTTTCTTTTTATACCTATGAACTAGTTTAAAAAAAATGATTAAAACACGTTTAAAACATATTTAAATCAAGGTTATGAAAGCAGAAATCTAGCATTGATAAAAAACATGTTTTTTTTGTATACCTACAATAAAACATAATGTTTTGTAAAAATAAACTGTGTTTATTGCCAACCCTACTGAGAAGTGACGACTGTGTTGTTGGACAATCTGCGAGTCTAGCTCAAATAGCTTCGAGCGCTTTTGCTAAACAATGCAGATTTTCGTGTATTTCGATTAAAATACAGATTCCATTGTGTTTGTGTATTATATCCATGTATTTTCATGCGATACAAAACATGAACAGAATTACATTTTCATATTTTTTTGTGCGAAAAGAAAATAATTAATGATTAGTTAGTATTAATTTTAGCGTCAAACAGTTATTACACATTTATCATATTATTTTCTTCACAGTTTAATCTTTGCAGTTTGCAGAAACTAATGCCAGGTACGTATCAAGTAGGTTCTCTCTCCGAAATACCGTGCGTATCAAAAAAGAAAATCAACCAAATTTGCGCCGAAATCATATCTAAAAAACTAGGTCTTTTTAATTTACTTAGGACCGAATGAAATGGTCCAACTGTGACATTTGAAGCGCTTTAAAGATAGCCATCGAAGCAAAAACATGACTTTTAAATTTTCCTTTTAATTTTTTACTGTCTTAGCAAATTCTCTTAGGCCCAAAAGGTCTTTACTTTTCTACATTAACAAAGAAACTCACAAAAGTAATGTTAAATAGTAATGAACTACCAAAGTTTGGTAATTTCTCTAGATTAAACTCGGGCTACGAAAATAAAGGCTACGTCTTTGACAAATCTGATTTAACAGTGAAAGAAATTAATGAATAATGTTGAATTAGATTTTAGAAAATGCTATTGTTTTTGTTTGATTAAAGTCATTATTTTGTATTGTTGTTATTTACAACAAAAAAAATTCAAGCTTTGGTGGATTGTCTTTAGTCAGCTTTGGTATTCAGTGTCTAATCTTTCCATTTTGATATGAACACTGTACAACTGTATGAATACATAATACCGTGGCAAAACTCATAAAAAATAAAAAGGTATGAAATACTTAAACCAACAAATAATTTCTATAATGGAACTCCTTAAACAGACTTCGTATTTCATAAGACAATTAATGAATTTAAACTTTCGCGATTTGTACACTTAATTATATATTGTTGACACGTGTTTTAATCGCGTAAATATTTAAAAAAAAACCTATTTTACTCGACAGTTTCGATCGAATCACACCGATCGTCGTCACGAGCCAACTCGTGACCAAAGGTATTAATGCCTTTAAAAATATTTACGCAATAAAGACCTCGTGTCTGCAATATATAATTAAGCCAATAATGGTAATTAAACAAACCTGTTAAAGGAATCACGTCATTAATATTGGGCACGCCTAATGTCCAGTGTTAACATTGTGTCTAATTTTGCCCGTCGCTTAAGTCCCCAATGACCTATTGAAAAAAAAAGAAATATTAAATATATATAGTGTACATTTACGTATTACTGTTTAGGGTGGCATTAAAAGCGGTTACATATAATTTATTATGTTACATGCTTGTCTACGCGCGTATGGTAAAGATTATGTGCAGAAAGATAATTATCGCAATTTGCTCATTTATAGCAGGCGTTCTTAGGTAAAATCCGACTTAAGCTTTCTGCCCATTATCCCGTAGCATACCATGACCGTGCTAGGAACGTATCCGGCACGCAAAACAATCCGGTTCACTCTATTTTGCCCACTAAAGCGGGCCGACTGCGTTATGAAAATATTCCCTCCGACGAATAGTTGACGGCCCGTGCATGGCACGCTACGGTGTCGGACAGTGACGGAACGGTATAGTGGGCATAGTCTCATACTTCTCAATACAAAGAATAGATTTTTGTTTGAAACGGTCCCAGTACGGTCATGGTATGCTACGGTATAGTGGGCAGAAAGCTTTAGACGCCTATGTGTATGTATCTACTAAATTAGGGGAGTAAAATCTCATTCTCGCCTGACCACGATTATGAATGACTTATTCGCGCGTACTACCCGATTGCTTCAAGATGGTCCCATTTGCCTTATCCAACCTCTTGTTAGCATCCTAGCATGACATAAATGGTATGGTAAAAGCAGTCAAAAATGTATAAGAAATAAGATTAGGAGAAGAGCAACAGGAAAATTTTACCAACTTAAAGTGAACGCGTATGTATATACTTAGGCACGTGCAAGATCACGCGGGGTGATCAGGCGCTTCGGCGAACAAACATACAGAAATGTTCAGAGCGTTTATAGAGAGGAGGGGCGCGCACCGCTTCTTCATGAACGCTCTGAACATTTGCACGTGGCGGGCCGCTGCGCATGACGCCCTGCGTGATCAGGAACGTACTTTAGAGCGTTTACACTTGCTTGATTGTCGACAGCCTTTACCAACCAAAAATGCGCCTAAGCGCATGTTTCCACACGCGTAAGGTCAACGTTTTATGCCACATGGCCGGTCATAAACGCGCACATACGTCACTTGTAGGCTTTTAGCTCGCAGAGTGACGTAATGAGAAATGTTATTGCTAGCGCGGCTAATTTATGTTGGCAGTAAACTAACCAAGTATTTTTGCACATGTGGACCCTGGAGGAGATTAATTGTGTGATTTGTCAAGAACAAAGTGGTTAGAACGAACCAAATACCGTACTATGACGTGATATTGTCCAAAATTAAATTTGACAGATCACCATACTAGAAACTAAGGAATTAAGATTCTTATAATATCAAGTAGAAAACAATAACACGTCATGATCTTCTCCTCTCCTCTTATTGTTATTTTAACCGGGTAGCACTATACTGACTATACTTCGCTACCTTAAGTAATTGTGAATTTTAGACAAAATACACCTGGAAATTAATCTTCTGTTTTTTTTTCCATGTAAATTATAATAATAAAATACCCGTACTGCAAAAATTTTGTATATGTAACAATGCCTGAAACAACAAGTTGTCAAACAAAACAGTCCCCTGTCCGTTAAAAATTTGTCCAACAATACACGTCATGTAAACTATATGGACGCATGTCTACACATCCAAGAGAATAGTACACAGGGGCCTCGTAACTGTGGTGTTTTTGTTTCATTAATATTATAGTTTTGTACGTACGTAATTTGATGGTGGTGAACTTTGTTAAAACGATGTTAATAGGAAGGCACTAGGCGTTTTTATAATACGTATTTTTTATAGCTTGCTAGCATTTCGCAAATACAATATTCGAGTAATTTGGTTAGTCATATCTGTTTTGCTTAATTGCTTGTTACAGGAGAAAGTTTCACGTGTGTATAAACTCATCTCTCTGTTGAAATTACAATGCCTTTTCCTTGTATAATGTAACTTTATAACGCCGTGTTCGAGTTAAAATATAAGATAACAATAGACAGTTACATATTATCAGAAACTAAAAAATATTAAACTTATGTTAACTTTTTCCTCGAAAGCCTCCATTACTACTAGTTGTTTTTTTTTAAATCATGAATAAATTACATCTTCATTTGCGTCCAGACAGTAAAACTGTATATATTCGAGTAATCACTCACCATGGCACGTAGCTGTACATTTCCATAAAACAGTCCCCTGTCCAGTTCCAGAATTTCCATTTCACCCAGGGGCCTCGTTTATTTGTTGTTGTTTCCATTAATATTATAGTTTTGAGTAATCCTCTTTGACATGTGACGAGATGAAAGGAATTTTTAATGGTGATGCGACGGTTTTTTGCCGTTTTTATTTGAGAGATTGTATGAATGAATAGTGTGTTTGTATTTTTAGCTGTGCTTTCAGGTATTTTATTATAATTTTGACGAATAAAATAAAAATAGTTTAGAAAAGTGCAGATGGGCGCTTTAAACAACCATTTTATTTAAGTGTAAATGTTATACCTATATATTCTTTTTATATTTTGTTGTATTTTCTTTTGTCACACTATTTCTTACTCATTTACTGGGCGCATCAGAATATCAGCGCTGCGGTGCTTTTAGCGCTGCAGTATTGTGCTGAGATGCGTACCATTTCTGGCATTATTAATAGTATTATTTAGTTATGTAGTATTTAGTTTTAGATGTATTATTGTATTCTATTATGCCAGAATAAATGATTTTTATTTCTTTCTTCCTTTCTTTCTTTCATACCTATAATGTTGTTCATTAATTTTATTTTAAATACGATATGAATTGTTATTATTAAAAGAAAAAAATAAATAGTATTTGCAATAAAAAGTTTTGGAATTTTATTGAGTAAATTCCCGTGTAACCACATCAATATTTTCCGGAAGTGTCACGCCACCCAATATTTAACACAGTTTATTTCACTTAGTGACGTAGAGTTATAACCCTTAATAATTCGAACATAAACGGGGCTGAAATCTACAATTTTCACCCTCACCCGCACGTTGGTCGGCATTATGCAACACTCCACAATTGTGAATAATGAGACGTCGTTCCGTACACGTCACATTTTCGCATGACGGTGACGACGTTTGCTGACTAATTTGGACTATTACCAACATTAAATTTTATGAACGGTACATATGAAATTTTCAACTAGGCTCATATTTTCCGTCCCCCTGCAAAATAATATACGCTGCACATGTGAGTTCAAACATGTGAACTTATTTTTCTTTTTTAAGTGGCAAGATTTCGTAGATAGATAGATAGATAGATAGAAAATGCTTTATTGGTACATAATTTCACATGAAAAACTTAAGAGGTATCAAAAAGGAAAGTAACAGAAAAATGTACAAAGGGCGGCCTTATCGCTTAAAGCGATTTCTTCCAGGCAACCTTGCGATGGACATTTCGGAAAGAGAAAAAAAGCGGTAGTTTTCGCTTAGATAATTAGAAATTATTTGCAGTTTATATTTAACAAGCTTTGTTATAATATATTATATCAATAAGATACATAAATAGGTTATAATATATGTATATTATTATACCTACTTACAAATATACAATACATAATGCTATAAGGAAAGATTCGTAGTCGTACCAGAGTTTCGCAGCTGTTTTTCGTACATTAATTAGAAATGTATTTGCATCTAACTTCCTGATAAAAAGTTAAACCGATTGTTGAATACAGTACCTGTTTAAATAAAAAGCTTATACAAGTATATGTATAGTGTAAACATTTCAAAACATACATTTTAAAATGTAAGCAAACTTTGAGAAACAGCTAGCTACAACTCGTTCTGCGTTAAACTAGGACGACATTATGTAAAACATCACCATCATGAATATCGTGAGTTGTCGCATTCACAAACATCACAATTCCATGATTCGATTCTCTTAGGTTTACGTATTCCTTTTAAAGATTCATGTATCTAGAGTCTACATACAATTGTCTAGATTCTAGACAATTGTATGTAATTCCCATCAAGAATGTTGATGCATAAATAAATAGGAGGAGCTTTACTTCCAAAATAGAACAAAAATTGCTATGTTTACGCTATGTGTTGCTACCTGTTATAATTTTCACATACGGTGGCCGAAAATTTGATGCATTTATTATGTATTGAATAACCAAAATTATATTTCCTGTTTGTGTAATATACGAGTATAAAGAGGAACGGTTTTTTTGTTTGTTTGCCAACAACAAATCTTTAAAACTACTGAACCGATCTTAATAAAAATTGTTGTGGAGATAGTTCAAAGCCCTAGTAATAATATAGGTTTTTTACCGACGTACCAAGCAGTTGGAGCCGCGTGAAGTACATAGAGAGTGTGGTTCTTTGATTTACAAGATATATAGGTATTTACAATAACTTATCAATCTGTTGTTTAAAAATATACGCTAGTAATAATTGCCTAACACACGAAATTCTTTAAGGCAGGTATACAAGTTTGACAAATATCCAAAATACCTAACCGAGTGCGGAATAACCGACAAGGCCGAACCCCCGCTGTCGCTCGTAAAACCGAATTGACAATTTAAATTTAATCTACTTTATGGAGGCGACGGAGTTACGCCTTACATGCACTATTACATTATACCATTCGGTTATACTTTTATTTTGATTATGTGAGTGTTTCTAAGGTGGGAATGAGCTGCAGTGAAACATTTTAGGCATTTTGGAGTGTGTACCTGGCTTTATTCTGATTGATATTTATATTAAGTGTTTTGAAATTAATTAAGTTATAAATTATGTATTCTGGATTGATCTAATTATGTTGATATCATTCAAAGTGTTATTAATGAAGTTATTTTTATTTGTTTCAGGTAATACAGTTTTCATGTTTAATAGTAAGTTTTCAAAAGTTGAATTAAGTTACTTATAATTTAAAAATGGCCTACTACACGTTTGTCCGGTTCTGGCTATTGGTTTTTCTCGAAAACCCACACGAGGCACGCTACGTCGTAGCGGTAACAAATCAACGAAATATCTAGCGCTACGCCCCGTAGCATTCGTGCCCGAACACAGACCATGTGTGTAGCTTTTAACAAATTTGTCCTTACACAAATTAAGGGGGAACAAAGCTAAGCCTTCCATACAGAAGTAATATGGGTTTCACATTAATAATATTTTAAGTTTTCATCTATTTTATAGACAAACCATATTATTATCTACAACAATTAAACGCATGCTTGTTGGCGCCCATTTCTTCAAAATTGTTCGAACATTTAATAAAAGTTAGGGAATGAATTACAATAAAATTTGGCGTTCAATCCATTACGATATTATCAACTTGCGATACAGTAACTAGAACACGATAGATACTTGCCAATAATATACAAAATACATAACTCTTGATATCTAGTACTGAAATGTTTGTTGCCAGACTGGCTAAGTCTGTGTTTGACAAATGTGGCGCCGAACATCTTGGCTCACCACTCTTGATTGTATGAATTGCTTCAGTCGACAGTAAATCTTATTTATTGTAATAATATTTATAATATTCTCATTTTTATTTTACTGTTTTAGAATTAATATTTTATTATTTGGCATTTTACTCTTTAATTTAGTATTTGTCTTATTTTATTTGTACGTTATTATTTTGAATTTTCGTTTCTTTCATTTTATTTTATTTTTTATTACTGTATTAAGTATAGATTATATATGTTTTTTTTTTTTAATTTGGCAAGATTATTTAAATTTACTTTAAAATAAGATTACGTAAACCCATATTATACAGTAATGTTCTATATTATTAATTGCGAATCTCTTCTCTTCTTCGTCGTGTCGATGGCTGAGTCAAATTTTATTAGTCCAATAAGTGGCCACTGTTATGGCGCTCTCGTCGGCGTTCATGAGCGCCTCTCTTGTGCAGGTAGGGCATTTTAGACAGTCAGGTGGTCAAGGTTTTGACTTGCCATCGTGGTGAAAGGATTAGCCAATTCGCTTTTAAGAACTCGCGAATTGCCCAGGGTGCGCCGGACGTAGGTAATTGTTTTGTACGTCACTCGGGGAGGCTCCTTTCATGCACCCAATTGCGAATAAAAGTTTTATAAGTTTATGAGTTCTAATATTATTAATTATTACACTCAGATGTACTTAAAGCATATTTTCAATATACGAAACCGCCAAGCATGTACGACGAGATGTATAAATATTAAGTAGTGAAAGAAGTATGCAAGAAGCGTACCATACGGCGTTCCACCGTATCTGCCTACCCCCGTAGGATAAAGGCATGATGCTATGTACTTAATATTTACGCGATTAAGACCGGTGTCAATAATTAGTAATATAAATAATATTTTTTGACATCTGATGGTAAGTGAAGAACAGCCCATGGACATCAACAATCCACAAAAGCAGATTATAGATGCGTCGCTGCAGCTGAGGACTACGGTGTTATGCCTCATGTGCCAGTAATTTCAGGGCCTGATCTCAGAAGCACTACTATTTGGCGGCAGGTTAAAGGTGAGACGGTGGTGCTGCCGCCCCTCGAGCTCATTCACAAGAGCTCTACCACCAGTAAATCATTTATATTTCACCGTTTCATTTATATCATTTATTTAAATGATATAAATGAAACGAACGAGCTTGCATTACTTCGGATCATATAATTAAGTGGTAGCTGTAAGTAGTTTCCTTTAAAAAATAACCGAAATTCAATCTTTTTCAAATACATGTTACTTACGGATTTAAATCAGAATATATATTATTCATTTTCACGAAAATAAAGTTCGATTATATCATAGTGTGTACTCGATGTTACTTTAAATAATAATTAAGTAATATTTAAAATTAATAATTGAATTTCTTACACTTACTTATAATAAAGCCTTCTCGATTATATCATAGCGTGTACTCGATGTTACTTTAAATAATAATAATTTAATTTAGTAAAATTTAAAAATAATACTATCTTGTTTATAAATTAAATACCGCATTTCCGTGCACTGCCGTGGAACTCTCTAATTGGCTTAAGTCACTTCTTGTAACCAGCTGAGGCTGATTGCATCTTAAAAGCATGTAACATGTAATATAGCTGTTGAGTTTCCTGAATAAATAAATAAATAAATAAATAAACAGACCAAACGTAGTGTTATATAAATCGTTTGATTACGTGATTTGATTTCTAATGATGACGTCATCACGAAGAAATATTACTCTCCTGAAGAATTGAGGACTTGTAATAGTCTAAGGTCTGTCTCTTTTTTAACACGCTTATATTAGCTTCACCTGTATGTATGTATGTATGTATGTATGTATGTAATTATGTATGTATGTAACCGACTTCTTAGGACTCGATTTTGACCCACTTTAAACGGACAGATTTCATTAAAATTTTGCACACCTGTCAATGATCGATGACAATGCAATAATTCGATAAAAAAAAAAATTTTTTTTTTTTTTTTAAAAATGCTCTTATAGATAAACCAAACTAAAGAGTAGAAAATAAATAATAGTTAAAAAAACTAAAAAACACGCTTTTAACGTACTTCTAACTAAAAAGTGAAAAATAATTCCTAATATAAGCTGAAAAAAGCGTGGGGCGCTCTGTGCCATATTTTTCGTCTATCGAGCAACCCACGCTTTTTTCAGCTGTATTTTGTGACCTATATTCTATGTTTGGGTAGAGTAAGTTGTTTTTATTTTTGTAAAATAACAATTGTTTAATAAGATAACATGACATAACATCAAGCATAGATTACGTAGTAGGTAGTGTTAGCAGGGTATTACACCCACACTTCACCTGCTATGTTCAGGGCAAATGTAATAGGGGGTAAGCCTATCGCCTTCCCCGTAGCGCAATTCCAACTCCGTGCTGCTATTATGAAGTTCCTGACGGAAAAATCCCAAATAGCACTTTTGCCCAACACGTGAATCGAACCCGAGACCTCTCGATGAAAGCGCGCATACGCTAACTACTGAACAATCAAGGCAGTTTTTTTTATATTAATTGAAAGAATAGCTTAGTTTTTTAGTGGGCAAAATATAGCGCAACCAGGCGGTCAGGTTATAATTTTAAGACTTATTTTTTTAACACGCTTATATTAGCTTCACCTGTATGTATGTATGTATGTATGTAACCGACTCCTTTGGACTCGATTTTGACCCGCTTTAAACGGACAGATTTCACTAAAATTTTTCAGGTGTCCACCTGTCAAAGATCGATGACAATTCAATAATACGATAAAAAAAAATAAAAAAATTGATTAAAAAAATATTTTTTAATATACTCGTTGGGTTGCTTGTGGCACAGAGCGCCCCACGCTTACGCAGACTCACAATAATACTAGTATTTTTAGCATATATTTGGAATTATTTTTCACTTTTTAGTTAGAAGTACTTTAAAAGCGTGTTTTTTAGTTTTTTTAAACTATAATTTTATTTAGAAAATTACTGGCTGTGAAATTTCGATTAGTAATATTCATGATAAAGTAATGTTATTATTCTCAGATATAACCCGTCCAAAAAGCACATTGAATAAGTTAAGTTAATTCATCTTGCACTTAAAACGCCACAAAAATAACCGTCTAGAAACCAAATGCCTCGGCACTAAATGACAGAGAATTCTGAATCGGTTATCTGCAAGCAACGAGCGACATATTTTATTACTCTTTTCATAGTCAAACGTATTTCAGAACTGAAGCTAATGTACATTTCAAGTTATACATTTACAGTATTATCTGATCTCGCTATGCACGTGCTAGATATACAATGTCTGCACGTGTGGTGTAGTGGTTTAAGCGGTCGCCTCGCCACTCTCCACTGCACTGGTGTTGTGGGTTCGATCCCCACATGGGACAAATCTATGTGTGATTCACAAAGATTTGTTATGAGACTGGGTGTACTTGTGTGAGTAAATGTGTGTATTTGGCCTTGTCATTGGGACCATTGGATAGTGTAATTGCTCCTGGCGTTCTATCTGGTGTAAAAAATCCAAATTTATTTTATTTTTATTTTATTTACAATACGTGACCATCTTATACTGCAAATGTATAACTTGAAGTGTAGCCGTGTGTACTAAAGAAACTTAAAAGATAAGCAGTTAATTATGTAACAAAGCAGTTGTTTTAGACACTTCGTTAGCATATTTAACACGACCGGATGGCGGAGTGGGTAGTGTACCTGCCTGCGACGCCGAGGTCGTGGGTTCGATTCCCACTTAAGACAAATCTTTGTGTGCATGAACATGGGGGTTTGTCTTAGACTGGGTGTTTCTATGTATAATAAGTATGTATTTACAAAAGAAAAGTATATATGTATTAGTATCAGTTATTCTAGTACCCATAGTACAAGCTCTGCTTAGTTTGGGACTAGATGGCGTTGTGTGTGAGTTGTGAAATATTTATTTATATTTTAATGTTAAAGGTGTTCACCATTTTAAATAAAATATTGACTTTGTGAATAACTGAAAATATTTTTTTATCCTATTCTGGTAAACGTTAGTTGGCAGTAACAAAATAGCTACATATAATAGCAAATAACTTGTACTTGTACTTTTTATTTGAAGAGTCTTGTTTTATATAATATTGCGGTTGAAAAATTATGATTCCAGTGAGGCTCAAACTCAGACCTCAAGGTTCTACGTACCCAGAACCCTTGAAATGTAAGTTCGGGCCTCACTGGAATCATAATTATTCAACCGTAATATTGTATTATAAACGCTTAGCAAATTTAAAATTTTCTTTAATATAACAAGTCTGACTCAATCGTTAAGATTCGTCTTTTCGAAGATATATGTGTATTTATCATACACATTGTCAATTGCTAACGGTAAAGGAAAACGTCGTGAGTAAACCTGCACGCCTGAGAGTGACTAAAAAGTACTCGAGGGGGTGTGAAGTCTACTAATCCGTAATTAGCCAACCTTGGTGGACTAACCTTTCTCATCATGAGTATTAGATACAGGACTGCTTTTATTATTATTAACTAGTCTTGTATTACTTTAAACTTCAAAAACCTTTTAATTTGAAATAAATGAGACTGTTCTAGTTTATAAGAAACGAATACCCCAAAAAAATTGCATCCCTTTGGTTCACATTCATAACTGATTATTGCTAGAACTTTGTTTCCCCTTCTTCTCTTTCTTTTTTCGCGAACAAAAAGCGGCAGCATAAAAAACAAAAGTTAAACGTTACTGACATTATTGTAACACGACAAAAATAAAACGAACAAAGCAATAACAATTCCTTTCCGTACTTACCATCAGAATGTCTTTGCAACTTGTAAGAAAGATATCTTTTACCGGCTAGGGAAGAAAAGGAATGTTTCATCGCGTCACAAAGTATTGCTTGTTGTCTCGATTTAAGTAGAATGTATCGATTTTATATACGAAGTTCTCAGTAGATGCAATGATGGTAAGTTAAGAAGTTGTTTGTAGTCTATTGATGATTTCGCCGATATTAAAACCCGAACGAATATTGTAAATATTAAAATCATTGCGTAATCATCTTTTATCTTATCTTATGTTACACTTACACAGCTTAACTATAGATTTTAATGAAACTTGCTACGGATGTAGTTAAAGGCTTGGAAAATGAAAAGTTGTACTATCAACATACTTAATTAAGAGTTCAACTTTAAGGTAGGGAAGAAGTAGACTTGGACAGAACTAAATGCGATTAATTATTACTTTTCTACCTGTAACTTTTGTAATATTAAAATATTTGTTTTTCTGTGCTTGTCGTCAACCGTGGTGATTGCTGAAATCCAACCCTTGCAGCAATGGTAACACACAGCATTCAAGCTGAGTAATTACCGTTGCTTTTTCTTTGCCCTTATTGTATCAAACGATACATATTTATTTTTGATTTTCTTTGATTTATAAAGGAAATAAAAATGATTTTCTTTCGTATAAAACCTCTCTTTCATATAAAAAGCACTTGCGAAAATTTATTTTTAGTCTGACAATAGAATGCTACTAGTGACAAGGCAACCTCCTATTGATCAAATACGCGGGTAGTTTTTCCCTAAAGATATGCCGTCATTTCTGACCCAGTTCTGTGAAGGGTGAGGACAGCCTTGAGGTGCGTGATGTCGGTTCGATTCCGGTAACGTCAGGATGTCTGATTGCGAAGATGATAAGTGGGACGAGGGAATGTTTTGGTTTGTCTGGGAGAAGTTAGGGCGGTTAATAATTTATAGACATAGGTGAATAACACTCATGTTCCACCTGTTTTGTTTAGGGCTCATGTTATGTGAACCTATTACGGGACCGCTATCTGGTGATTGAACCTGATGCGGGATATAATCCCACCCACACGCCCACCACTGTGACTCCTGTGACGCCAGGATCTACAGCGGTAACCAACTGAAAGGCAATCCCAGGGAGAGTTAAAATTGTCTTGGAACCCGCAACGAATTTAATCAGAAGTATATAGTTGGAGTTGGAAAGTATGTATCTTTGGTTTGAACCTGATGCGTCACGATTAGCGTCACGTCAGATTATGCGTCGCACACTCCTAACTACTAGACTAATGAGGCCTATCATAAAATTTTTCAGCTTTCAACTAGATTGGAGCTGTATTTTATGTGCTAACATAGAACATTGTTAATTGAGCTCTAGGATATGCCGGAGAGTATGGCTGTCACGGTGGTAATAACCATACTCTCCAGCTATCAGATGTACAGTGGGCCAACGAGTTAGGTATGCAGGGCAAAAACTTCTAAGTCATAGTAAAGACTTACTACACCAGTCATGGATAAGTGAGTTACATATCTGAATAGTAGGTATACTACAGTTATTAAATATGTAGTTCACACATGCATATCTATTGCAGTCAGTTTTCACTATGGCGTAGAAGTTTTTGCCCTGCATACCTAATTGCTTGGCCCACTGTACGTCAGTAACTTACCCTGAGGCCTATCTAACTACATAGACAGAAGAACCAAAAGCTTCAGTAATATGAAAATAAACTTACTCGGGACGGTAATTTAATTAAAAATTTCAAAGGACTACGTTAGAAAGGTTTCATCAGTACCTACATTTTTTCGGTAGTAGGTCTGTAAATCCGTCTCGCTCTAGGCCTTGTTATAATTTTATTATACACTTTTTTAATACATTTTACGAAAATCTGCTTCGTCAATTCGAATATATTCTCAATACCGCAGCAATATCAATTGGTAATACTTTTAAAAGCATACTAATCACGAATGCTATTATTTTTAAATAACATTGCTTCGATATTCTTAAAAAAATGCAAAAGTTGGCAAGCGAATATCAAATTAAATTCTTTACCATATTACTCACGTAAATTTGCCAAAGGGAAGAAGAGATTTCTTTGCCTTTCTTTTAAGATTTTTGCTGAACAATCGCAACATACTTAAAAGGGATGCTATTAAAAGTACCATTAGGTTGGGATCAAAGTTGTCTGTGAAATCACTAACAATCAATGTGCTGTGTGCTTGCCATAGATCTATGGGATGGGACTCTGAAATTGTGAAGAAAGTGTAGACTCGCGAGCGCTGTGTTTTCATACTTACTTAATATGAGGTTTACTTTAATATTATTTAGTTTTTATCTATTTTTATGGACAAATCGCCATTTTGTCAAAATTGTATTAATCATTCATTGAGTAAATGATTAATACAATTTTAAAAATAATAAGTTAGAAAAATCTTCGTCAGAAAAAAAAAAGCATTTAAGTGTTATAGATATGATTTGTCTAAAAAAACAGATAAAACACAGTCCATATTACTTTTATTAAAATTATGAAATACGGGTGTTACTCACGTAATGTTGGTCTATTTAGTCGACCGCGGTTTCGCCTATACGTCTAGGCATTATCAAGAGAGTGCGATACGTCACGTGAGTAACACCCGTATTTCATAATTTTAATAATGTTACAAACTCACGTCAGTTTTAATAAAAACATATTACTTTTGTATGGAAAACAGCTAACACAGTGTTCCCCCTTAACAATTAACCTGCCTTGGAAAATTAAACTGACTTGGAAGTCGCTGGCATAGTATTTTTTGTTGTGTTAATTAAAATTATGCTGATACAGTCATTTTGCTTAATTTTCGACAAATATTAAACATACTGCTCGAATGGGACTTGGCAAATCATTAGATTCGGATTCAAATGCATTCAAAACCGTCATTATTTTGTATGTTCATCGCTCCACGGTATATTTAAAAGCGGTACAAGCACTTCATATACTACGTTTAATAAATTGTTGGCATTTATAGTAAAGCCGACTATTTGATGTAACTTGCCGACTAGTTGCCGACTAATTTGGCGTCGACAAATATGGCTACTAATCGGTTATCTATTGTTTGCCCGTATAATATATGCCATAATATTCATATGCCCGAATTTCATTTGCCCGAATGTTTTGTTTACCATAAAAGACACGTGGCATACTGTTGTTTGCCCGAACATTAGATTTCATAATGATTCGAATGCCATACGTATCGTTAACCATACTTATAATTGCAATAATATTATTTTCCCGAATATTTGATTTCATAATGATTCAAAAAGCGATTGGCTTACCCTATTAATCGGCTTACCGACTTGATAAAATTGCTCGTTAATTTTTGTAAAGGCAGGAAAGGTGTTCTTATTGAAACAACCGTGTAAAAGCTATACTTCTTTAGTTCTCTGCTCCAATCGTAGTTTTATGTCGTTGGACGTTCATTATGATAATAGAGCTTCGGTTAGATCCGCCCCACGTCAGTCACCAGCCCGTGATTTTTGATTCAGTAAAATCGGTGCGGTGACGGGGACATATTTATGATCACTGTTTTTCTTATTAAATACTATCTACCGCCCGTATTTCTGCCCGCGTGGTAGGAACGTAGATAAAAAGTAGCCTAGGCTAGGCGATAATCATCATCGTTTTGCGTGAAAGAATAACAAATAGGGATATTTTATATTGCATATCAAATAAATAATCGCCTATCAATACATACTCATCATTTATATTCTTTTTTACATCAAATAACTTACTTCACTACAGATAAACTAAATGTTTAACAAAACTCAAACTGCAGATAATTCGAAATTACACATCAATATGACATTCCTTTTTTCCTCATAATGCAATAGGTACAGTTAAATTAATTTTTGTACAAAAATACTACATGCATAGCATAAATACTGACTGCACATCAAATTTACCATATTTCATAGCAAAATAACTATCCCAGTCGCATATTAACCAGTAAGTACAACAAAATCTGTTCATCATATTTGTCTTAATTTTCAAGAAGCCATGCTCGGCAAATTTAATGATTATTATAACAAAAAAATCCTTTTACATTGCATTATTTCTAAAGGCAGAACAACTTAACTGAAAAACTTCGCGCGTTTTTTCGTCACTGGAGTAAATAATATAAAAATAAAAGCTATAGTTATGGCATAGGTCAATTATGGGTAAAGTAGTAGGTTAGGTTAGGTTAGAACTGCGACCATAACATAGCGCGAGACGAGCGAGCGAAGCGAGCGTGCCGCGGCAGCGGTCGGCGAGTGCTAGAATGAATCTGTGTGATACTCCGACCCCTTTTTGAATCCACCCACTAAATAAAATAATATTATACTACCTACCAATTTCTTATTATCATAGATCTTAACAGACGACAGTACGTGGCGCCACCTGCAGAAGCTAAAAATGTGCCTATTGGGCAAAAAAGGAAGCGTGGACGCCCCGCGAAAGCAAGAACCGCTTTAATAATTCAATAAATTACAAATTTGTATCTAATTTTATATTTTTTTTGCTGATCTCATTATGTGATAATTAATAAATAATAAGATGACTGTGACTAATAAAATGTTGTTTGATTTCGAAAAACTGCTGTAAATATTATAAAAATAGAAGCTATATTTAAAAGAAAAAGAGTTAACATGTATAATGTGCATTAAGATTATTAGTTGTGCATTGATAAAAAAGCTTTTGCTTTAGGAAAAATTGCTGTGCGCTGTGAAAATAAATTGTAGTGTGTTTAGTGATATTTTGAGTTGAATATTTTGTTGTGCAATCAGTAATTTTGATGGGAATTCGGTATTTAATTGCATAGATAAAGGATATTTTATGATTTGCATTTAAATACTACCCTAACAAATATCTACTTATTATCTTGTGTATAATATATGTGGATGTTTGATATTATGTTTTACTGTCTGGGTTTGTAGGAATGCCTGCAAAAGCATCTATAAATTAGATCTTTTTACTACACTATAAATACTGAAGTTAACTTATTTATTTAAACATTAAAAAATGCTGAGTTGAAATCTAATAGAAAAGCAAATATTGCTTTCTAACTTTCAGATAAATGGCTATTCATAAAAGTGACGCCAATTTCACCATGAATAAAATCTCATTTGTGTATATTTCTTTACCCGCAGTTTATCCAAGATTGTATATCTTAAATAATAGTTTGCAGGCAATATAAGTACATACAATATTAAACAAACACGAGTAGATTACACGAGTCTAGACGCCCGCGTGATGAGCGTACGTTATGGCGTGTGTTTCAAATCAAAATATTTGTATGGTTTTATACCGTCTGCGTGTGGTAAATGAAATTGCTGGATAGCTTATTCATTGCACTTGGTTCAAAGTTCTAGAATAAGGGATATTTGTTAAGAGTTGATAAAGGTTACCATTGTCATATACTTGCAAAAGAGTACCACAAGAAAGTACACACTGTTATGATACTGCTAAAACTCGTTTGCGCATGTTTTTGGTTAGGGTTCCGTAGTACCTACAAGGAACCCTTATAGTTTCGCCATGTCCGTCTGTCCGTCCGTCTGTCCGAGGCATAGCGACGAAACCGTTGGTGCTAGAAAACTGAAATTTTGCATAAACATGTATGTTAACTATACAAAGAAAGTCGTAGAATAAAATTTGGAAAAATATTTTTTTTTCGGGTAGCTCCCCTACATGTAAAGTAGGGATGTTTTTTTTTGTAGCCTACCCCATAGTGTGGGGTATTGTTAGATAGGACTTTTAAAAACGTTTAGGGCTTGCTAAGACAGTTTTTTGATTTAGAGATCCGTTTGCGAGATAATTAACTTTAAAGAGCAAATTTTTGTTCGAGTAGAGCGTCCCCCCCCCCCTCTAAAAGCTAAACTACTGGATCCCAAAATCTGAAAAAAAATGTGTCGGTAGTACATGTAATGAACTTTAAAGGAAAACTATAGCGAAAAAGTTCACTTCATTAGTTCAAGAGGAATAGGGGTCCGAAATGTCAGATGCAGTTACTCAGAATATTTCGTTCAAAATTCTTGAAACATAAATAAACATACATAATACATATATAAAATCACGCCTTTATCCCCCGGGGGTAGGCAGAGACGATGGAACGCCATGTGCTTCGCTCCTTACATACTTCTTTCGCTTCCTCAACATTCATACATCTCGTCATACGTGCTAGCTGGTTTCGTGTACTACAAACATTTCCTTTCTGAAGGACGCCATTTATCTGGTCCCTATATGTCTTAGTGTGGGGTATAGTTAGATAGGTCTTTAAAAACATAATGAGGTTGCTAATATATTTATAATTTCTTAAGCTCTCTTGTCCATCCAAAGGTTGCCTGTAAGAAATTGCTTTTATAGCGATAAGGCCGCCCATTGTACTATCTAAATGATGTGCTTTATGAAACTGACTTTCTTATTTGTGTACAATAAAGAGTTATCTATCTATCTATCTATCTAATACAGTTTTTTGATTTAGGGATCCGTTTGCGAGATAATTAACTTTGAAGAGCAAATTTTTGTACGAGTTGGGCGTCCCACCCCCCTCTAAAAGCTAAACCGATAGCTTAAAAAATCTGAAAAAAATCACGGTGGTAGTATATATAATAAACTTTTCATGAAAACTATAGCGGTTACTTTAACTTAATTAGTTCTAGAGTAATTGGGGTCCAAAGTGTAAAATGCAGTTACTTAGAATAATTCGTGCAAATTACAAAAACCTTTGAAAGTAATGACTTGTATGAAGATGTTACTTGTTTAATACAGATAGTAAATCCCTTTTAAGTCGAAATATGTTATTACGACTAGCTACGGAACCCTACTGCGCGTGGCCCGACACGCACTTGTTTAGATCATAAAGGTGATCCCAGACCGCGAACATTCTCTTTTGATGTAACATTTATAACATAAGTTGAAATAATTAATTTTATTTTCTTGCTTCCGCCCGCGGCTCCGCCCGCGTGGTATGTCAATTAAAAGTAGCCTATATGTTAATCCAGACTATAAGCTACATGTGTGCAAAATTTCATCGAAATCGACCCGGTAGTTTTGGCGTGAAAGAGTAACAAACATCCATACATCCATACTCACAAACTTTCGCATTTATAATATTAGTAAGGATGGAACATTACAAGTGAATCATAAGATCTGGAAGCACCTTAAAAATCAAATCAGGTAAGACAGCCAATAATATGTCATAGAGATAACTTGTCACTCAACATAATTATATTAATTTCAACATTCATTATGTTAAATACTTGGACATTCAAACATATATTAAACTCTTATTCCTTAAAACCAGCGTAAAAACTGTATTGAATAACATATGGAACTAAATTAAATACATACTTCGGACACCGCAAATAAATTATAATCTTTAATATATTTTTTCGAAGCACTAATAAACAAGATAGCAGTAATAAAAAGTGGATAAACTAAATGAAAAGCAATAATAAATAAACCTTTATTTATAAAACTAGACCCATTTATTAGTCGGATAGCATCGTTTACAGTATTTATAAGAAATAAATAAATTCTTTACTATGAACTTGCTGCCATATTTCTTTCTACACAATCACGCGCTTTTTTGGGCACGCACTTAGCTAACAATTTGCCACAAATTTCACGCAGTAAAAATAGCTATCGTGAAAGATTCTTTGTATCAAGGTTTCTATACGTTAGTATGCATCTGCTTTTTTATTGTTTAGAAATAGGAACTCGTAATTATAGGTAAACATAGTCGGCTATAGATCATACGCAAACGTTTTCAGGTAAAAATATAATAAACAAAATTATTAATATCTTCATAAGCTCCTTAATTAAAATGCCGCCATTTCCATAAAATTGAATGAGCAAAATATACCGCTATCGCTAAACATTATGGAAGTAAACAGCAATAAGTTCGAAAGCGTAATCTTCAACGAAATTGATTTAATGATTTAATATATTACAGAACGTTAATACGGCTTGATTATTTTCATTGGTTATATGTCTAGTATAATAATATATTTAGCGCAAATTTAAAATATTTGAGTGAGTATTAAATGAGTTTTCTGTTGAATTATTGTGGTAGTTTTGAGCGCATTCTGTTATCAAATATGCTTATTAGAACATTAAGTAGGAAGTCTTTTTTTAATGTTTTGCTAAGTAAGAACGAAACCTTAGGCAGTATTGTATTTAGTAATGAGAAAAACTTCGAAGCCTAGCCCGAGTTTTTGTGTTATAATATTGCAGGGTAACCCGCCGACAATTTTTTTGTACAATTTATTGTGAAGTCGCATGCAGTGGTGTGATTTGGTGCTATTTGTCATTTTAGGGTTCACCCGAGGCGGGTACAAGTTGTCCAATAATGTTCAATTTGGACGCCGACTTTAGCGGGTTATTGCTCACATTTTTCGGTAATTAGGGCGTAGTCACGCATGGCTGAGGCAATGTTTAATTCTGTCTAGCCTTTTAAGATTACTGATAAGCCTAATCTGAAAGATCTTGAACGGTAGGAATTTTGGTCAAGTTATATTGTAATTTGAGCTATGTATCATCGGAGTAATTGTCGTCAATCAAAATAGCGACATATTTTGTAAAGTTGGGGTTTTCCAAGAAATATATATGTATAAATGAACGGTAACAGGCAAGCAATATTTTTCTTAGAACATAAAAATATATTAAAATTTTATCGGGATATTTAAAATACTTTAAACCGACGAAAACAGGAGCAGGTTCTCAATTCGCTGTACATATTTTACTTGACTTGATATAGTAGAGGAACGGGGTCTGATGTTCCTCCACCACAAGGGAAGGATCCGCCGACCAGGCTCGGTGCTATTACCTGATGGACATCTGTCCAACGGTAGCGTATTGGAATTGGAATATATGTTCACTCTCTGTGAACACTTCGTTAGCGCGATTCAGCGCTCTTTGACATATGTGACGTGTGTGTCACTACTTGACGTTGTCAATGTTATCAGTCATTTGTAATGTGCGGATACCGCCACAATCTTTGTTGGACTTAACCTTAATAGCTGGCGATATGAAAATAAATATTAAATAGGTATTCGCGGTATAACGTACCTAATGAAGAATATTTCGCTACCTGCTTTAGCTATAGCTATATGCACAATACTCGCAGCCACCATTACACATTACACTGCACTAACATACAATACAAACAACCATACACTCATACGCCTCTTCCGAAATGGATTCGCACATCACAATCTTAGTAATTCTGCGCTTAACATTTCAATTATTAGTTTATATTATTATTTTTTGTTTAAATCTGATACCAGTTATTTGGTTATAGTTTTTTCTCACAACAGAAAACTGTTAATTTATAACCGAGGGTGGGCACTGGTGACCTGTAACACAGGTTTTTTACTCAAAACCTACATCAGGCACCAGTCTCTCACATAAGCTATAATAAACATGTCTAGAAAATAATCTAATTATAAGACCTTTTGTGTAAAGAAAATAAACAATTTATTATTATTATATTAATCACTCATTTAATCTTTTTTCTCATTTTTTATAAATTATAAAAGTAAAGTAAATTTAAAAATATAAAAGTATAAAATTCTACATTTTTAAATGTAAGTACTAAACAATATTATTATTATTATAGCAAAAGCAAAATAACTGTTTGTATTAAAATTGCAGCCTCAGACACTACACGACATTGCTCTTTGTCGACATTTGTTTTGACAATTTATGGCTACGCTGTTACTTCAAAATTCACTGAATCCTACATTAAATTAAACTGTACAAACTGTGTTAGACCTCGTAAAACATGGTGAAATACCGGACACTAGAAGATACTGAAACTGGGATACTTTTTAAAATAATGCAACAGTAAATAACAATTAAGACTGCATTGTTCTCAAACACCTTGTATGATGATAAATAATTTATTTATAGAACTCGGTAAAATATATTAATATGATATTAAAACAACATAACATCACGCCTATATCACCCAAAAAGGTGTGGCAGAGGACATTTCCTGTTATGTTTAGGTTACATGGGATAAGGGGTGAGCATCGCTATTCATTGCTATGATATTATGAAAGAAAATTAGAAAGAATTTTTTTATTGGCACAAAACATAAAATAAACAATACAGGAAATACAGTCGAATACAGTAATACAGTCTGTACCAAAGGCCAGCAGCTCAGCATAATGCTAAGTGACTGCAATGAACTACAGTCACCTAACGCTGATTTTCAGCTGCAGCCCACGCCAGTAAGCTCAAAACTACTTAAAATAAATTTAACTACTATTAATATCCGTTGTATTTAAAAAGGAAAAAGAAAGGATACACCATATATAAATAAATTAAAACTGTTTACAATTTAAAAAAATATTATACTAATATAATAGTAGTAGTAGCCTCCCCGAGTGACGTACACAACTATTCGCGAGTTCTCCAAAGCGGATTTGCTAATCCTTTCACCATGATGGCAAGTCAAAATAAAATTTGACTCAGCCATCGACACGACGAAGAACACATGAGCCATATTTTGTTTACATAAAATTACATTCTCTTTTGGTTTTAAGAGAGGTCCAGGACATCGACAAGAAAATTAATGATAGTAAGCCGCGATTTCACCAATCTTCTTATTCTATAGTTTTCGTATTTGCATCTCTCTAATTCAAGGTCAGACAGATCTTGACTTTATCACGCTGATTATATCTACTCTTAATTCTATTTTCAAATCAATACCGTTGCCCTTTTTATTAGTCTGTACCATAGACATAACTCATCTTCTGTTACGTTCCAAGTGAGTAAAAGCCCTACAGCACATGTTGGGAATGGGAAGGCTGTCTAGGCTTAATGCCAATATCCAAGCCGTGAGGACATGAAAGATATAAGCGGTGAAAACAACATGTCACTATTTAAAGTAATAAATATTACTATATTGACTAGACTGCCTCGATGCCGGTTTGATTCCCGGATCGGGAAAAATGCTATTTATTAAGCTGGGACCTAAACATAACAGGTTGTACACCTCTGCCACACCCTTCTGGGATGATTGGTGTATCTTTATGTTTATTTTTGTGGTTTTCAAACACGTTTTCCGACTTTTCCCTCTAAAATGTTAGAGCTCTAACACCCCAAATGTAGATGAAATGTCAGCATTATCCCACGAAGGCATTGTTGCTCGCTTATTATTACCGCGGACCAAGACACTTGGTAGTTATCATTGAGGTTTTTATTTGATATCTTTGAGTGTGTTGAAAGTGCAGGGGCAAAACACAAACTGTGATGGTGTTGTGGGTTCGATCCCCAAACGGGACAAATCTTTGTGTGATCCGCAAAGATTTGTTGTGTGTGTGTGTGTGTGTGTGTGTGTGTGTGTGTGTGTGAAAAGTATGTTTGAGGACACACCCCCGCGACACAGGAGTTATACATAGTGCGAGCGTAGTTAAAAAAAGAAATCTACGTTTGCGGTCTTCCCCAACACCATTACCCACAAACGCTAGTCGTATAAAAACGACAGTCAACACCATGTAACTTCTGCTATTTCCCCCAACATCATCTACCGACATCTTTTTTCATCAAACAGGATTAAAATATCTTTTATCTCTGTCACTCAATCCGGTCCAAAATCCTTCCAGTTGTCGTCAGTGTCTATTAATAAAGATTTTCTTAGGAAAGGCGTCTGTACGCCGAGCTTTCGACGAAAGGGAGCTTCGCTTATAGTGGAGCATAAATATTGGGAAAAGTGCCTCAGATTAGGTGCTCGGGTAAAATTTAACGGAACAGCTAGAGTAATAGCAGATTGCCGTGATAAATACAGTAAATTAATTAAGGATTTGCTTGTAAAATCAGTTTGTTTATAGTAGATTTACTGTATTTATCATAGTTAGTACTCGGTATTGTAGTTGTTGTAAATTATTTCACTATTTTGAGACTGCTTTTGTGTTGTTTTTTTATAAAACTCATTAATATATATATTATATAATACTTGAAGAAAAAACCAGTCAGGTACTGGTTTTTTCTTCAAGTCGTTCTTATAGAAGCGTGAAGACATGTATCGCTGATTTTTTACTTGAACATTTATTTTTTAATTCAAGTGCCTAAATGGGCACTTTGTGTGATGGATCTCATGATTATTTCCCATATGAAAAAAAATCGGTATAGCATCTGCAAAGATAACTAATGAATTGGCTGGAAAAAAATATGTCATCAAAATATGGCCCATATTTTGATGACATATTTTTTTGTTGGCAATATTAATTTTTGGCGAATTTCCGAGGCCAGTATTTTCCCGTGTTCATATGTCCCACTTTTGATCCAAAGCCACATATCGTAACAAATTACGTTATGGCTTCAATTTGCCGATACAAAATACCGATACAGTATCGGTACAAATGGGCCGTTGTCCGATCCGCCCCGCTTTTATCTGATTGTGACAGTGTTATGCTATTTACTTTATGGGCTCGCTGGAGGGGGAATGGACACTCTTTAAAAGAATGGATGGAGTAAATTATTGACACAGTATATATTTTTTATCAATGGTCACCACTTACTAAAACATATAACAAAAACACTTAACGTAGTAATAATATTAATATCTGGTACAAAAAAAACATATATCCATTCCTCGGCACATGCAAAAAAATGTATCAAACTTAGAAATTTACTTTTAATTGAACTTTTTATTAAGTATTATGTACTATTAAAACTGCCGCACTGTAAGTTAATATCAATGATATATTTTTTGTCTCATTGCATCTAAGTTCTATTATTTTTTCATAAACTCCGATTCTCGAACATTTTTAAGTACGGTCCTAAATCTTACCCTGTAGCACGCCCTAAGCAATATTTTCCATATCTTTTAACTAAAGCATCACATACCCGATCAAATGCTTTAGTTCAAACTACTAAACATAAACTTCACATCTTATCACATGTAAATAAATCTACGAACACATGGCTTTCACTCTACGGGTTTCCAATTTTCCACCTCATTGCCGCCAACACTCTACGAACTTTTCATTAACATTTCGCATTTACTCCATCAGACCATTAAGGTGTCCATAAAGAGAGACACTCCACTCTGAGTACCAGCGTAGGTAATACCTATCTTCTTAAATCTCGACCGAAGTGAGTGCAGGCCCGGATTTGGAGAGGTGACTTTAAATGCAGCCTGGAAAAGGTAATCAGCGAAAACTACTACTGACGGTGGCTAACTTAGGACATAACATGACATAGCAACGCCTATATTACCCAGAAAAGTGTGGCAGAGGTGTACAACATCCACATTCCAACTCCGTGCTGCTATTGTAAATTTCCTGACGAAAAGTTCACAAATAATACTTTGCCCGACCCGGGAATCGAACTATTGTTTTAATAAAGTGTAGATAAGTATTTAAACCTAATTAAAACGATTAAAAATATGTGTTTACTTGTTTAGATCATATTAGATTGCTTGTTTGCGCCAGTGTTTAATAAGTTCGAAAAGATGCACTCGCTTCATTTGCAAGTATTGTTTATTCGAAATAAAAAACACAATAAATTTGCTTCCTTTTTAAACCAATTCGTCAGAGATTTTAGCAGGTTTCTTATAGTCAAATTTTGCTAGGTAACTACAAATTAGCAATCAAATATAACTTGTTAGAGCACATGAAAATCTAACGAAGTATATAAGTACAATCATGACTAATCATTGGTGACGAAAGCTCTTTCAAACGTCTGTACGAACTAGCTTAAATAGAAAGCAGCAAAGTGCACATTCTTTCTCTACACTAAACCGTCTCAATCCAGCCCTGTGCTGGCGTTCCCTCAGGACGCTTTACTGTTATTGCCGCTCAGAGAAAGCTTAAATATATGGTCAGAGGTAGATTTCTTTGCTCACGTGATGTTTGCGAAATTCACTGCGCGATATTCACTTTAATTAAATTGTCTTGTTCCGCGTTTATGCTTGTTATGTTCAAAAGTATTTGGATTTCTGGATTCTGTTTCGAAATTCAATAGAGTTCTGATCTTTTGTTTCACCTTCATTGTCTCTTGAACTGTGGTATAAGGTGGCTTAAATGACGACAATATTATGTTACTGATAATATCGCTTGCACTTGTGCACAATTTAATATTCTTTGTTATATATTATATTGTATTGAAACTGAAGATGTTTTCTTGTCACGGCCAGAGTATAGATCTTGCAATAGCATATTATGAAAATATTTTCTCAAATATCTCGTTTTCCTATCAACTACTATGTTTAAAAACATCCTGCCTAAAATAATAAAAATAACACCGATTTAATATTGTCTCTTTTACTCTTCTATCAAAGTGATGCTTCAGGGTGAAACTTGTAACTTAATCTAGGGTTATATCAACACGGTTATGGCAAGTGATAAAAATAAAATTCATTATATCTTCATTGTCTTCAGAGTCTCTTGAAGCAACTTTACGGCCATTTTTATTACGACTGTTAACTCCCATCGTTCTAAACATAAAGATCCCACAAATAAAACGTAAGAAATTGAAGCTATGGGACAGAATTCTCAAAACGCCGTTACATATTGACAGACCAATCGAAAATCTATATTAATAGCAGTTTCGGAATCCAGAACCGACCAGAATAACTTGATCTCTCCAGATCTGAAAAGAAGCTTGTTGTTAATAATATTTGAGGGGGTTTAGGGCTTAAGATAAATTGGTCGGTGTCCATTGTTCATATAGCTGATGTTGCATTCTGTAGATTATTGTCCTGGACCGAATTTACCGGGGGAATCTGAGACGGTGGGAGGTTAATTTAGGAATAAACGGTATTTTGCCAATCGGTCGGAATTATTGGCGATCGCATCTCAGTGTTTAGGTCCGAGAAGTTAATAGACTCTGATTTGGGACTTCGATTTGTGTATTGTGATTGAAAATCAAATGAAAGATTTTGGTTGATTTTATTAATAATAAGGTAGTAAGGGAATTGATTCGTATTTAATCGACTTCCAAAAAGGAGGAGGTTCTCAATTCGATTGTAGTTTTTTTTATGGTTGTTAGGAAAATACATACAATATATTGGACTACATAACAAAGTCACCTGGTCACGATCTGGTGAAGGGATCCTTTGTCAAGGTATTTGAAAGAGGTTTTTTTTTTATTTTTTTTAAGTTTCTCTCCTTGTTGAAAAACCTTTTTCTATGCTTTTATCGCTACGACTTTATTTTAGATTAAGATTCAAAGAAACGCTTAAAAGAACTAGGTACATTACGACATATTCATGACGTTTGAGTTGCAGTACTACTAAATATGCTTTTATAATGATGATAGGCATATAACACACATAAATTAAAATGACAGCTGTATTATTTTTTCAAGTGTAACTTGTGTCACTTTTAAATCCGGTCGGGTTAAATTATATGTATCGTATAAGATCTATTCGGAGCCTCTGAGACTGGCGCTTACCCTTGTAAAATTATTATTTTGAATTGGTTTATGGAACGCGGTCTCCCTCTTCTGTATCTAATAGACCACTTGATCCCGATGTCTGCAAAAGACACACCCTTGATAAACATCCCCTGTTATATTACAGCTAGCCATTATAACTATATTTTTTGCTGCTTTTGATCATTAATTCCATCAACAATAAATTACTAGCTCAGAACTAATACTAGGTATAAGCTCCTACTTAACCTACATCTTATCTGATTTATAGACCTCTCCCTCGCAATCAAAAACCAATCTTAATTCCCCAAAAATAAAACACATAATTCAACTACACTCATCTAAGTAAACTAAACTTGTCTTAAGATTTTGTCCAGTGTACATTGATCTCTTATACCTCATAAAATGTTCTGTTTGGGATGTGTTTATATTTCTAAGAGAGGTCAAACATGATAGGTGATAATGTAGTTGTAGTGAATCTCGGGGGACGTTTAACACAGTATTAGGATCTTATACACAACCCGAGTAATTGTTGGGGATGGCTAGGGCCCATTTCTCTGTATATAGGTTGGCTTAGTGAATGAATTATTTAGATGACCGCCGTCTCAGTAAGTCTTGAGGTAAACAGACATTTTGTTGAACAAATATTGTTTTGGACAGTGATTTAGTGAATGGTTGAATTTTTAATCAAATTGTAGCTAAATGAAAAATTGTAGCTTGGTTACCATATCGCATTTCGAAATTAAAGTTTCTCAATTATTAGATGTGATTTAAAACATTATTGTTTTAATTGCCTGTAATCAGACTTAGCGATATTATCCTAAAATATACTGATTGCCTTATTATTCATATCTATTTTTATGCTAAAGAAAAATGGCTGATGTAAAACTTATCTGTTTAGATTATTTAGTAAAAAGTACTTATCAATTTTCTAGTTAGTTTAAACAAGACGGTAAAATTGTTCATTAATTCGTAGGATACAAGATAAAATTAGCAATGGTTTTCCATTTGTAAACACAAACAATTGTATATGGCTTTTATGGTCATTATTATTATTAATTAATTATATAATTATTTAATATTTGTAAGCTTTCATTCAGTGTAGACATAATAAGCTGATATAAAAGCATTTAATAGCGGTACAGACAACAATGAACTAAGCTGATTTGTTAGATATAATGTAACAGACTTATGTAATGACTGAGACACACTGAGTGAAGAAGTGCTTTCTTTGTTTAGTTGATTTGATGTAACATTTCATTTTAATACTTTATATTTAATGAAGATAATAACGGGCGAATTGCGTTACAGGCTACAACGAACTAAGCTGATTTGTTAGATAAAATGACGTATCGAACTTAAATACACATAAATAAAACATACATAATATGTAAATACTTTGAAAAAGCTGAAATTAAAATAATGTAATCGCTTGTAATACAAATCGCATCCTGGCGAAAAGACTGTGATATCGTAAATCGTAGTCCTTTATACTGTTTCAAATTTCAAATCTACGGGTTGAGTTTTATTTCCATCGATTCCACGTAAAAAATGTCCGCCTCTATACTATTATTATATAGGTATACAAAAAGTTAAATAAATGAATAATCTAAAATCGCACGACACAATTTATCTACGTCTGCACTCTAGCTATCTATCCCATTCGCCGATTGCAGTATAATAACCTGAATACACAGAGACTGGGGACTTAACGCGTATAGTGATTGTGCTCTAATCTAGATCGATGGGAATTCAAAAGTGGACAGTTCGGTTCATCCATCGAATGAACGACGTACATTGGATGAAGTCCTGCATCGAAGTTGGAGTGGAGCTGTGTTCATAAATAATTAATGCTCGTTGTGCTTCTTGCTTTATGCGGCAGGAGTGTTAAGGCTTAGGATGTACCTATTGCTTTTACAACATTTATTGCCTACGATTGAGTGTGTTATGTTTTGCAAGAATATTGTTTAAAAAAACTTTGGACGTATTGTTATCCTTCTCCTTCTGCGTTCGGTTAAAATAAATGGGTTATCATCAAGAAATCGAAGCCATCACAGTCTCATCAGTTCTTATTAAAAATATAGTTGATTGTAATAAAGTAAATTGACCGACGCCTAGGTATACACCTAGTCGTTGTTCTCTTATCCAGCTCAATCGGAATTATTATTTTAAGTTTATCCTTAGAATATGTATATTATATTATAATATATTATTTATGTCACTTGTTATGTATTAGTTAAAGTTTAATGTTTTGCAAAATTCAAGATACTGATGTAACAAATAATAAACTTCACACCTTTTTCCTTAGAGTTAAATAGAAATATGGGACCGGCAGGATTAGAACCTGCGACCTTACTGCACACCGGGCAGCCGCTCTTAGCCATCCAGCTACGGTCGCCTCTTACCGGCACCCTAAATTTCTCAACTGTATGATACGTCATTTCGTGACGTCACGTTCATCCATTTGTTCCTATCTTAAGTAGGATACAAGGTAGGTGTGCAGTAAGGTCGCAGGTTCAAATCCTGCCGGTCCCATATCTTTTTCAACTGTTTCTTAGTATAATTTGCTAAGCATAGCTAAATGCTATAAAAATAATTAAAATTAAATAGAGTTCAGAAAAATGATTCACCCGTTGTATCACCTACTTTAAGTGGATTGACGTCTTAGAGATGCTTAGAGCATTCTTATTGTTTTCAGAACAATTGTCGCGGAGTACTGGAAAGCTATTTTTAGTCAATACCCGTCTCCGGGAGTTCTTTGTAAACAATTTGGTGGCTTCGTTGATGTTGGTAGAATTGATTGCTTTTGGTATTTGGGTCACGAGGACAATGTCGAATTATGCATTTGTTGTTTTTGGAGCGCGTCACTTTAAATTTCAAATATTTTTTGCGGTTTTTTGTTGTTGTTTACTTTCGACTTGCGAACATATTTAAGAAAGTTTGTGGAACGAAGTACCAGTGTATAATGTCGTAGAAGATACAGGTGATTCGTGATGATTATATAAAGGCCAATGAAATTTTGAGTTTGTCTTGTAAAATGTTTTCTATCATTCGATCTTGATAAAAATATTTTTCTTGTTTATACGACTTTTAAACGACTTTACAGCTATTTAAGCATTAACTTCTTGCACGATAACCAAAACAAATATCTTTTTAAATCATATTTGACAAAAAATCACAAACAAAATATATTTCTTTATTTAATTTAAAAAAATAATTTATCTCTACCTAAATTACGAATATAAATTATGGTTGTATGCATATTGAATGCCTTTCGAGCGAAGATAGAGCAAATCTGTGCCAAAAACACTGCCTGATCTGAGTTCGGTCGCTGTTAATCATTTGCAAGCGTTCGGGGGATATTATTGGAAAATTATACGGAAAATGGCTGCCTCTGTGTTTTAATAGGCTGTGGTTTTTTGCCAGTTGTTTGTTATGTTTTATCTAGATGATGTTTATACTGTGTAGTTCGTTTAAACGCTCTCATCTCGATTGGGTCTTTAAATTAGAAATAATCCCAATCACACGCCCACGACTTTGACTCCTGTGTCGCCAGCATCGACAGTGATAACCAGAAGCGAGACACCGTGCATGCCGCATGGGCAATCCCAGGGAGAGATAAAATTGTCTTTGAACCCGCAACGAAATTAATGAGAAGTATATACCTAGAGTTGGAGTTGGAAATTATGTATCTTTACCTCCTTTACCAAAGCTAAGCGGGAGACTGAATAATGCCAAATATAGACAAAGTGGACGGACGGTTACAAAATTATGAGGCCTAAACTTGATTGCTATTATATCTGATTGGGTCTCCAATTACCCTAATGTTAGTTGATTTTGTAGTGGTCGCGACCCAATGATCGCGAGATTTCGTTTGAAATATCATTGCTTTGATTTCTTAATTAAATTGCATGATTTCAATTAACTGTTATTTTCATTAACATTACAATGTACGAATAAAAACGTATTGACGAAATAATTTCATTATTTCAACAAGGTGCCCATTAAACACAATATTGGCAAAATACTATTGGAAACTATGATTAAACTCTAGTTTCAGTTCATTAACTACGTAATTTATTTGCTTTTTTTCAGATTGTAACTTTTATTATAAACATTTTTTAAGATTGTAAATGATATTTAAAACACTGTTTATATTTAAAGTTCTACTGGTAAAGCCACTAAACCAATGCGTTTATAAACTAAATATATTTTGTCAATAAGTATTAATATAACACAGTAATATTCATCCACCTTTGCTCCGACAACACTTAACTAAACACCAAAATCACGGCTTCGCACCGCACTATCGAGTGTTAGTACATAGTTTCACGACAAGCCGTAAGTATCCCCTCGCTATACTCGACACGTAGTTGAATTAAAATACCTTGCGACCCTTTTTCATTAATAAGAGATCTTCGCCCCACACTGAATATTTATAGTACAGGGCTTGGTGCAAGTACACGTGTGTTTGAGGTCTGGCATATTGTTATTTAAAGTATAGTTTAGAATATTACCTAGACATGTATGCGATTGGATGCGTAAGGCACAAGACCGCGAACTCTGGCGCACCTAGGGAGAGGCCTATGTCCAGCAGTGGACTGCTACAGGCTGATGATGATGATGATTATGATGATGTATGAAGTTACAGATAGCTAAAATCTTGCTTGGAAACGGTACTTTCCTTAAAAACAGCTGAAAACAAAGAAGTGTGGCGAATCAACAATGAATGTATGGCATTCCAAAAGTGTGACGAATCGAAAATGTGGCAAACCTTATAACCCCTAATGAAACCATGCAAATGAAACTTTTAATTTCAAAATTGGACTACTATATAAATAACTCTAATCTGTGCATGTTAAAAACTGCGTGATTGTGATTGCATTTACGAAATACGCATGCGCAACATTTTTGAAGTCGCTCTTACCATGGAGCTATACCTATTATTAAGCAGTTATTTTTTAATTCATCATCGTATTTACTTGCAATGAGAATAACAAACCAATCACATTTATTGATAAATTAAAATTATTACTCACAAGGTTTCTGGTGTACATAACTGGGCTCTTTTGGTTATTCATAACGTTTGCTACTTTCCATTGCTATCCGGACTTTTTCTTCAACATTCTTCCTGTGACTCTCACCTGATTTTCTTACAAGTTGCACCAAGCACCATTCAAGAGACGTGAAAGTGGTTACTAGATTTTTGTGATACATTTTCATGAGCTAAGAGTACCGCGGTCGGACCTCCGTTGCCCGTGATTGGTCCTAAACGTATTAACTCTATCTGCTAGTGTCAATATTGCTCCCTCTTGTCTTGTAGCGAAATCTAAATGCTGTGGATTTTTGCCGTTTACCGAAAAAAAACTTAAGAGTGCACGGTTGGCGTAGTGGTTAAGGGGGTCGCCTCGCCGCTTTCAACTGTGCTGGTGTTTTGATTTCGATTCTCACACGGGACAAATCTTTGTGTGATCCGCAAAGATTTGTTCTGACTCTGGGTGTGCTCTGTGCGTGTGAAATGTATTTTTGTGAATATCCTCGCGACACAGGAGTTATTTTTAGTGCTGGCGTCGTTTTTATAAAAAAAAAAATACAAAAAAAAAAGGTTTTTTGTTAATATAATGTATTGATATTGATAGCAGTATACTTTGGATATTAAACAGGAAAAAAACGCGTTTAACGAATAAATTGAACATTGTTCGGCAAAAGTGAAAATGTTTTCTGTTTAAGAAATTTGAACTGATAAGTGAAGAATGAATACGGACTACGTATGGAAGCTGTGGTTTCAATGAAGGTCGCTATCCACCCAGTATTTGGTCGCAAAAGCGCCGTCGACCGTCGCCGTTAAGACATCAATATAATTGATTCCTACTACCAACATTTTAGTGAGATAGGAGAGTAAACAAGCACAAATAATATAATTCTATGGATGACTTTACGATATATGTCGAAACAATTTATCGAAGAATTGTTATTTCTTAGATATACCGCATTGAAGAGATTTCTTAGAAAGCATCGTTTATCAGTAACAAGAGTTATTTATTCTAACAAAAGCATCAATATATCAAAAAAACATTTATGTACCGTACCAAATATTCCTAGAAGTTATAAGAAATATATAAGTTGTCTATTACTCAGAATAATGTATTACATTTACGGAATAGCTTTTAAGACCTCTCAAATAAATGTACAGAAACATATTTTATTTCTGACTTCTTCAAGTAACAAAAGATATTTTTCTTTTTGTTAACCTTAATCGGGGAAATATTTACTTCGTTTACCGATTTTAACAAAGGAGGACTTTCTGTATTCGACGTGCTTATTCGTATTAGGTAGACTAACTTACCTGCGGCTACGCCCGCGAAATGTAAGGGACACGTAGGAACTTAAAGCTTTATGTAAAATTAAATCTAAAATCTTTTGATCAAATCAATAGGCATGATAACTAATCCATAGGTAGTAAAATATAGGATGCCTTATCAAAATATAGGTAGACATAAACCAAATGCAAGAATTTTGAGTTACATATAAATGTACCTCATTTTATGATCATTCTAAGTTTCATGGTCCATTTTTAAAGTACGAAAGTATTAAAAATAATTTGATCATTAAATTACCAACACAATTTAGAGCAATTTTTGTAATAAAACCGTTTTCATAAATGCAATATTTTATGTACGTATCAAACAAAATTCATAATTTCACATTCAATATACTCAAGCATGACGTCACGCCATTGTAGTCGTTTGTTTGGAGTGTACGGGCGAGTCTATAATTAATGAGAATTTAATATAGTATTATCTCAGGAAGCTCATTTGATATCAAAGTTATTCTTTTATTGATGTTTCTAATATCGAAAGGTGTTTCAATTACATACAAAATAAAATTATTCATAATGCCTGTTGCATTGGTTGTTGCTATTTATTACTTATCATCGAATAATGCAAGTTGTTCATAAAAAGAAAAGCCTACATTGGTCCTAACTGCTGTTACTGCAATAGTCTTAGGCGGTTTAGTGGAATTGTTGGCATTATTGTCCAATTAGGGACCAAGATAGCCTACAATTTGGCAGGCTTCACTGTCTTCTGTCTAGACGTACATTGCTGTACATGTTTGTCAATGTCTGTTATGGTACTAAATATATAGGTTGTTCAGATATATATCGAATGTTTTAAAAATCTTATTCAGTACAAGGGTGTGCTTCTGGGTGTGTGAAAAGTATGTTTGTGAAAACCCCCGCGACACGAGAGTTATTAAAAGTGCGGGCGTCGCTTTTCTAAAGAGAAAAAAAAACTATCTGGTAAGGACGAAAATCGAGTACTGATTTGATTTTTGATTTTTCAATGTCTTTATTTACATAAAATTTTTTTTACAAAAATACTCACAAACGATCTCATTCAGAATGTAAATATAACATGTTGAAACACTGTTTTTGAGACTTAAACGTCTATACAAACACAATACACATATTTTGGCACTAAAGTTTATCAATGGTGGGTACACTTTATAATAATTATGCAAAAATAATATGCAAACCTTAGGAGGGTCTTACATTTCATTGCATTAGGTATTGGCAATTTATTAATACACAATGTATCTTATCTAATTAGATCTTAACTAGATACATAAAATAATTCGGATTATAAACATGAATCAAATAAATTACATGGCCAGTGCGTTTATAATTTTACAAAGTGGGTAGTGCCACACAGATTGTCAACAGGCCGGGCTAGCGGCGCCATCAGGTAAGCGAGCCTACGTCATGAGTCGCGTAGGAAATAGTGATGTGGTAAGCGGTATCGATGATACGTCCGCGAGTAGGTGAGCGTATTAAGTCTACTTACGCCTATATTAGAAACTAAACTATTTCCATGCCGTTGATTTGTTTGTAAATAAAATTTTCGAGATATTTTTAGTATGTAATTTTTTAATAACGGGAATTTTATTTGATTGTGCAATACTTTGAGATTGGTGTAAAATGGGGTATTATGCGCTATCTTAATTGCTTTATTTTGAATAATTTGCAATTTATTATATGTCGTTTCTGTCACACTGCACCAGGCAGGGGCTGCATAGGTGAGACAGGGCCTAACTAATGTTGTGTAAATACGCAACTTTGTCGAAGGACTTAAGACGGATCTACGGTTAAAAACTGGCTTTAAGGAGTTTAATGCCTTGGTACCTTTTTGTATAATTTGTTCAGTATTTTTGTTCCAGTTTAGTCTTTTGTCAAGAGTAATGCCCAAATATTTTACTGCTGGACTCCAGGGAATTGCATAGTCGTCTATTTTGACATGTCGCAATGGGAGTACGCGTTTTCTGGTGAACAAAATGCCTTCGGTTTTAGTAGAGTTAAGTTTTAATTTCCATTTATTGAAAAAGCAGCGCAATAGTTCCAGGGATAGCTGCAACCGCCCAACAATGATATCAGTATCAACGTCAGTTGTGTATGTAGCTGTATCATCTGCATATATGGCAAGATGCGTACGCACTTGCTTAGGAACATCGTTTAGGTAAAGGATGAAAAGGACGGGGCCGAGGATTGAGCCTTGAGGTATGCCCGCAGAGATGGATTTTGGAGCAGAATGGTCATTGCCGATATAGACTGAGAAGGAACGGCCACGAAGGTAATTTTGGATTAGCTTAACCAGACAAAGTGGTACATTATTAATAATTAATTTGTGTAAAAGGCCATCATGCCACACAGTATCGAAGGCCTTCTCTATGTCGAGTAAGATCATGCCTGTAGAAAGACCGAGATTTAAACCATGGGAAATGTGCTCTGCTACTCTTGCCAGTTGCTGGGTTGTCGAATGTGACTTGCGAAAACCAAACTGCTCTGATACTAGTAGTGGTTCAGTGATTCTAGAGAGGCGGCTCAAGATGACCGATTCAAGCAACTTACCAATTGAAGGTAGCAAACTGATAGGCCTATAGCTGGTAGGAATATCTGCACCTTTTCCGGGTTTCTTAATTGGTATGACTTTGGCATGTTTTAACAATAACGGAAAGTGACCAATACGAAGGCATCCAGTAAAAATCTTGGTTAAATAAACAATAGATTTTTGGGGTAGGTTTTTCAACAGGCCATTCCCTAAACCATCAGAACCCGGTGCTTTAGACGGTTTTAATCTTCTTAACAGATTTCGGATTTCTTTTGGTCTGACAAGGGATGGAGAGTCCTCTTGTACTTGGTAGTTATCTAAAAGGGTTATAGAATCTCTAACTGCAGTTTCTGTCTCCTCATCACTAACCCAGTGTTTAGTGAGGTTCATATTGTCCAGAAATGCGTTTGAAAGGATTTCGCATTGTTCCGTCACCGTTGTTGTGGTAGTGTCATCAAACTTTTTAAGAGGAGGAATTAAAGTAGGTTGATGATTAATAGTTTTAACTACACGCCAAATATCTGAGGATGGATTATCTACGTTCGCCAATTTTGTATTCCATAACATATCATTAAAATCCCTGACTTCGACCTTAATGGATGCCCGCATACTGTTCACTTGTGAGAAAAGATATCGACGCATACATGGATCAGTTTCTCTCAAAGCTTGGTGTCTTAATCTGTTTTTGACTTTTATATGTAATTTGATGCGACGAGGGAGTCTGGATCTATTACTGGACATTATTTTAGGGATGGATTTATCCCTAGCGTCGACAATTGTGCGGATAAGGTGGGAAATTGCGAGTTCTATAGATTCGGGTGTATTAAAGGTTTCGCTAGTAAGAGATATGCCTTTGTTCATATAAGATCTATAACTTTGCCAGTCAGCCTTTTTAAAGTTAAATAATTTACGTTCCTGAGTTTTGGCTTTCCCGACAACGGTAAAATGGACTGGTAAGTGGTTTGAGGATAGCCGTGTGAGAGTCAGAGGATCTGAAAGGTTGCAGTTCCCCTTTACGAGTACAACATCCGGATTGGATGGCAAATAGGTACTGTGGTAGTGTACTAGGGTCGGGTTGGGTGGGGCTGTTACGTCATACTCATTTGTTAACATATGTTTGAATAACATCTCTCCATGATTATTTGACATAGGGCAATGCCAATATGGGTGTTTGGTATTTAGATCACCCATAAGTAGCATATTTTTGTTTACGTTAAGGATGAGGTCCAAGTCATTTGGCAGCAAAGTAAGATTAGGTGACTGGTATGCTGAGACAAAAGCAATGGTGTGGTTAGAGACATTTAGTAAAATACCTATACATTCTAAATTTTGGGTTTTAGGGCTGGTTAGGAGTGTGTGAACTATGGTTAATCTGACAAGAATAGCAACACCTTGTCCTGACCCATTAGTTTTCTTATCTTGCCGGTAGCAGGCAAAACCGGGCGTGCGAAGTGTGTGGTGTGGAGATAGTCTAGTTTCTGATACGGCAATTATGTCCAAGTTGAACTCGCTTACCAGGTGCAACAATTCTGTGATTTTTGAACGAATACCATCGGCATTCCAATATAAGACACGTAAGTTGTGGGAGTTACACATATTGCCCAAGATGTGTCAAAATGAGAATTACTTTATCCATCATGTTACTGCATCCAAGAAATTGACTTTTAATAGTTTTGATTGTCATTAATATTGCTATCATGTCGGTGGTAGTTTGATCTTGGCCACTGTCTGTTTTTGCAAGTTTCACAGGCTTAGCAGCTGCGACGGTGTTCCAGGATCTCTCATCAACTCTGTTATTTTTGCTAGGAGGCTGAATGACGTGGTTTGCTTTTAATTGGTCTTGTTTGTCTCTCAGTAGCAACAGATATTTTTCACGTTCCTTGCATTGCCGGTAATTTGCAGGGTGACTTTCACCGCAGTTACAGCATTTGGCTGGCTCATCACGAGTTTTCTTCGGACATTCCGCCGTGGCATGAGAGTCAGTACACTTTACGCATCGTGGAGGTAGATTGCAATTACGAGATGAGTGGCCGAACCCTTGGCACCTGTAGCATTGGGTTCCATACATGTTATTACTCTGGTACTTGCGAATTTGGACAACGCTGTTACACAAGAGTTTAATTTGCCGAAACTTTGAAAAGTCGGCGCCTGGCGGAAGTTGTACTAAGAAAGGGGGGCAATAGGATGCCTTTTTAGCAGGAACCTTCATTTTACGTACCATAACATCATTAAAGCCGAGTAGGGCAAGTTCAGCAGGCAGTAATTGCTCAACATAGTCGGGGAGTCCAAATATAACAGCCTTGAAATTTTTCTCGTCTTTACGCGAGTATGTATGAAACGCAATGTTCTGGGTACGAAGCCCTTCTTTAATCGCTTGATGGCTGTCTGAAGTGTAGCAAATGATAATGTGAAAACCCCCGCGACACGAGAGTTATTAAAAGTGCGGGCGTCGCTTTTCTAAAGAGAAAAAAAAACTATCTGGTAAGGACGAAAATCGAGTACTGATCTACTCGATTTTCGTATTTTTTTTCTCGTTCCAATTATGTAAAATATAGTATGACTTTTGGGGTGCATGAAAGGAGCCTCCCCGAGTGACGTACAACGATTCCCTACGTCCGGTGCACCCTGGGCAATTCGCACGTTTTTAAAAAGCGAATTGGCTAATCCTTTCACCACGATGGCAAGTCAAAATAAATTTTGACTCAGCCATCGACATGACGAAGAAGAAGAAGTATGACCTTATTTTATGAAGTACATACTACCAGAACTTAATATAACATTGTGATACAACTGTTCATAACGTGTAAATAGCTTTTAGTCTGTTTTTTCGATTTTTTGTTGAAATGTTTGATAGATATTTTTTTTATTAAAACTGACGTGAGTTTGTAACATTATTCAAGTTATTACAATAAATTGCAAGACTGGCTGCGACTCAGGCGCGACGTATCGCACTCTCTTAAAAATGCCTAGAAGTATAGGTGAAACCGCGGTCGACCAAATAGACCAACATTACGTGAGTAACACCCGTATTTCATAATTTGAATAAAGATATTTTTTTTACTAAGAAACAGTTGAAAAATTATGGGACTGGTAGGATTTGAACATGCGACCTTCTGCATACAGGGCAGTTGCTTTAACCAACCAACTACGGTCGCCTGTTGCTAGGGCCCTAAATTTCTCAACTGTATGTTACGTCATTTCGTGACGTGACGTAAGATATTTTTTTTTTATTGATGACTATTTTCATTTGTTTATTATTTTATTATTCTTCATGTCACCATAATCTAACAATGGTTGGTTTGAATACATCTTTTCTATCCAAATACACCCATTTATGCGAAAAATATAATATAGATTTATGAAGTACTTTGGCGTTTGCTAATATTTTTAATGAAAATACAAACAATAGAAAATTCTTAAGTGCTGACAAGCTAAGTAAATGTTCCAAAGTTTTAGTACCAATGTTTCTGTAAATTGCAAGTGTTCAAAGAAATTACTAAGGAGTGCCTGTTAAAAGTTTTACGGAAAGTCTATTACCGGCAGATGTATAGGAAAAGTTTTACAGACTTGAAGTAGGTGTATTACAGTCGTCTACACTTGTGTACTCTGTCGTCTTCTTGTGATTTTTCAATTTATTTTAACAGATTTAAGTTTTTTGCGAAGAAAAGATATAGATTTTAGATATAGAAGACTAGATGCCCTGCGCGGTTTCACCCGCGTCAAAAGTTATTCTGGCCGGTGCCCGCAAGTTAAAAAATATTAACAACGCCATCTATTGAATTTTTGCGTCAACTCGCTTCTTACTGAAAAATCCAAAATTCCCCCTCTTGGAAATAAAATTTAGAATAACTCTGGTACAGAAATTCATTTATTTTTATTCAGGTTTAACTATACGAAATTTCATGCATGCTTGTAACTTCAAAAATGACGGACTTCCATGCAAACTTTCGTCCCACTTTTCACCCTGTTAGAGGCCGAATTTCCAAAAATCCCTTCTTAGTGCGCGCCTACGTCATGGAAAGAAGCTTTGTACAAAATTTCAAGTTCCTAGGCCTAGTGGTTTAGGCCCTGCGTTGATGAATCAGTCAGTCGTTATCTTTATCTTTATCTAAAAACCCTAAAAGAAGGTGGACTGGAAGAAAATTTCTTAGGCATTCAGTCCGCCTACATGTCCCCAGTGTATGTATAAAGTTATAAATAAATTAATTAAATCCGGTGGTTGGGGAGCCCGGTAGGTGTTTGTCCATGTTATATTTTCTTCAATCATCTGTACCGACTTTGTAATCGATTGACTTTTTTTTACCGTTGACAATAACTGTTGTATTTTAATTTAGATACTTTAAAGATATCTTTCGAAAATCTTTTTAGTGATACATGAAGTAAATAAAATAAAACTCGTAATCGAAACATGTATTTTTCTTTTAGCTATTCCTATCTTTCGTTCTTTACAACAGACCGAGTTCTCCCGTCAATCTCAACTCCCATTAGAATATTGAAACCGGTGAAACCACCGGAGAGCTATTCAAGAAAACTGTGAAAAGTTCGTATTGTAAAACTTCTGTGCGCTCTGAATGTGAATATTAATGGTACTTTGACCGGAGTCCAGATTTTCACACGAAAATCCAGCTTTTCTGTGAAAAGAATATGGAAAGGTTGGAACAGGTAAGTACTTTTAGGAGCACAATGAATGAGTTAGTGGTACGCATTGATCAACGGCTTAAATTGTTTAATGCTGTAGCTATTTACATCGCTTACATCAACAGAATAAATGATTGATGCATTTTTTATTTTTTTTACATTACTAACTACGTACTAACCGACATTTATTATATAATATATTATGTTTATATGTATGTCTACTAGACTGTACTGTAACTTTGTCTAATTGATTTATATTATAGCATTTAGCCATGCTTAGCAATCTAATATGTAGTATTATATTGTTAAGCATGGCTAACAGTCGAAAAATATTATACTGCACCTGTATTGTCTACTGCTTATGTTTGTATTTGTGGCCTGTATTTTTTTATTTTCTAGCCTATGTTACGCAAAAATAATCAAACGGGTTGTTGTAAATTTGCCACATTGTCGATTCGTCACACTTTTAAAATTCCATACATTCAAGAATCAAACATTCTAACGATGAAGAAATTATAAAAATCGGTCCTATAGTTTTTGAGTTATACCGGACAACAAATAGAAAGTCGAACCTTATCTCTTTATTTTTAGTTTAGATACGACATTACTATGAATAACACGATTACACCAATAATTTACAGGTCAAATATTGTGGCACCACGAAATCCATTGCGATTCCAGTCACAATACAAATCGGCATCGAGGTCCGTCGCCAGATAAATGGGTTAACACGACAGATTCAGTTAGTAGATTTAACAGTTGGCGCAGCACTAACCAGGTTAGGTGACGCCAATTCATCCGTTGACTATTATCACTTCTGGGTGGTATTTTGATAGGAAATGATTTGTTGTATCGATAAAAAAAATTTAAAAGTGCATAATCCCATTTGACTCTTTTTTAATTTTTTCGACATAGTATACATAAATGGGATTCTGCCTGGTGGTAATTATTGTTTTGTTTTTTAAAAGCTATACGTTTTCTATGGAAGGAAGTTATCATCAATATATAATTATAATACATATATTACTGTTCCTTTACGAGCAGGATGACACCGTCTGTTTCGTGATTCTCTCTCAGACTTTTTTCTCTTACCTGAATGATGAGTTCAGTTTTTAAATTTGTCGCTCGAAACACATCGAGAAAAAGTGGCGACCTTCGCTACACTGGCTCGTCTTGGCGGTTAGTCAGAATAATTCTAGGTAGAACTTGAAAGACGAATTATACAGCCACAGTTAGCTTTTTGTCGAATAAAAAGCTATATATCCCTGGTACCTAAATGAAAACATTCTATAAACATCCACGAAAATCCTTACTCCATGTACAAATAAATACAAATCGCATCTTTCACTAACAAATCGACGATCCATAAGGCTTAAAACTTGGATCAAATGAATATAAAATGTAAACTAAGACATATCACTGGGGCTCAAACCCGTATTAGTTTCATTCGAACTTCTCATATTACTTAAAGTACGTTCGAACGTAACCTAGATAAAATTCTCGGATTCGTATGAAGGCTTATGTCTTTGTACTACGAATTCTCGAACGAGTTCTCTTTGGGAGATTTTGAGGTAGTATCATCGAATCGTTTTTAAGATCCTAGGTGTTTTCTATGGAGGAGGTACCACGTTTTCCAACTATATGCATGCCTATGACTGTAGGTCTTCGATTATGTTTTATATGTTGGTGCTTGGTATTGGTGCTGATAGTACTTGGGTTAGATTAGTCCCTAAATCTGATGGTTATGAAACATGAATGTCCCAACCGCCCGTAATAGCGATGCTTAAGGTAACATTTGTGATGCTTATGGACTAATATCATGGCTAATAGACATATGTCTTATTCAGTTGTTATTAGTGAAAATTGACAAGTAATAAGTATGAGAACTATGTGTAAGATACGTTAAATTCAATCTGTGGTTTTTATTTTAAAATTCATGAATAGAGAAATGAAATGTCGGCACCCTTAGTAAGGGCCATGCAGTCGACATTTCGGTCACATACACACGTGGCTTTTTACTTTGTATGTTTTAGAGTTTTCAAAACTGGGATACGGTATATTGAAGACTGGAAGTGGGGCACTCTTGGTTCGAATGCAAAGAACAAGCAAGACGTTGTCTTTGTGAGTCAAAGTTTTGTTGGTGGTTTGTTTAAGACAGCTTTTTGTGGGAGAATGTTTCAATCGGTTTCTCTCAAGGCTAGAACAAGAAAAACAGTTGAATTTAAGTTAAGAAATTCAAAGTAATAACTTAACAGTCTACTCTACAGTAGAGCCCCTATATTTAACCATATTTTCTGTGCTATTCATTGAGGCAGATGTATCTAGCAGATCATTTGTATAGTTGTATAGTTGACGTTAAATTTTGAGGCGGCTCTCGAGAGCAAATACATAAATAGTGAATTCTAAACGAGTGGCAGAGACAGCGCATTATCGCAGCTCGCTCCAGAAACAGTCGACTAATTTGGTTACTACTTTATGCGCAAATACAAAATGAGCCGTAATTAATTTATTTTATCCCTATGCATATAATATGCATCTTCGTTAACCGTCACACACGTTTTCATTTGTGGAATAATCTCATACATAGTTCATTATGTCTTGACTGTTGTCATTACCAAGACGTGACGTCACATGCCACCCTACATGAATTTGAATTAACCAAGCTTTTTCATTACAAGTAATTGGGTATGAATATGTATGTAGTACATATTCTGTACATATGTTACGGTAAATTACGTAGCGACATGTTGTTTCCTTTGTTTTTCTTTGTGGATGTGGAAATAGGTCAAAAAGACGAGGGTTCACGTCAACGTGTAAGATACCGCTACACGCTCTATCAAATGTTTGTGCAAACGGTTTGTGCAAGTTTAAAATATATTAAAAATTTCAATTTGCACAATTAATATTGTAGTGTGAGTGTACAGCTTAGAAAACCCCCTGTTTGCACAAGCTCTTTGTAAAAATAAGATGGAGCGAGTAGCCGCTACGTTTGACCAATGAATTATATTACCTTTGCTAAGTTCATTTTGGAAAGGGCAGTTTCTAATATTAATAAATGTTTTATGCCACGTACGTTGTTTTTGCTTGTCAAATGTGCAAAAAATCGATGGTACTCATACAAAAGAATCTCATTTGATACGGAACAGCGTTCACAGCGTTCGATGCGGTTAGATTTGCATTCATCTCAAAAATCCCAAGATATTATTTTGTATTCACTACGGTTATACTTACTAATATTCACTAATATTGTTAAGCATGAAAACAATATGTAAACGGTACGGTAAAGTTCCATACAGTAACGGATACGGCTGTACAGGATGCTACGCGTGCCGGCGCGGCGACACTCCGGAACTAGGAGCCGTATTTCATACTATTTGTAATGTATATGGTATACATACTATACATTATACATTACATAGTTAAAAATCTGTAAGGTATAACTTATTTTGAACATTACATTATCTTTTTTTACGGGATATAATCTCACCCACACGCCCACCACTGTGACTCCTGTGACGCCAGGATCTACAGCGGTAACCAACTGAAAGGCACCGTGCATGACACACGGGCATTCCCAGGGAGAGTTAAATTGTCTTGGAACCCGCAAAGAATTTAATCAGAAGTATATAGTTGGTGTTGGAAAGTATGTATCTTTACTTCCCTCCCAAGCAAACATTACATTATCTATGAGTAAGTAGTAGTCCGAGATCCGGCTGCAAGATCGTTACGTTCATAATGTAAAATTGCAATTTTATTTGAATTGGGGAATGTGGCTTTATTTATTTTAGAAAGCTGGCGACCCCATTTGCGAGTACTTTCAAATACCTAAGCAAAGGTATATTGTCATGAAGAGAAAATAAAATTATGTAATTTGATATTTAGAACATGAATATAGTCATCGTATAAATAACCAGCTATAAATATAAAATACATATTTTTGTTAAGCTATAAACATGCTTAAATACGATAACTATATTATATGAAACCCTAAAAGGAGGAGGTTCTCAATTCGGTCGGTATGTTTTTTTTTTATGTACATCGATTACGCCGCGGTTAATGGACCGATTCGCGTGATTTTTGTTCGACGCGAAATAGCTGCCAGGTGGTCCCATAAAAAATCCTTTCAGTTTGGTCTTGTAGTTTTTATTTTATAAGCATTATTTTTTAATATATCAAAATAAAGACTTTTTTATCTACTAGATAAATGATATCTCTGCTTATGTGGGTTTCCAGCTTTCTAAAATATATTCGGCCATATTTCGATTGCCACCTTAGCAATTTTGATGAATAATAGCTAGACCAAATGATTAAACATGCTATATAAAAGAAAATAAACTAATTATGAAATAATTGAGTGCTTAAGTGCAGATGAGACGCTATCGTGTAATGTGTTCGTTGATGGTGTGGTGGTCGCAGAGCTCCTTTGTGCTCCACTAATGAACGGACGAGAGATTATACGGATAAAGTGAACGCGTTTGTTTCTTGTTTGGCAGACATGTATTTTTGTGATACAATAATATTGATGATGGGGCAATATTCTATGCCATTTTCAGGATATTTGCTGGGGGAGCGGTAACAATACAAACATTTCTTACTAAGAATTTGGAGAACAAAAATGAAATATCTTAGCAAATCTGAATCATTTTATTAATGCTTCATAACCTAGGTAAAAATACACACTATTATTTTTTGTAATTTTCTGGCAGTAAGACTCGACGCTGCTACGACAATATTCAGGATCAAAATAACAGATCTCTCTCAACCAATGGTCAAAAAACTATGTTATATAATTTGAATTAGTGCCCGCCGATATGATATAATTGTAATACACGTTCAGTAACTTAGATGAAATAAAATCCGGTTGCCATTAATCCTCCAAAAAAATACTTATTCGGCTTCAAGACCCGGCTAAATAATTTCCTTTTTTAATGTATTTATTTACCTGTGTTGTCGCATTGTTCCAATTTGCTCTCATTGTAGCCTTCTCTTCCTAGCCTTTCAGAAAGGTGACCAAGTCATCGCGCCAACGTCTTCGTTAAAAAATAAATATTTAATTAATAAGCGTATAATAAGTGCTCTTTGTAAGAGAAACAATAACCGCAACGAACACAAAAGTACATCATCGATGCATTCAATTAGAGGAGACGTTTGTGCTTCAAAGAGACTGAAGATGTAGTGGAAAGAAGAAAGTTGGATAAGGACAAAAATAGTGAATACGATATTTAACTTTACACAGTACAATTGATTATGTTACGTGCTTAGCAAATCTGTTGAATACTAATATTTTATTATTATTTTTGTGTATTCAAATAACATAAAAAAGTTAATTATACTAACGTGTGATGACATAATTACTAAAGAAATACAAAATACGCACGTGTATTTTAAGGTCATACAGCCCATATAAATTTGCCTGACTGAAAATCGAACACCGGTCGGCAAAATTTACCGACCATAAGTTACACGTGAGTAACCCGTACTATTTAGCTATAACAAAAGTTTTAAAAGTATTTAATAGGTCAGTATCAATCCAAATTGTTCAACTACCATGACAATATTTTTATAACAACCTCGAGTCCACGGCACTTGATAAACATATTAATGGTATATATAGATGATATAAACAACATGAGAAATACCAAAAGTCATCAACAGTATGTAACCATGGCGGCCATTCAAATTAATTTTACATGATCCTTCCAGACTGTACGCAATTCATTATTTTATTCATTAACAACTTAAAAACCGTTTCATCTTCACCGAAAATTACCAGCGTAATGATATTGTAAGCATATTTATTTAACCGTTAATAACCAGAAAGTAATAACCTACCACATGCAGTGAATAATTTAATAAACTCATATAAACTGCCTTTATGAGACCGCCGTTTGTTCTATATTAATGTAAAATGTCTATTACCTTTCGGCGCTTTAGTAAATGTGTTAACGGTAATGTGTTTTAAACAAAATTTCTATCAACATAAGCATCAATTTTAATTGTTTACTGCGGTTTGGTTGTTTTTAATTAATTTTGAATGTTTGAATTGAATAAAGGTGCCCATATCAACATTACGCGTTTTCTGCAGAGATAGGCAGAGAACGGTGAATTGATTGGTATCTGTATCACAATACTTAATTAAATGGCTTTTGTTTGATTTGATGAAACTCATCGTCAAGCGTCTCGATGGGATTTTGTTTCTTATCGTATTTTTTTAAATTATCAGTCCAAAATTAATTATATAAGTAAAGATTTTAATTGTCATGACAAGCATCTGGTTTTTTATTACTTCCATTGATTGATTAGAAATATACCTTGCCTCAAACGAAAACGAAAATCATACAAAAGGTTGCCGATTGCATCTTATTGTTGAGCTTTCTACAAGTTTTATCTAATCGTGGACTATCCACGACCTCTTCAATCCAAGTAAAACCAATTATCTGGGGAACTCCTCGCTGGTCCACAGTTCTTTCACAAGTTGTGCCATTAACGGCTGACATTTGTTATGAATTGCTTGCAAGGTGCAACAATACCGCGTTAATTAAGAATCATCGAGGGACGAACTTTCTTTGGTAGTGGTATGGAATACGACGTTTTGTACCTCCCCTAGTTTAGGGCCTTCTTTTTTGGGACAATGACATATTTCTTGTTATATGGGCTATACATTTATTTGTCTTGGGTATAAATCTAAGTACACGAGTGTTTACCAGACTTTGCTAGAGGGCCGAAAGGTTGCAATCGATGATGCAAAATAGTCGGCATCGTAAGAATCCACAAACGGGTTATAAATGATTATATTATTTGGGCTATTTTAATGCCAAACTTCTTGTTCATCTTCATATTTATAGTTTGTAGGTACATACGGAAACCACACTTTATTTACGGGTATTATATTCAATCTACAGTACAATAGCGATTGTAAGTGGTTTGTAGTATTTGCTGCGCTTTCATGAGTAAATTATTAAACATCCCATCACGATAATTGCTACGGATAGGCGAGTCTCGAAATACTTTTTATTGCACTCTACAATAATAAAAATTATCTTATAAATAGGTACAGCATCAACCACGGACCCTGACGGGCACGGCAAAAGCAGTATAGTAGTTTTTATCAACATACCAAACGAGCAAATCCTGTGATTAATATTAATACGTGAAAACATTTTTATAATTAAGAAACATTGAGGTAAGAACTTTGTTTCGGTACACACGGACACACATAAATCTATTCAGTTCCAGTAAAAGATAGTCTTGCGGTGTATAGGCTTTACGTGCAAAGCGATACCAGGTAATACTGGCAATGTATAGGTTGATCGGTAGACGCATATCCCCTAGTTAGGGACTTCGTGTTTCGTTATCATGTTTCTTGTTTTATAGACTGTTGGTTTGAGTGGACTATTGTTCGTTAATGGACTGGTATTTATTGTGGGTTTGCCTGAATGGTTTTTTGTCATGGTGGTTTGGCAAGTCTCAAATGACATAAGGCAGATAGGTAAACACACTTGAGGGTGGAACAATTATAACTTGCAAAAAGAGATTTATCAAATACAAATACAAATACTTTATTTGACAAAATGTGGTTTTTACAGGTGTTATGGTACAATAATTTAGTTCTACACATTTGCCATGTAATATTATGGCATACAAACATAAACTTACAAACTAGAAATATTTACTATACAATATATCAACATTAATTACATTCTAATTACACCTAATATTTTAAGAACTCATCCACAGAATAGAAACATTTTTCACGTAGAAACCTAAATAATTGGCTTATAAATTTATTTGTTGGTGAGTTTCGTACATCACGGGGTAGATGGTTAAGTATTCGAATAGCCATTACATAGGCGTTACGTCTACACAGCTCAGTCCTGATTGTAGGTATGACAAGTTTATCAGGATAACGGGTATTGAACGTATGTTTTTTGGTTAAAAACAAATTAGAATTACTTTTTGAGATCACACAATATAGCACCACTTCTTTAATACTCAGAATGGTGTGGCAAATATGTATAACGTCCCATGTGATAGCTGAGTCTATCGCTGACTGCGGAACAGTTAGGGTTGCCAGGTAAGTCTCGAAAAAATACCGGACAACCACAAAACTGGGTTTGCTAGATCGCAAAAAAAATTAATCAACTTAATTAGTTACTTACTTACTTACTAGTAACAAAATATAATGCAGTCATCTTACTTACCAAAAAAAGGGTAGGAAGTTCTGAAAAAAAATAAATCACCTAAAACCAGATAGGTATGTTTACCAAAAATATATAAATAAAATGTGTATGAATAGAGGGATTTCATATGCCTACTCTTGTAGGCGCTTGTAACCAGTAGTACCGACTTTCTACAAAATATCGGACATTGTTCTGTTCGGTATGACCATTTATTTTTTACCGGACAGGTCTCGAAAATAACGGACTGTACGCTTAAATACCGGACATCTGGCAACCCTAGGAACAGTACACATCCCTGTTCCACATACAAATCTCGCGATCGTTACCATAGCAACAAAATTTTGTTGGAAATACAGACAATACTTATCAAACATCAGATCCGAGTAATTGCACCGTTGAGTAACAACTGAACATCAACTCGTATTTTCACTCACAAATTTATATAAGACCGATAGAGACAACAATACCTTTATATGAGTGCGATATATATATCCCCCTAACGGGTAGACTCCGTGATGCTTCTGAGAAATTATTATGGAATAATCACAAATAATACTTTTGCCCGACCCGCGGATCGAACTCAAGACCATGAGGTCCAGTACAATTTTACAATAGTAGTTGTTGTAGTATGCGATTTGATATTTATTATTAATGAAATGCTTTTTCTGTTTCAGGTAAATACACAAACAGTGAAGACAAAAACTGTGTAACTATACATGTTTTTATAACGTCCGTCCAAACATAGCACTAATCATCTAAACTCATATCTCGAATTCGTTCACGAACTTTAGTAAATAAGGTCCCTCCAAAAGTATCTCTATCACTTGAAAGTTTGCTAGCAAAAAAACCCATTTTAGTGATTAAGCTCGCCTTTAACAATATTTTTTAAAATTGTTCCAAATTTTATTGTATTGTTTTTCTTTTCTTTTGTACCTACAGTAAAGGATTAAGAATAAAAAAAGGTTTCTTAGTAACATTCAGTTTTATTTTTGTAAATGCAGGGCCAGCCCTAGACAATGAGCTAACAAAGGAATAACCCTTACTTAATTAATATATCGGCAGGGTACCACCCACTGCGGATGGAAGAACCGGGGTTAAGTTCTTTCATCCGCGTCTTCCGCGACGAGAGTGACGTTCTTTGGTCGCGCCGGGACGTCACCCCAATACAGAGACGGTGCCCCCACGGCAAACGCTGAACGGGTCACTGATGTATGTCATAGTTCCGGTGACCCGTTCATAAGGCAAGTGTAGGCGCACGGTGGTGTTTTAGTGGGTGAGGGCCCCACATAACCGCACCGTCCCCCCGAACGGTGCGGTATGCGGTCAGGTACATTTCACCACCTATAAAAAAAAAAAAAAAAAAAAAGGGTACCACCCACTATAATATTAAAGATATCTTACAATATTAATCCGCCAAGCGTAGCAGTTTTAACAATGTCCCATACGCTATGAATTTTAAATATAAGGAATTTTAATGCCAAGGAAAATGTCCGTTAATATGCACTTGATAATGACGATTCTTTATGAAGCTAAAATGTCCTATTGTTGGGCAAAGTTAAAGAAAAAAATTGCACCGATTATTTAGCTCGTGACTACCCATGATCGCATCGAACTAACCGATCGAAACTATAGACCAACAATTTACTTATCCCTTAAATATTAACAAGATTAAGACGACAAATAACTACCTCTTGCGAATTACATACATATTTATTTGAAAGGAAACCAAAAGGTTGTAAATAACCCTATTACAACTAGTGCGGCATAATATCAAATAGGCGTAGATAAACTTTTGCACAAATGCACACAATATGAAAGTAAAAAAAAGGATACCTACATAATTTCTGTATTTATATGTTAGGGTAGATACACGCTGACGTTTCATATAAAAAATACAACTGAGCCGTTTCTATTTCTACTTTGATCTGGGTGTTACTTTACCCAGGACAAGTTCATCGATGAATCTTAACTGAAGCCTGACGGTAGATATAAAGATATCGCTTGATTAAGTTCTCACCGCTGTCGAACATCTAAATACTTCATCGAGTGCATCGATCGCTACCTGAGCTCAGAAACTTGGTCCTGTGCTTCTGCTGGTACACACGGTTACACATCAATATAGACATTGCCAGTATAAACTGGTATCGCATTGCACGCAAAACCTTTACAATGCGGTACCATCTTATACTGGAGATGTATAGCTTGTTGTGTGAAAAACTTAAAATACCTATGTGAAGCGGAACAACTCCGTCCGTGCATGCGTAAATGCGCTTTTTAATTCTTCCCCTTGTTGTTTGCACCATAAATAAAGAAATTACGAATGTAAACAGCTTTGACCATTAAATTAACGTCAAATATGGCGTGTTGCATGCGAACGTTGTGCAAAGGAATGCTAAAAACTCGAATATAAACTGTAGACGATTCATTTAGATGTTCCCTACAAATATTGTTGAAATAAAAATGCTCTCGCAGCATTTTGCTTTATGCTTCCAAAGACATTATTAGTGCGGTTTTGTAGAACGTTTTTTTAGAAGGAAATATGGTTCTGAGGTACGGTTGTTGGGATTTATGAGTAAAGGAAGAAAACCTCCGTATTGTACTCACTACAAGCTTTGTAAACTCCAAGCAATTTGCGGAAGGAGAATTGTTGTGGGTTTCCTTTATTTTTTATTGTTTTCAGTTCAGTTTTAGCAATCTAGTTTGTTTATTGTAAGTTTTAATAATCTGAAAATTAAACGAAAATTGACAATCCTTCACGTCATGGTGGATTAATTGCATCCATGGGCTATACTCCACTTAACCACTGCATTACACCATAAGGTGTACGTGAACTCCACGTTCGTTTGCTGCAGGCGTAATATAAAAAAAAGTATTTAGAACGCTACAAACTCATTCCTTTCCAACTTTTAAAAGCAAAAAAAACAATATTCTTTGAATCAAACACATTAGATACATAAGATTAGCTTCCTTGTGTACCCACAGTTAATTTTATAGGTAGGTATAGAAAAAGAAGTTACAGGGTTTTTGACTAATATCGAGGAACGAAAAAAGAAGGTATTGCCACTTTCAAACGCAAGAAAAGTAGTTTTTTTAAAACACGTTTATATTTTTAAAGTAACGCTAGAATCGTGGTAGCAATAAACAGTCGTGAGTCGTTTGCTAGTCGTTTCATCGCCGCACCGATGCAACTGTATTAAATGTACATTATTACTGTATCTTGTGTTGAAACGACGCGATTATTGTTGTGAAAAAAGAGATTGTATTGAAGGAAAAATATAACAAATAATCTGTTTAATAACTGAAGATAATAGAAGGAAGTAAGTTACGTGATCTAAAAAATAATAATAATTAATATGGTTAAATTCGTTACTTCGTTTCGAATTCTTTAGGATTCGTTCGTTAGGTTTTTTTTTTTAAACTTTCTAGTTATTTGCAAATAAAAATTACTAGTGTTCTTGTACCTTCTTCTTCCTCCTCCTTACTTCTTCACCCTCCAGCTAAGCTTAATTTGCTTGTGTTACGAGGAAGTTCACATCCGTGGTATAATGGCCAGGATTCGAACCTACGACCTCTCGATCGTAAGACCGATGCTTTTCCATTGCGCCACGGCCGCTTCATCGTTCGATCGATGACAGAATGGCAGAAGAATAAATGTCATTTGATTGCTTGTGTGAAGAAGAACTGTCAAAAAATCGACTACAACAATAATAGATCGATCACGATATCGACTTCGATCGATTTGGTAAATAATACCCCTAGTTTACTTACAATATAATAATAATAAATAATAATAATAGATAGCAAAGAGTCTCGATAAACATCTTAAGAGACTCGCGTTGGGTAGCTGGAGCAAGGGTCTGATGCAGAAGGCGGTGCTACTCGACACGGCACGCATTGTGAGGAGGTTCCTCTCTCTAGAGCCCTAACCACCGGTAGCTTGGTCCCTGCATCTGATACCGGTGGGGTACTATTTTTTACATTTTTAAAATATTTTTTTGAACTTTATATTTAAAAATGTAGAATTTTATAGTTTTATATTTTTAAATGTACTTTACTTTTATAATTTATATTTAAATATGTAAAAAATGAGAAAAAGAATAAATGAGTGAATAATAATAATAAATTGTTTATTCTCTCTTCACAAAAGGGATTATAATTTGGTTAGTTTGTAGACATCTGTTTATTTTTACCTCATACATACTACACAATAAAAGAAAAAAAGGCAAAAAAAACTCTTTTTTTCTTTTTCTTTTTAAAGGCTGCCGTATTATACATTAGGCGAAGGACAACACTGAAGTCTACTTATAACAAATCAAAAGGAATCACTACAGGTCCTTTGAAACAAGAGTCCATTATACCTTTATACGTAATTCATGTTTGTTTCTAAAAGGTCAAAAACATAATAGCCTGGACCAACAATATATAATAACTAGCATCCAGGCTTCGCCCGCGGGGTACCTTCATTTAATATAGCCCATGTTACTTAAAAATAACTTAACATTCCAATAGTAAAAATTTTTGAGGAAAATGGTCACAAACAACTTCTTATTGATTATATTATTTTTATAGCATTTAGCTATGCGTAGCAAATTATACTAAGACAGTAAGAAGTAGGTTATAAACCTGAAACCTTCTGCACAACGGTCAGCCGCTTTAACTAACCAGCTACGGTCGCCTTTTGATAGGACGCTAAATTTCTCAACTGTATTTTACGTCTTACAGCAAACGCCTCAGTAAATGGTTTTATGTAAAAGCTCACAAGACAGCTTTATACGCAAAAAGCTTCCTAGGAATGGCTCCAAAAATTTTTAACAATCTAACTGGGTATATTAAAGACGCAAATAATATCAATTTATTTAAAAGAATGCTCAAAGAATATTTAGTAAAAAATGCATAATATTCCATCAATGTATTTCTCAGTGGCAGGAATGATAATAATTGATAATTCTTGTATTAGATCCGATTAGTTTATCTTAGCGATACTGACATGGTACCTTAATAATTGGTTATGATTATTAATTATAATGATATTTATTTTATTTATTTATTGACATAATTTAATACTACCTGTTCAAATTAAAACACAAAAACTTTTTGTATTTGTAAAATTTGAATGTCTACAGAGGCAAAACATAGTGAAACAATGTTTACCTTCCTAAAATACCACCATGTTATACATATTACCTATGTTATACAAATAAATTATTTTGAATTTTGAATTTTGAGTTTTTACTTAAGATAGGACATAGCACAAATGGATGAACGTGACGTCACGAAATGATAGATTGGCTGCGCGGCGTGCAGAAGTCGGTACCCTAGTTTTTTTCAACTGTTTCTTATTAATAATATTCGTTTAAAATACAGTATGTATATTTGAATATTGCGCGATACTGTCTTGAGAACAGTTCAGCATATTTCTACCCATGTTAAAACTTTTCAAGACACAACACAAAACACAGAAAGTTTTAACCACATTTAGTGCAGTCCATTTGAGCATTAAAACACACGACCAACTTTAATGCGATGTCGCGTAAACATGTTATGTGTGACCAACGGATATTATTCCGAATTGCATTTAAACTTTGCCATTCTGCCCGCGGACTGGCGATTCTGCAATGCAATATTTAATCTATGGAAATGTAGGTAACAACTTTTCGTATTAGCTAATGTGACATTTGGAGTTTGGAAAGTTCGAAATATATTTTGTGTTTCAATTATAACTGAAACTGTCTCGATGGTCTAGTGGTTAGCGTATGCATTTCTAACCGCGAGGTCTTGGATTCGATTTCCGAGAAAAATGTTATTTGTGAACTTTACGCAAGGAAATTCACAATAGCAGCACGGAGTTGGAATTGTGGCCGGTGGATGGCGATAGACTTACACCCTATCCAATAGCACCCAACATAACAGGTGAAATGTGTGTTGTACACCTCTGCCACACCATACCTTTATTATTTTATGTGCAATTATAATGTCTGTCTTAGTTCTATTTTATATTTTAGAATAAAAATTAGATAAAGGAGCCTCCCCGAGTGACGTACACAACGATCCCTACGTCCGGCGCACCCTGGGCAATTCGCGAGTTCTCCAAAGCGAATTGGCTAATCCATTCACCACGATGGCAAGTCAAAATACAATTTGACTCAGCCATCGACACGAGAAGAAGAAGATATTTTAGATGCCCTGCTAGATTATAAAATGTTAATTGGGACAATGTATCCCTTAAAAGTTAGGTAGTTTTTGATGCATAAACGATGCAAGGTTTCTGAAAACAGAAATTTTACCAAATTTTGTAGGTACTTAGAACATATAAAACAAAGAATATAAATACGCAGGTATAAGGATAATTAAACACTTCCCTGACAAGATTTTTAAAAAGTTTTTAATTATTCAACAATAAAGTACAGTCTTATCCATGTCACTCCATTTCCGAAAAATCTGCAACTGAAATTTCGACGTGTCTTAGATATTCATATAAAAAAATATATAATGAAAACTTCGGTATTTAATTACGACAAATAACTCCACGCAACAAATATCAAACCCAGTTTGAAATATTCAAAAGCTCATTTACTGCACATATTTGCATTAATGACAGCATTTTCACATCGGATAATTTTAATATGCTTTGTTCTTCGTATTGCTAAGTGCTGTCCAAATTGCCCGAAGCTCTGAATGTGCAATTAAACCGTGTGCAAATACAGCCTTATGTTACGTGTTTAAGCAAACGATTTTCGATGTCCCGAACTGGCTATTAATGTTACATCATGGTATTGGTTATTATCTTACTACAATTATTGTACAATATTTGTAGTATTGGTTGTTGTAATTATGTATAAATATAATGTTACAGCATAGTATTTGTTATTAACTTATTACAATTATTGTACAATATTTGTAGTATTGGTTGTTGTAATTATGTATAAAAATATTCGATTGTAAAGTTTAACAATGGTTTTAATAGTTTACTCGTCGATATGGAAGGCAATTCGTAAAATTACAGTACATTACATGAACATGCTCGTCGGTCTGGGAGCAGCTTTATGTTTTTTATTGGTTTAAAAAAAATAAGAAATTGGTTGAGTTTCATAGATAAGTCCTTGATAAGCCTATTCGGCCCTTTTTGACCGATAAAATGTCAAATTTGTACAGAGTTATCAGGCGGTTAACTATCTAAAACTTTATCCGGAACTGGTAAATTTGGAACTAGATCTTATAGTTGTCGCTATTTAGTAATTACTTTCAAAAATTACAAATGCAGGCAGTAACTCAGAGTGACGTTTGAAAAGAAAAATAAAAAAAACATTATGTCACATACCATAACTGACAATCATAATAAATGATAAATATTTTTATATTATATTTAACAACATACTTATATCATACACAGGAAATAGATACATTAAAAAAAATATAAAATCAATAAAGAAAATAAATAAACAATAAAATTTAAAAACAAAAGCATAGCCGATAGATAATATGTAGCTGACCCAAATAATCGAGACGTGCGATGCGTACTGCGTAAGTTACGGCATAATACACTTTAAAATATTACAAATGAAGCTTCGTCTTTTAATAGTTTTATTTCTTCATGAGACTATGAAGTTAAACATAATATCTCGAGGCACTTTACACTTGCCTTCATGTAAGTGGATATCCTCTTACCCTTTGACAGTTAAGTTGTTAATTATGTGCCGTTTATGAAATGGCGTCTGCAGTCTGCTTCTAAGAGGACACTGTAACAAAGGCATTAAACTTGTAATTGTTCCGACTTTATCTTATTATATTTGTAGTTTATGATATTTTGTTGTAGTGTAGTTTTTAATGTACTTAGTTCTTAGTGAGGGAAGGAAATTTGCTGATTTGTTACAGCATTGAGAACTTTTATTTAACTTTCTTAATAAAACGTATATATTATTAAACACAGAATGCATTGCATAACATCATATGTGACGCTGAATTTAAGATAAATAAATTTGGATTTTTTACATTAGATAGAACGCCAGAAGCAATTACACTATCCAATGGTCCCAATGACAAGGCCAAATACACACATTCACTCACACAAGCACACCCAGTCTCAGATCAAATCTTTTCGAATCACACAAAGATTTATCCCATGTGGGGATCGAAGCCACAACACCAGTGCAGTGGAGAGCGGGGAGGCGACCGCTTAAACCATTACACCACACGTGCAAACAAGGACTATGATATTATGCCTCAGAGCAATAAGCCAACCGGAGGTGTCATTGTCAGGCGTCTCCGGCCGCTAAATGTGGTAGAGCGCCGCTCTTGCACGCTTAACAAAACTAGTTGTGAATGCCTGTAACTTGAAACTAGCGCGGCACAAATTACCGCCCCCCGCGAGTTTTGGCTGCATTATTTGCATGGACATTTATGTTCATCGCGGGTCCATATTGGTTCTTAATCTGAGTATTACGCCCTCATAATTTTACTCTTTTTACCATTTGACATATTAAGATCAGTGACACGTTAAGGTGATTCCTCACTGACCTCGTCTACAAACACTCTATCACCATGATATTTTTGTTGAATTTACTATGGTAGAAATAAAAATTACACTCTACTATCTTATCTATGTAAAGATTAGTACAACGTGTTCCATGAACTTACAAGTTCTAACATCCACAATTACAAAGCAAAGAACAAGGCTAATATTTCATTTATTCAAATGAGCCGCGATAACGTAGTTTATTACAATTAATTAATGGAAGCAAGTACGGATGTGTCACCGTCCGACATTTTGACTAATTCCTTTGAACAATGATATGCATAAAGTCGACTAGAGTTGTTGTACCGCAGTAGAAGTTTGAATAAAATAAATGTAGAAAAAGAAAATATTTCAGCCCTGAATATAATATAATACAACATTTTATATGTCATGCTTTTCTGAATATGGCTTTGTTATTTTTTTTTCTTGTTGTGATAACACTAAAAAATCGAGGCCAACTAAGAGAGGTTTTCTCTTAGTTGACGTTAAATTGAATAAAACAACGATGATATTACGAAACTCAACGATAGCTGATTAATTAAAGCAACAAGTTCATTTTGATTGAACTAACAATGTACATATGTTCATTAATTCTAACACGTATATACGTTGTTTGTATCATTATTCACTTCTTTGTATAACTTAATCATTTTTATTTAGTTAACATAAACAAATACGTCAGTTGAATCAATTTAGAATAAACTAATAAAAGCAATCAAAATCAAATGATAGTTTCGATCATTTTTATTTATAAAATTAACAATTTGTCTTGTTAGATTTAACTAAGATCTGATAATAACGTCAACTAAAATTTAATGTTACATTCTAACATAACTAAAACGTTGAATCGACTTTCATATTAGTTGAATTTATCATTCGATTGATCGTTTTGATCAAGAGATCGACCCCTCCCTATGCCTCCCTCTACCCGCCCGCATCTATCTTTGGTGGCAGGTGACTGAGCGATGCAAGCAAAGCAAGTCTAAACCAGTTTATTTCGTGCCGTGGATTGGCCTGTTGTGCTTCTTTTCTCTGCTTAAAGTTAGAATCTTGGTGGTCATTTTAGTATCAAGTAATTTAATTTAGTGCGTTTGATATTGTAGAGGATTAGGTATACATTAAACGTTGATGATAAGTACAAGTGCAGTTATCCCGTGTGATCCCGTCTTTTGACTACTGGAAATGGAAGACGTTAGCAAACTGCTCAAGACATGGGATTTAGAGGCTCTAATACCAGTATTCACCGTAAGTATCTCAGTCGCAAGTTTTTTTTTTATGGTGCTTATTGAAAATGTAATAGGTACCTACCTGAACCCAAGGGTTTAGGTAAGTACCTGGGTTTAGGGGTTTAGGTAGGTTTTGGTTTTATTTTATAGCCGTTTAGTAAAATAAAAGTAGCGTAAGTTATCCCTTATAATATCGGCTATCAGCGAATAAAAGTCCCGTTAAAATCGACCAAGCCGTTTTAGAGATTTCTTGAAACAAACAGATAGACAAAAAAATTATAAATTGATTTTTTGATGAAGGTACCGTATCTTTTATATGCATTTAGTGAAAAGCTGACCCTTCAAATTTGTTTATGTAGTAAATAGATTCCAATAAAATTTGTTGCTGACATCTTTTTTTTTTTTCAGCAACGAATGAAGATACATCAAATTTAGCCGGATTTTTATCTATACCGTTTTTATTAAAAACTGCGGCAGTTAAACAAAAGAAGAAACGCGGTTCAGATGCAGGTCAAAGCTGGAAACCAAGTAAAGTTAAGCCACGGGAAGGCTTTATAAAGCATGTAAAATCTAGTGTTGAAATCCGTCAAGCAATAGAACTCCGCCTTTTAACCCTTCTCCAAAAAGGAGCGCCATCCCAACCTTATATTATTGTAGTGGGTGAGTCGCTGGACAAAATAAATACTTTTCTAATAGTTGCGAATAGATCAGTCATCTATGAGAGAATGTCTGTTATACACGCAGTTGATACGTGTTATAAAATAATATGGGCCCTAAATGCAGAGTATGGTATCGACACATACCCTGTGTGGTACTTCATACAAAAAGCGTTTTATAAAATGTCATCCGCATTTGATAAAGGATCAACTGCTGCTGAGTCTCTCCTTGCGGATTGCAATATTTAAATACCTATTGTATTTTTCTTTTTTAATAATTGTTGCCAAAACTGTTAATGACTGATAATAATTAGTAACTTTTGTTTATGACATTGTTTATGTTAAAATTTCTCTTTACTATAATTCTTACTTAAGTATTTAGTTTTATACCTATTTAGGTACATAATAAGCAAATTGTTACAACAAAGTTTAGTTTGCTTTGGTTGTAATCATTTTAGACCACTGTTAATAATATAATAAACAAATAATATTGTGACTGATGATTTTCTTAATTGGTTAAGAAATAAGCTGTGTAAAAATTGTTTTCTCTGTTAAATATTGTTATTAAAAAAGTTAGAACGCCAATTCCCTGTAATATAAATGTTTTAAGCAATGGCAAAAAATATGTTACCCTGCGCTGTACTATCTAAGTAGTCGATGAATATAATATATAACTATTTTTAATTATATTTTTGTTTCATTTGACCAAATTTATGTACCTACTTACAAAAATTTTGTTAGACAAAATAGTTACTTGTATTAATACACTAATACACTCAACTCAGATAACATTCTGGGTACGGTTTTGAGATGCTATCTTTCTTTTTCTTTCTTCTTTTCTGAAAGAAGAAGAAAGGCGCTATTTTAATTAATTGGGTTAGGACTTTAAATTCATATTTAGGAGAAATTTCGGTATTAAGTGCGATTTTTAAATACAACCCTTTTCAAAGCATTTCAAAAACCGGAGGTAAGGGTTGTCTTTATAAATCTCAATTAATACTGAAAGTGTTCTTAAATACGCATTTGAAGTGCTGACCCAATTAATAGATCAGTGTTTATTTATTTATTTATTTATTTAATTAATTATGGATCTCCAACAAGAGCTATACACATTATAGACATATAACAAACACAATGAAACATTTAAGTGTATTCTCTCAATTAAAGGAGACCACAGCTCACAAACATTAGATAAAAAGTTCAAAAATAAAATTAAAATAAAAAATTACATATTATGAGATCAAAACATAGCATTAAAATTTATAAAAAAAAAAAAAAATATTATTATTTTTTAATAGGACGTTATTTTAACTGAGGTTCGAAAAACAATTTTAAGTTATCAATCAAGTTAAAATTCATGTTGCTTTCACTGCATCTTGGAGATTGCGTTTAAATACGGATAGTGAGGTGCTTAGGTCTAAGTCACTAGATTTTGACAAAGTGTTGTACTGTCTGCAGAGACGAGGCACGGCGGCGTAATGACCAAGGTTGGTACAAGAGGCAGGAATGGAGAATAGGTTGTAAACACTCTTTCTTGGCAACCGAGATGGTATTGTAATGGAAAGGCTACTCATTAGTTGGTTACAATCTATGATACCATTGTATACTTTGAATAAAAATATGGCATCCAAGATTTTCCTGCGACTATTGAGGGTGTGTAAACGATAGTGACGCAATCTCGCGGTGTAACTAGACAGTTGCTTTGCTAAGCGGTCGCCGTAACACAGGTGGTAAAGAAAGCGTCGTTGTATACTTTCAAGGCGCTTGTTATAAACGTCGTAATGTGGGTTCCACACAACTGTGTTATATTCAAGTATAGGTCGGATAAGAGTGTTAAATAGTTTAATTTTAGTATTTGGGCTTTTGAAACTCTTACAACTGCGCAGAACAAAGCCAAGCATTTTAAATCCCTTTGCAACTACTTTTAAAATATGAGTATCAAATTTCAAGCTTGTGTCCATTACAACACCCAAGTCCCGAATTTCTGTTGTGCGTTTCAAAACAGTGCCGTCAATATGATAGGTATTGCCTGATGTGTTTGTGTTACGTGTGAACTGAATGTAATAACACTTTTCTTTATTCAGGGTCATTCTATTTTCTCTGCACCATTGAGATAAAGCGTTAACATCATGTTGGAGGTTTTCCACGTCCAAGTCGCTGTGTATAGGCTTCATAATTTTTAAATCATCTGCGTAAAGAAAGAAATTTGAGGATTTAAAACATGAGGTAATATCGTTAATGAACACATTAAACAGGATAGGGCCCAAATGGGAACCTTGTGGCACGCCTGATGTTACAGGATATTTATTTGACGAATGTCCACCAATCACAACTTTGTAATATCTATCACAAAGGTAAGATTCAAACCACTTTATAATAGATCCGCTTATGCCAAGTTTGTACAGCTTTTGCAAGAGTATGAAATGGTCCACTTTGTCGAAAGCCTTACTAAAATCTGTGTAAATCGTGTCCACTGGAATGCGTTTATCAACGTACTGGGATACCAAAGATGTAAAACTAACGAGATTAGTTGCTGATGACCGAGATTTTATAAACCCATGCTGATAGTCTGTTATTAGCGGCTTAAGATACCATGACAATTGTTTAGTGACCAATTTCTCAAATACCTTTCCAAACGTGCCCAATATTGAAATCGGTCTGTAATTATTTACTAAGTTCTTTTCGCCTGATTTAAATACGGGAACTATCAGGGCTTCTTTCCAAAGCTCTGGAAAATTTCCCTCTGACAAAGAAGTATTGAATATGAGGGTTAATGGGGAGACAAGAACCTTAGCACAGCGTTTGATAAATATTGGTGGAATACCATCACTTCCTGCACCTTTAGATTCGTCTAAGCTCTGTAATGCTAGCAGTACATCTTTTTCACTAAATGAAAGATTGCATAAGGTGGCAGATGTTAAAGTGGTTCCAATACCTGTTAGATATGTCTGAGTACCAGCATGATTTTTGGGGGAATTGAAAGAAGTAGAAAAATTTTCGGCAAACAGATCGCATATTTCTTCACCCTTAAAAGCAATTCTATTGTGATATTTCATTTCAGCTGGATAAGAACCGCCATTATTCTTTTTTATATTTTTAATAAATGACCAGAATAATTTAGGATTATCTTTAACAGCAGTTTCCATGCGTTCCACGTATTTGGCATAGCAATGAGACATAAGCATATTGCACCTATTTCTAAGTTGGCTGTATATTTCATAGTCCAGAGGATTGTTATACTTCTTAAGTCTCGTGTGATATTTGTATTTTTCTTTGATGATGCCTATAAGTTCCTTCGAATACCAAACTGGATATTTAACGTGAGTGCTTCTTTTGAATGGAACATATAATAAAATAGTGTCTCTGAGATAGGAATAAAATAAGTCGACCATTTCGCTTACGTTATGACAGCTAGCGAAAATGTCTGCCCAGTTATGCTGTTTTAAAGATTCAACAATTTTATCGTAGTCGGCTTTGAAAAAATTTGGTTTTAAAACAGGGTTAGGTTGCAAGAAGGATATAGTCGTTATAGGTATGGCAAACACAATCGAAGGATGCAGTGAATCTTCTAATGTCAGCGGTGAATCGCAACGAGTGAGGTTAGAAACGGACACGTTACTTAATACAAAGTCTAAGATTTTTGATTTATTATTTAATATGTTGTTGTATTGTCCTAAATTGTTTAAAGTTATGAATTCTGTGAAAATGGCGTTAAGTTCTATACTACTATATTCCGGCTGCATTTTTTGTGAGTTGGATGAAGAAAGCCAGGTAATACCACTTAGATTAAAGTCACCGACTATTAGAGTGCTTACGTCTTTATCCATAATTTTTTGAGCGTTAGAAGTGTACAGATCTAGAGTATCATTTTTAGTCGGCGGTGGCAGATAGATAGCGTTAATATAAATAGTGTTACTGTTGTGCGTGCTCACATTGATACCTATCCACAGGTCTTCTAAAACGCTTTCCAGCTGAACCATTCTAAATGATTGTATGTGTTTAGATACAGCAATCAGCACACCGCCACCATCCTTGCGTCTGTTATTTATGGTGTTCTCTCTGTCACGCCTATAAACCACATAACTGTCATTAAATAACTCGGAATCATATACGCCACCGTTAAGCCATGTTTCAGTCAGAATAATAATGTCATAGTTATTAAGTAATAAATTATGATAAAAGCTTGCAGTTTTGGTTTTCAATCCTCTTACATTTTGATAATAAACTGTTATTAATTTGTTGAATGTAACACATTAAAAAACATAAAAACATGCAAAAAAACAGAAATGATAATATTAATGCAATACAGAATAAAAACGCTACTTTAAATTTTTCAAGGATTCTAGACTACTTATAACTATGGTTTCAGAGGACTCAATCTTTTTCATGAGTATTTTACCATTACGGATCCAAACGAATTTGTACCCCAGCTCTTTACCGCGAAGACGCGCCGCTGCATGTAGAGTTTTATTATCTGCAGATAAATGCTCCGCCACGAATATCGGTATTGGTTTTTCGCCACCGATACCCAAGTGACTAGTGTTCAGTTTATCATTAGCGTGTGTCCTGTTGAACTTCATGGTTGCAGCAAGAAAGCTGTCGCGTAGACGAGGAGTGCTGAACTTAACGAGGATTGAGCGCGGTCTTTTACTCTGTGTGTCCTGCTTTGCGATTCGTGTGCAGAGATGTATATCAGCTTCCTTGACGTCATGTTTGATAACTTTGCTAAGCTGGAGAACTGTAGATGTTAAGTTTTCAGACCTGTTTTCGGGTACACATTGTATTTCGATGTTGGTGGACCTAGCATGTTGTTCGTGTAAGTTTAAACGCCTAGTGACCTGAGATAAGGTAGTCTGAAGAGCAGTTCTATCTTTTTCAAGTTGCTGGATCTTTGTCGACCCATCTTCAAGGGCAGTTTTCATTTCCTCGTATTGTACATTGAAGAAAGATAAAGACTGCTGAAAACTAGTAACTAGTTCATTTATTTTCTTAAATTGTTCAGTTACCAGTCCTTTCAATGCACTTTCTATTTCTTGCTTTATTATCTCTCTTAACGCTCCTCTTGTAATCTCCAGTACAGAATCTTCCTGAGCCTGGATAGCTGTGTCGCTAGTTTTTGGTTTGCTACGAGTAGTAACGTTAGAAGGGGATGGAGAACGTTGTGAGTTGAGTGGGCTATCCATGCGAGCAGGCCTGATTGGCGTATTAGTGTTGTCACTTTTTGGAACATTGCTACGACAGCCGGGGCATTTCCAGGTTCCTCTTTGGTCCACACTCATATTTTTAAAACGCTTTTCAGGTACATTAGCGCAAAGTAAGTCGAACCATGATTTACAATTAGAACATTGCAAACATTCTCTGCTTTTAAAAGTGACCATGCAGCCGGCACAACTTTTTGTAGACATGGTTGTAGAATGAACGCCAATTGTATCAGTATGCGAGTGTAGTGTTTTATAGCTTTTAGCAGCAGTAGAGCAATGACGACATACAGCGAAACCCGTCAAGTCCCTATAACCTGATGTTATTATGACCACTTTACAGCGAGGTACAGCTCTGTTATCATCACAAATAAAAAATAAAGAGCAAAAAGATTCTTCAGATGTGGGATTCGAACCGCCGTCGTTTTTTATCACCTCAAGCGCAGACTTCGAGCGCAGTGCTACAGCGACGATATTAGTAAGGCACCAAATTGTTGCTTTAGATGCAATAGTGCGCGAGAGTCAGCAGGCGATGGTAGGTGTAGTGCGGGGGGTATCGAGCGCTCCGCGAGTTGCGCAGGTCAGGGACACAACAAGATGACAATCGTTTTTTAAAGTTTAACCGATTCTTATCACAGTTTTTTGCCAATAATTTAGGTTCACGTACACAAATCACAATTTCAGTTATACATTTAGATGAGTCACTGTATTGAGTAAGTATCTTTCACAATTTTTTTCACTGACGATAACTTTTAACATTACTTTTGGAATAAAAAGTGAGAGAGCAACAAATAACGTTCTGCCTTGAACATCGCACGTGTTAGTTAATGATACAAAGTATCTCAGTACATTCGATTAAGAGTAACTTTGTTGGTATAATAATGTTTCATATTTAAAATAACCATGGTTTTAGTAGAGTCTACGAACATGAATTAGTTATAATGACCACGTTCTTAGTAAAGTCTACGAACATGAATTAGTTATAATGACCACGTTCTTAGTTGAGTCTACGTAGCTGAATTAGTTATAATGGCCACGTTCTTAGTTGAGTCTATGTAGATGAATTAATTATAATGACCACGTTCTTAGTTGAGTCTACGAATATGAATTAGTTATAATGATGAAGTTCTTAGTCAAATTTATTAATGAGAATTAGTTAGAGTAGTCATTTTCATATTTATATTAACCAAGACCATAGATGAATAGATTATGTTGATATCGTCATATTAGTCATTTTCTTGTTGACTTTGATTAAGGTTTTAATTGTTCTGTTTAAGAAGCAGATAGTAAGAGCAACAAAATCCACCTTAATTGATTCATATAACGTCTTGTTAGGCTCAAATGGAATCAAGATGCTTGTTTGCAATAATCACAATCTTGTTAGGAGCAACCAATTTTTTTTTAGAGTGAAAACATGAGTCCAGTAGTTACAATTAGATATGTCGTATGTCTAATTATAACTACTGGACACTAACCGGTCTGGAAAAAGATGGCTGGCACATTAAGCATGATATCCTAGTCCTCATATACAACGTTTGCATTCTTTTGAAGATTATTCATGATATATCATTCATCAGGTGGACTCGATTACGCTACATAAATATATCTTAAAAAAAGTATGATTATGGTCTGTTTAAGAATAATAAACTTTAAATCATTATCTAATTGCGGGTTTTTGTTTTAATTCCATTGAACTGCCTCGATGGTGTTGTGGTTAGCGTATGCGCCTCTCGCGAGGTATCGGGTTCGATTCCCGGGTCGGGCGAAGTGTTATTTGTGAACTTGCTGACAGGCAATTCACAATAGCAGCACGTTGGACCTAAACACAATAGGTGAAATGTGGGTGTTGTACACCTCTGCCACACCCTTCTGGGTAATATAGGCATGATGAATGAATTGAATTTGGATTTTTTACATTAGATAGAACGCCAGAAGCAATTACACTATCCAATGGTCCCAATGACAAGGCCTAATACACACATTCACTCACACAAGCACACCCAGTCTCAGAACAAATATTATTAAAATTATTATTATTATTATTATTTATTATGATGTTTTGTTATGTTAAGTTCATCGAAGGGAATTTGTGTGATGCGGTAACAAAACAAATATCCCGAGTGTTTTAGGTTCAGATACCTCTAAAATCGATTCTTATTAGAATCCAAGAAGCATCTCTAGGGTTAAACAGTCATGTAACAGTTGTATAAATAACATCAGATAGATAGAAGAAGGTAACAGTTCCAATGTCATTGATAGCTTGTGGACAGGGTAATTCAACCCGTGTCAGCGTCTATGCGTGAGCGATACCTGGCACCCCGGCAAAGTCTTGTTGACGGAACACACTGGGTTTTAGTCCGTGCAACTCAGACTTAAACACTGCCCGGATCAGTGGTATGCTTCAGACATTTCCCAGTGTAAAAAAACAAAAGGGTAATTCAACCCGTTTCTGACGCGACTTGAAAAAAAAATAGGTTACATTCTGACATATAAATTGCGGAAACTTCGCGAAAATGTTGGCCCCGTTTTCATGATCGTCAATATTTCAGCAATGGTTGCACAAGCATGGGCTCGCTACACGATTTATCATGGCACAAATATCAATAACTTGGTCTTGTGAGTTGACATTTACTAATGGCGGTCGTACATAAGTGTAGGCGCGAACATAGCTATAATATCCAATTGTTGTTTCTATTTTTTGCGATATTAGTTTGAGATTTAATGTGCTTAATTGTGTGGTTATTATTTGTTTAACAATAATGATTTATAGTTTTGATAGATTTTTTGCAGTTATGAAGTCTGAACTTACACTGAATGATTTAAAACCTATTTTAAGTCAAACCTAATATTATGATTTCTTTTGTACCTATATTAAGTGTCCTACTGTTTTGTTTTGTGTGCCAAAGAATGATTTGAAACTTTCGCGATATGTACACATAATTATATTTGAGAGTCTTTATTGCATAATAGTTATTTATGCAACTGTTCTATAATGACGGGTATTAAAACACGAGTGTGGGTTTATCACACGAGGCGAAGCCGAGTGTGATAATAGTATCACATGAGTGTTTTAATACCTAATTATAACAGTTGCATACAAGACTTTATCTACACCCATGATATGAATCCTCTATAAATGTTCTGAAACCGGTACAGTGTTGTAAGAACTCTATGTAAATTCATGGAAAGTTTAATTAGTGAGTATCTAATACAAAAAAACTATGTTTAGGTAATAATATAATTATTTATTGTTATAATTATTTACATTTTGGATCGTACAATTATTAAAAAGTATTTTTTCAATACTATTATTGAACAAAAATGGCGGGATACGACGTCAATTCAAAAATTCGAATAAGTTTTATATAAATTACGGCGCTGTGGTAGTGAAACGCGCGTGCATGACATGTTCTTTTTTTGAAATTCATAAAGATGCCATGAGAATGTGGCTGTTCGATGAGTAAAAAAGGAGTTGCATAATGAATTTCAGT